>JWIW01000004.1:2166-547254 GCA_000966855.1 Fusarium sp. JS1030 | reverse complement strand
AGGTAAATTTAGGATCATAGTATACTCACTTATTCCTAAGTCTGGTATCTACCGGAAGCCAGATGACGGCACTGCAACGTTGAAACAAGGATATATATCCGGACTAGTGGGCCAGGAACCCTTGGCGTGAGATTAGACGGGGAAAACAGGCCTCTACGATGACAGCACCCTTCATTGAATAGCATATTGATAAGCATATAGGCTAGAATGCAGACAAAAGATGATGTCAAACCCAAAAAAAAAGACGCCAGCTCCTATAGCCACCGGAAACGATGCAGCTTGCCACCAACACTTTGCCCCCTTTCTCCAAAACAGCTTACGCCTTGTACAATGTATCTAAAAATCCGTTCGCCAAGTCGACAACAACACTCTTGTTAGGCAACGACCCAGCAACACCGTACAGCGCCGATGTATCGCCCATAGCCTTGCCGTGAGGAGTCTTGCCCTCGACGAGACGCACACGCTCCTTCTCACGCTCGTCCTCAACAACAGCCTCGAGATCGGTAATCAGCTTCTCCCAGACCTTGGTGATGGGCAGCGTGACGGCGACGTGAATAGCAGGAGGGTTCTGCAGAGCGTTGAGGTGCCATCCCCTGTCGGTCATGCCGTCTGCAATATCGTAAATGTTCAAATTGCGGGCTGTGAAAGCAACGACAGAGACAAGTGGCTTGCCCAGGATCTCGAGCTCACCGCCCAGCGCAGCAGTGTTCTGAATGGCTTCGGCAATCTTCTTGGTAGTGCCGACGATCTTGGTGCAGGCATCGATATATCCAGACTCGCCAATCGTCATGAGACTCGCCCAACAGCCCGCAATGAGAGCACCCGGTCGTGAGCCAGCAATTCCAGGAGAAGCGTACACGCCGCCAGACCAGTCGGGGGACACAAAGTACTGGAAAGTTCGCAGCTCGGCGGAGCGGTAGAGCACGGTCGAGTTACCCTTTGGTGCGAAACCGTACTTGTGCGTGTCGCAGCTGATGCTGGTGACGCCCTTGAGGCGGAAATCAAAGAGCTGAGCCTCGAAGCCGGCCCGCTCAAGGAAGGGAACGAGGAAGGAGCCCAGACAGCAGTCGACGTGGAGCCAGACGTTCTTGCGGAGGGCGAGCTTGGACAGTGCCACAATGTCATCGATGATACCGTGGGGGAAGTTGGGTGCTGAGCCAACGAGGAGGACCGTGTTGGGGTTGATGAGACGGGATACGGCGCGAACGTCGACCTGGTATTCGGGAGCGGGGCACGAAACGAGGTGAACCTTCATCTTAAAGTACTGTGCAGCCTTGTGGAAGGCCGTGTGTGCCGTCTCGGGGAGAATACTACCACCATTTGTCAATATCCTTGCCCAATGGCATGTTGTCCAGGGAGTAGCAACTTACATCTCGGGCTCCGTCACTCCACGCTCATGGTAAGCTCGCTGGCGCGCAGCCAGACAAGCCATAAGAATACTATCAGTTCCTCCGCTAGTCGATGTACCAGCAGCACCTGGGGGCGCATGGAACATGCCCAGGACCATGCTCACAACCTCGGCTTCCATCTTGCGCACGCCTGGGAAGACATCGGGGTGGATGGGATTGGCGACGGTGAACTTGCCAAAAGCCTCCGTTTGGAGCTTCAGAAGCTCCTCCTCACCATGGTAGACAGCGCCAGACACATACCCGTCCTCCCAGCGGGTATGGTCCATGTTGGCGAGGTTCTCGAGCTCGGAGCGTACGGTGTCATGGGGCAGACCGTCCTTTGGAAGGGTGAGGTAGCGAATCTGGTCTTTCGGGACGAGCTTGTCGTTGAGCTTGGCTATGGACTCCTTGACCTGCTTCTGAACCTTTCCGCGCACACCTGGAGCGCGTAGGAAGTAGCCGTATAGGATGCGACGGATGTTGGTGTAGAGCTCCAGGACGGAGCCGATGATGCCGCGGCCCTTGAGCTGCCAGAATGCGCGTCGGGTCCATCGCACGACGAAGAGGAAGAAAAGGATATTTCGTAGCCTAGGCAGAAGCGCTGGTTAGGACTTGAAGCCAATTGCAAGACGAAATACACAAAAGTAACGGTGGGGGGCGAAAGACGCGACAGGTTGGACTTACAGATCGAGGTTCAACAAGGACCACGAGACGTCATGTCTTCTGCGCTTCACAGACTCAAGGCCGCCGCGCAGATTGGCCGGCAGACGCGAGAGGCCCGACGCATTGGACGAGGGGGCCATAATTAGAGAAACGAGAAAAGTGAAGCAGAAAGAAAAAGAAAGACGAAATGAGGGCGCAACACGAACAGGTCTAAAGATAAAAAAGGGAGCTTGACGTCGTTGATAATAGAGATCGCGGGGGCATGGACGCTACTTGGATATTTTTTAGCGGGGCCACTCTGCCGCCATCACATGCTGGGGAGGGGCCACGACCGGGTTCCGCGGGCGGCTCTAGCACCCTTTGGGGCATGTCCCGGGGCTCTTTGGCCCCTACAGTTATAGCGGCCTCAGCGCTGAAAGGGCGGCCGACGGTCCAAGAGCCGAGGGCCGTTGTCACGAACACCATCCAACTGCAGTGATCCCTGCGAAGCACCGTGTCATTGTACATGAGGGCATCCACTCATCCAATTGCTTTTGGAAGCACGTCTGGTGATGATTGCCCTGTTTGTGGACATCTCTAGGGCTGTTTTTGACAAAGATCCCTTCTGGGCGGCTGCCCAATTCAGAGCTTGTCCCGCTCCAGAGGGTCTCGTTTTGGCCGTTGATTAGATAGACCCTGCGTTCTGGAATCACGGCCGGGTCAAGGATTCCGGGCAATGGGTCAGGGTTGAACGGTGGAGGGGGCCCGTCTTGATTCAGCTGGGCTTGCAGGGGTTCGTGAACTTGTCGATATCACAAAGTTGTTCAGTTTGCTCAAGGCTTGTACAAAAGTTTGGGATGTGGAGCAATTGAATCCAATATCTATGTAAGACGAGTTAGACGAGGCGTCCGAATATATCAAACACCGCTTTCAGATCGAGCGAATAGCTTATTCTCCTGCAAAACTGCCCAGGTTGCCTTCCCAGTCCAATACCACGCTTCGGACCCGGGCCCTACGACAAAACCCCGTCCCCGTCCGCCTCTGGACGGTGTTTAGCCTACCAATGAGACTCAACCTTTTATGTCCGGTACCAAGCGAAAACGTACCCTCGCAGATTGGTGACGCATCAGGGACTTCCAGAAGTGACCCTGGCGTCCTGCAGTATGAACCCTTTGCGGTGGCTGAATAAACGAAGCCACATATCGTATTCGCAGTCGTGCGACCATGGAGTTACCGAGATGATGCTCAACGAAAGATTCTAGTTCTCATACGGTAGGTCGTTTATCTACCTATCATCAAGGCAACGTGCCGGCTAAAGAGGTCATGTTCAGTTCTCGACCTCGAAGAACAACTCTCGAGGCTTCATTATGAGACACGGTATAGCACCGAAAAACGTCCTCCCCACTGACCTCCGCACCCAGCTCATAGTACATCAGAGCTGGATTTTACTCAAATAACCCTAAACGCCGTGAGACTACCTCGGATGTTTTGTCCCAACCCTTATGAGTCCCTCAAGTCTATCATAAAACGCCCGATAACAAACCGCGCTTGAATGTCATGGTTGCTCTTATCGCGCCGCCGCAGCCACGCCATACTTGGTCGTCAGTTGTTGCTGGTAGTAGTGCGACAGCTTCTCGCAGGACATGGCGCCCGTAATCGTGCAGTCGACCATGAGCGTAACAAAGTCGCCGTCCCGGTACGCGTTGCCCTCCTTGTTGCGCCCGTATGAGGCAAACGTCCGCTGCGGGACGAGCGCCAGCTTGGACAAGATGGTGGGATGCCATTGCACAATGTGCTCCTGCGCGGGAATGGTTATTACACGCCCCGTTTGTCTTGCGGTCGAAGAGGTATATATAACTTACCAGAGCATGCCGCTCGGCCTTTTGGAAGTTGTAGCTTCGGTATAGAGGGTCCATCCACGTTTCGACAAAGAACTTAGCCCAGTCGCCATTCCGGAGGACCATGCTGTTAACGACCAGTCCACTGTCGTCCTGGCTGATTATGAGGGCCGCATCGTTACCCTTCAGGTGGGTAAAGGTCTTGATGATGCTGTCGGGAGGTACAATCGGCCAATCCTTAATCATCAAGCTCTCTAGCTTGGCCGGGTTGGTAACCTGCTCCTCCAGCGATCGGTCGAGGTCCATGATGTAGGCGTTCTGATCGAGGAACCAGATGAACTTGGCATCGGGGTAGAGCGACAGCGCGTGGCGCATTGCGATAATCTTGGCCCATGATCGGGGGGATTTCTCGGTGGGATAATCAGTCGCCTTCACGACTAGGGCCTCGTATCCTGTCATCACACCAAACGTTAGAATACGAACTGCGCAGCCAAGCCAGGTCTGACTTGTGCTTACCGTGTCTTGACGCATACAGTTCCCGGTTGTTTTGGATCGACTTCAGGTACGCTGAGCTGTATTGTCGGTTGTCGAGGACCGTCAAGATGACAACTGGAGGACTGCCCGAGGGCACATGCTCGTGGTATGGCCTCTCGCCTCGAGAGCTAAACAGTAGCCAGAGGCATGTGATGACAGCCAGGATTATGAGAAGCGTTCTTCGTCGAAATCGTCGCAAAAAAACCGGTATTTGTTTTTGCGGTGCGAACGGCGGAGGGTTCGAGTTCTTGCGAGGGGGGTATGCGAAGTGCATCTTGGGCGAGCAAGACGAGGCGATCAAGCTAAGCACAAGTCAAATATCGCCGGGTTCGAGTCGCGATCGGTAGAAGCTTCAGATCATCGATTTTCGCGACATCAAGTGCCGAGATGGCCAGCGCGACTGGTAATAGGGATCGCCGGCCGCTGTCCCTTGCGAAGGGAGATCAGGGACCTGTGTAACCTCGACGAGGGCGGGCAGCTGTATATCTCAAGGCAGAATAAAAAATGGCAGCGGTTAGGGGTCGCGGGGGGAAACAAAGAAGCGAGCGACAGGCTGCGAGTCAATCCGCAGCTGGTGGAGGGGGAATCAGGGAGCCATTGATGTTGCAATTTTTGGTGATAGATGGCCTTTTGGCTCAGCAACCTAACGAATTCATGAGGCGGCGGCCCACATGCCTGGCGATTGAGCTGCAGGGATGGCAGGGATGCGAGAACACCCATCCAACGTCATCTCGGTATCGGATTCACAAATATCCGACCAAGACATTGACCCTGAGGGGCCTGGAAGATGTCAAAACATATTCGGAATGGAAACCGAGACAACGCATGGCTTGCTGGGCTCAGATAATATTTGTATAGATGTCATGATGGTGTTTGGATCTTATTGTGATATCACCAGTAACAAGACTTAGGTCACCAGAATAATGAATATGAAGAGAAAAGGTCTTGTGACAATATCAAGATATATTAAGCTAGAAAGTCTATACCCTCTGGCAAAGACATGTATCAACCAGCATTATGCATTCTGCTCACTGCCCTGCACTAGTGTACCCAGCAGATGCTTCACATCGTCGCGGACACCCAAAGGCATCCCAATGTGTCAATGATGGCTGACAATCTCATGCTGGCCGACGAGTGAGGATCCAAAACGGCCCTCGCTCAAGGCGCAGACAGAGCGTATATCTTTGCACACAGACTAGTTGACTTGACACGGAAGCGCAAGATCGAGGCAACTTAAGAGTGTGCAGAACAAAACATATATCAAAGACGCTGTTGATCTCTAATGGGAGGTTATCTCTTTCAAAAGCGGAAGCCCATGGCATCATCATTGATCTTTCTTACTCTCTTGACTTGGTCCATCATTGACCCCTTCGTCATCATCATCGTCGTCGTCCTCTCCGACGTCGAGAACCCTGTCGCTCACATTCTTGAGCACGCGAGCACTCAACTTCTGGACCGCTTTCCAAATACCCATCAAGAAGGTGAATGCACCAATGAGCACGAAAATCAGGTTGATGTTCTCGACCCGATTTCTGCCAGTCCCCTGTCTCCTGCCACCACCTGCGATGCCGCTGTTTCGTAGCTGCCACCAGTGAAACGGGTTTACAGATACCATCGTCTTGAATAAACCAACGATTCCCAGGGAGAAGAAGCCTTTGATGAAGTGTTCAATCCACGAGGTCGGCTCTTGGGGTGGAGGGGTCCTCATGGCTTCGATATCTGTTACCACGCTTGTGACAGTCTCGCCAATGGTCCCAATAGGGTCGGACCAGAGATCAAAGAGAGGATCCGCAATGAAGCCAAGGACGAAGATGCTCAGTATGCAAAAGACAAAGGTCAAGCCAATCTGGGCCCACTTGCTGCTCAAGGTGGAGCTCCAGTGTAGTCGTGAGATGCGGTACGAGAATTTGCAAGTTGGGCACTGCCAGTAGTTCCTCGCCTCCATTGGGTTCGCGAGTCTCCAGGCGCTCAAGCACCCTTCGTGCACATATTTCTGCGAACCCTTACACTTGCATGGTGATAGCAACCTCCCCAATTCCGGATCGTCGGACGCGTAGGTTGGGCGAGAGGACGACATGGGAATACCAAATGTAGTGGATGCAGTAGGAAATCTAGGCTCTTCGGTATCGAGACAGATGCGACATGTGCGTGGACCATAGTGCTTGTTCCGCGAGGAAGCTCGGGGCTCTGCACGGGGCGTCGCGTCGGGCTGTCGAGGGCTCGTCGACTGTGAAGTCTCTGGCTCGGGCCGTCTCTGAGGCTGGGTTTGCTGTGTAGCAGAGCTGTCTCCTACCGAAGACCAATCCCCTGTCGGACGTGTATCCATGTTGAATGATAGGACCTGTGGATGTAAAGAACAAAGATGAGGAACGCAGGTGGTGACCACCAAGGACGCAGAGGATTTGCAGTGTGATCGTCGGCCGTATAGGCGTTTCAGGCTCAACCTACATGTTTCTGCGAGGCTCAATGTCGTGTGAGGCCAGTAATAGCGAGAGAGCGGGGGAAGCACCTGCCCGCCAGGATCATGACGGAAGATATGCAAAGGGGAAAGGAAAAAGGCCAGCTCAGCCTTTTACAGCAGAAGGCCCAGGAACGCAACCGAACCTGCCGAGCTTCCAAGTTGGCTGTGCAAATTGGACGAGGGTTCCGTGTGGGTGGAGTCAATGAGAGCTCCCGGCCGGAGTTCGGATAAATACTTGCTCCGCTGGCAAGCTCCGGCGGGTGAGCTCGACGCGCAGCTGGCCGTGCCTAGAGGCGGCAGCTGCTTGGCCAAACACCAAAGCTCCAGTGCAGCCTTGCTTGCTCGATATCTCCCTGCCATTTCCACGAATTCGTCCACCTCCGACCTTCAAATCAGTACATCAGACCAAGTGCGTCAGAGCAGGATCTTGAGCGATGGCGGACCGATACTCCTTCTCCCTCACAACCTTCTCCCCCAGGTATGTCTAGGTGGTGACGACACTGCTGTTGCGTTGCCATTGCGAACATCATCACTAACAGAGTCGCAGTGGAAAGCTGGTGCAAATCGGTACGGAACACCCAGAGCTGAGCCTTTGAAATCCGTCCAAGTCAAGGGACCTTGGCCATTATATCGAGTCGCCAAACTAACGTCTTGTTCAAATAGAGTATGCCCTCAACGCTGTAAACCAGGGTATCACTGCCCTTGGCATCAAAGGTTCGCGCGGCTCCCTATATCCAACGAGCTTATGCTAACCATAACAAGCCACCAATGGCATCGTCCTCGCTACCGAGAAGAAGTCGTCCTCCCCCCTCGCCGACCAGAGCTCCCTCGCCAAGATCAGCAACATCACCCCCAACATCGGCATGGTTTACTCCGGCATGGGCCCCGACTATCGAGTATTGGTGGACCGCGCACGCAAGGTCTCGCATACCGGTTACAAGCGCATCTACAACGAGTACCCTCCCACTCGGATATTGGTGCAGGACGTCGCCCGAGTTATGCAGGAGGCCACTCAGTCCGCCGGTGTTCGACCTTACGGTGTGAGCCTGTTGGTCGCCGGCTGGGATGAGGGCATCGAGCCCGAGGAGGAGGAGACGGATTCCGACAGCGAAAGCGGCGAGAAGAAGGCCAACAAGAAGACTGGTGGTATCCACAAGGGCGGCCCCATGCTGTACCAGGTCGACCCCTCAGGCAGTTACTATCCCTGGAAGGCTACAGCCATCGGCAAGAGCGCGACCAAGGCCAAGACATTCCTGGAGAAGAGATACTCGGAGGAGCTTGAGCTTGAGGATGCTATCCACATTGCCCTGTTGACCCTGAAGGACAACATTGAGGGAGAGATGAATGGTGACACCATTGAGATCGGTAAGATGATTTGTCTGATTCGAAAACATGTGCTGACATGACGCAGGTATTGTCGGTGCCCCCGCAGAACATCTTCTGGGTCTTGAGGGTGTCGACGGGGCTGTTGGTCCCCGGTTCAGAAAGCTGACCCCTCAAGAGATCGAGGATTACTTGACGAGTCTATGATTGCTATCTACGCGGACGAACACTAGGAGATGCCTTGTACAAAAGAGAGGTCATTGGGCTCAATAGAGCGGTTCTGGTAGAAAGGCGGCTCGTCTCGAGCTTTGAGATCTATTTTTGGTTTGTCTTTGCTGTGATTACGAATGATGACCTTGGGCCGGCTTCAACACCAACAGTTTTGCAACCTAGAGGAGGGTTGAAAGCGACCTGGACCCACGATTCGGCTGGGCCTTTGAAGTCTCTGCCCATGCCAAGCTGACCGTTGGTATTGTCACCAACCACGTAGATGCTTCCATCGGTGGTGAGAGCGATGGCGTGTGACTCGCCAACAGCAATGTCCTCCACATCCTTGTCTCCATCGACCTCGACGTAGTTGGGTATCCCACTGAGATCAGAAAAAGTCCGGTGTCGACTGTGTGAACCTGTTGACTCTGCGCCCCAAAGATACAGTCCACCACCTTCAGTCAGTGCAGCAACCGAGTACCCTCCAGCCGCCACCTTCTTGATAGGTTCACCGAGGTCACTGAGGTCGGACACGGTGCTAGGCACGTTGGGAGGACTATGACTTGTCAGACATGCTTTTGAGTGGGAATATGCGGCTCTGTACTTGAATTCGTTTACTTCACGCCCGAGACAATCCGCGAAACGCGGGTCTCCAGACGTCGAGGCCGATCCATCTTGGTGCAGAATGATGAATCCTGCGTCGTAGGCAGCTATTTGACTAACTTTAGATTTACTCGACCAGCAGTGAGTGCTCTCGTTAGCTTTCCACGCGGCCGGGTGTGGATATTCAATAATTGCTTGTGGCGATTCCAAGGTGTCTTGCTCTTCCCTTTGTGCCACCGTGAGAACCTTTCCATCAGCTGAGATGGCGCTTGGACGATCTAAGAGTGACCCAGTAGTGCTTCCGACGCCGAGGAGGCCGTCCAGGGATGCTCCAGCCAAACACCAGGTGTTATTGCGGTGGACTGAGATCGTCAACGGAGCTAAGATGATGGTGAGTTAGGAAAGACATACCTGCGGTATACGACATTTGGGCTTCTATTCGACCTATTTGTGGTGCTTCCAGGACATTTGCAAAAGAGAATATGTCGTCGGGTTCGTCCTCCGTAGGAAGCGGTTCGAAGTTGAGCTGGTTCCACGCATTCAGACCGGCTGCGTGCAACTGCATTGCGTCGTCAGCCAGAGCGGCGCGAACTGGCAGCTCCATATTAGGCAATCGTAACTTTGACCTCAATTTGGTTGTGTTTTTCGAGGGTTGCTAGAAGCCAGAGAGTGTTGTCCGATGGCAGGGTCTGGGTGTATAGGGTGCGATGGATGTGGAACGATAGCGTGGTTGCTCAGTCCATTTTCAGCCTCTGTAGTCTTCTCAGAATGTCATTCTGCTTCAAATCTTGAGAGTAGCACCACAAGGTACGTGAAAGACGAAAAGAGTCATAATCTTGGCTTGGACGACGTCCAATATGGAAATGGGTTAAATGCCGAGTCGTATTCAACCCTCGTAAGCCACCAGCCATTATTTGAATCTACAGTGCGAGAAGTGCGCACAACGCAACACTCCCAAGATTTGAGTGGCATGAGCTTCTCTTGTGCCATAATATGTCTAAAGCTATGGTTAAGTACTTGGGGAGAACTAAGGGTATGGTGCAGCTGAATCTCTAGATGCTTATGAGATATATTTAATAAAGCCCTGACCCAATGTCGGTGTGAATTGTAGGAGATGCAGCCGTCGTAATGTCGTTTAGTTTTTCCCGTCGTTATCCTCAGAGCCTGGACGGTTCCTACGTCGATCTTTTGGGCACAGATATGCCTTTATTTATTGTCCCAATTATAAAAAGCAATTTGCATTTGATTGTGCAGCTGCGAGTGCACAGTGTACATGGCTGTGTGGACTGTGATATCAACCTCACTCTCCATCTTTTTCCCCTTCGCTCGCAACGTTTAACGTACCTACTACCTTGGGTGCTCACTCCGCCGGCGGTAGTGAATCATGGCCTTCTACAACATGAATTGAGGTGGTCGGCCTCCCACATGGCCAACGTCGTCCCAACACAATAGACTGGCCTCCCGCATCGCCGCGCGTATATGCCTCGGCGAGGCTTCTTCCGCATCGTTGGTGGGCCTCCTTCAATTCGGCCTGCAGCAAGGTTATGAACAGGCAGCATCTCACCTCCAAACAGCGGTTTCTTGGACAGCTCAATTTATCGCGACGAATCTTGGAATCGCACCTTTCTTGTCGCCTTGGCAGCTTTTGCACTATTATAAGCCACGGCGTGGCAGCTGATCGTCGTCCTTTGTCCTTTGTTTCTAAACCGACTAAACCAACAATGGAGGAGGCCTCAAGGCCAACGTCTCCCCAGAAAGGGAGCTCTGAATCACCGTCGTCCGGATCTCCTGCTATTTCTGCCATTAATGGTGCTCCTGCGGTTAACGGCACTCCTGAACCCCCTACGGAAATCATCCAAATGGCGCCGATTGACGGGGATGACCTCCTAGAGTCCGAGTCTGGGAGCAAATCGCCCGCCCCAGTTATCATCAATCCGAGGGCATACCAGCGGGAAATGCTGGAACAAAGCCTTGAACGAAATGTCATTGTTGCAGTAAGTCTAGACTCTAGCCAGCCCATAACTGTCGACTGACACTGTTCAGATGGACACAGGAAGCGGAAAGACGCAGGTGTAAGGATTTCTACCCAAGACATTTGAGGATCAAATGCTGACCGGCCTTCTTAGAGCTGTTCTTCGCATCCAAGCTGAACTAGAAAGGTGCTCGCCAGAAAAAGTACGCGATCCAATTCGACCGCCCGTTCGTATGTTAACAATATCTAGATTATTTGGTTCCTCGGAAAGACTGTCAGCCTCTGCGAGCAGCAATTCAAAGTCATCCACAGTCAAATACCGGCGGTGTCCATGAAGCTGCTTACTGGACAGCTCAACATCGACGCCTGGTCACCAGAGGTCTGGCCAAGGATTCTCGATGGTACTCGGATTGTTGTCTCTACTTTTGATATTCTGCGCGATGCCCTTGATCACGCCTTCGTCAAGATGGACATGCTGGCACTCATTGTGTTCGATGAAGGTATAAAATCTGCAGCCCTAAAGTAACTCCCGCTGACACAGATGCACAGTTCACAACTGCGTGAAGAATAGCTCCGGAAGAAAAATTATGATGAACTTCTACCACGACCAAAAGATTGCTGGGAAACCTGTCCCTTCCATCTTAGGTCTGACTGCCAGTCCAGTCATCTCGTCAAACCTTGCTAGCATCGAGACCCTCGAGACGACAATGGATGCGATTTGCATCACGCCGACAATACATCGGGAAGAGCTCCTGAAATGCGTCAACAAACCTCACCTCGTCCGTTCCATCTACGATTTTGCGAAACACCCCGAGCGCACCCGGCTCATGAAGGAGCTTCAGACCGCATATATTGATATGGACATTACAAAGGACCCCGATGTTCTCAAGGTTGTTCGATCTAGCATGAGTGAGGAAGACCGACGCGAACGCCTTGCAAAAGTCATCATGAAGCATGACACATTCTCCCAAAACCAGATGAAAGGCCTTTGGAGCAGAAGTAAAGAAATTCTCAGCGAACTCGGCTCTTGGGCAGCCGACCAGTACATTTCGGACCTTGTTGGGACCTTTCTGAAGCGACTCGATTCGCCCCAAGTATTTGCCGACAGTTGGTCTAATGAGGACAGAAGTTATCTAGCTGGATACCTGCGCAAGGTTTCTGTCACTTGCCCTGTAAGAACATCGCCAATGTCGTCTGAGCTCTCACACAAGGCGAGCAGACTGATCCATGAACTCATTGCGGCTGGAGATGGAGTGGTTGGTATCATCTTCGTCAAGGAGAGGGCCATAGCCAATGTCATGTGTCAACTGTTGAACGAGTTCCCGCCTGTTCAAAAGCGATACCGCGTTGGGACCATGGTCGGCACATCAAGTCACGGCCAACGAAAACGCAACATGTACGAATTCGACAACGGCGGTAGCACCAAAGTCCTCGAACAGTTCAGATCTGGAGAGATCAATCTTCTGGTGGCCACCAGTGTTCTAGAGGAGGGTATCGACGTCCCTGCTTGCAATCTGGTGGTTTGCTTTGATGCGACCACTACCCTCAGGTCCTTTATCCAACGCCGTGGTAGGGCTCGTATGCAAGAGTCCAAGATGATTGCATTGGAAAGCACAAACGCGAACCCCCGAACGTGGAATGAGCTTGAGGAAGCAATGAAGACGCGGTATCAAGATGACCAGAGGGAACTGCAGCGACTGAACGAACTGGCAGATTCTGAGGCAACAAGTTCGATCCACTACACTGTCAAGCCATCTGGTGCGAGACTGGATTTTGAGAACGCCAGGCAACACCTCGAACACTTCTGCCAGGTTGTGTTCAGAGCCGACTATGCTGACAGACGACCCGATTACATCTTTCGCAAGGAAGACTCCTACGGAGGGGAGCTCTTGAGGGCGACAGTGACGCTGCCCTCAGGCTTACCGGCTCATCTGCGTAAGTTCAGGAGTGGATGTGCATGGAAATCCGAAAAGAACGCCATGAAGGATGCCGCGTTCCGAGCGTATGTGGCCCTGTACGAAGAGGGACTCGTTAGCAACAACTTGCTGCCTATGAACTTGGTACCCGAGGACGTCGAACAAATTCTGGACCTCAAGGCCGAGCCTCTGTTCAACCCATGGGTTCCAGTGGCACAGAAGTGGCAACAGACCGAGGATAGGTGGCTGTACACGTTCGACTTCTTTGACGAGGAACTTGCCGACCCTTCTCGTTTCCAGGTCGTCCTCCCCGTTAAAGTCTCGCAACCGCGAGACATCAAGATCTACCCTCATGCAGATTATGAGTGGGCTATTAAATTTGTCTCGGCCCGGAAGATTTCTCATAACGAGGCTGCCACATTGCCTGATCACACGTCGACCCTGCTTGCCCTCCACTATGGGCACCGATGGAAGGTGGAAGACTGCGACCATGTGGTCAAATTTGTTTATGAAACCAATGACCTCTCGAAGAAGCAGATCGGTGCTGTGCCATTCCGCGATAGCGAACGCAATATTGCGATTAGGCAGTTTCTTATCCGAGACCGAGGAGGGTCTCCTTTCCACTACCTCAGCACGATTCCCTCGAAACCTCTTTTGGAGGAGGTGCAGAATCCTTTCTATGAGTACGCAAATGCACCACAAGATCAACCATACCTCGTGGTCAAGAAGTGGTCACGTCGTGCAGATTTGCTCCATCCTATCAACGAGTCGGACCAACCTCCCAAGGCTAGCACTAAGCCGTACGGCCGAGTCCTTCCAATTTCCTGGGCAACGGTCGATGCTATCCCAAGACGGGTTGTGAAGCTTGGCATGTTGCTGCCCTCTATCATCCACGAGCTTGAGGTTCAACTCATTGCCACGGAGCTCTCCTCGACGCTGTTGAAGCCAGTTGGCATCACAAATCTTCAGTTGGTGCTCGAAGCCATTAGCTGTCGCAGCGCGATTGAGCCCGTCGATTATGAACGGCTCGAGTTTCTGGGTGACTCAATTTTGAAGTATTGCACAGTCATCCAGGCCTTTGCAGAACGTAAGTACCCCTCCCATAAACTCTTGCCTCCTTACTGACTTTTAACTGTAGACCCTCACTGGCCGGAAGGGCTTTTGGTGCACTTCAAAGATAGGCTTGTATCTAACGCACGGCTTCACCGAGCTTGCCTGGAAAGCGGTCTCTCAAAGTTCATCCTTTCCAAGTCTTTCACCGGCCAAAAGTGGAAGCCTCTTTACCTTGACAGGTTTCTCCAGGAAGGAGCTGTCGAACAACTGGAGAGAAATATCGGACAGAAGCCTATTGCTGACGTGGTAGAAGCACTTATCGGGGCTTCTTTCCAGGACGGTGGCATGCAAAAGGCCTTGAGGTGCATTTCCGTCTTTCTGGGTGAAAAGTGTCACTGGCACCAAGATGGTCGGGCCCGGCAGATTCTGTTCGACATGGCTCCTAGTGATGTGCCATTGCCGCCTACGCTTGCACCCCTTGAGGAGCTGATAGGGTACTCGTTCCGAAAAAAGGCACTGCTGGTTGAGGCAATGACTCACGGATCATACGCGGGCGATACTCACCAGCGATCATACGAACAGCTCGAGTTTCTGGGTGATGCCGTTCTCGACTACATTGTTGTCACTAAAATGTTCAACTGGAAGCCTGCGATCCCCAATTCACGCCTGCACATGATTAAGACAGCCTTGGTCAACGGAGAGTTTCTCTCCTTCGTTAACATGGAGCACAATGTACGCCGACGAGAGACCAAGTTCAATGCTGAAGGGGTCGTGGAAGACACTGAAACGTCCTTGTCCCTGTGGAAATTCATGAGATTCACATCGCCAGACATCGGCCGCGAACAGGATAAGGTTACGGCGCGCTTCGAGACCCTGCGAGGTGAAATCCTAGAGGCCCTCCAGAACGGGACGCATTACCCCTGGGCATTGCTTTCTCGCTTCCAACCCAAGAAGTTTTACTCGGATCTTATGGAGGCACTTATTGGTGCCGTCTGGGTCGACTCGGGTTCTATTCAAGAATGTGAAGATGTTGTTCGACGATTTGGCATCCTGCCTTATTTGGAACGTGTTCTTCGCGACAGCATTCACATCCAGCACCCCAAGGAAGAACTTTCCGTTCTGTCAGGTGCCAAGAAGGTAGAGTACAACTACACTGTGATCAACGGGGTGGTACCAGAGTACTCATGCGTGGTGAAAGTCGGGGACCGGGTTGTGGGGGACATCACGGAGGCAACGAACAAGCTGGAGGCTATGACCAAGGCCGCTCAGCAGGCGGTGGAGCTATTGACCCGAGAGAAGAGAGCTGCCAAGGTAAGCGTGGAGCTCATGGATGTGGATGTAGATATGGAGTAGATGAGAATCTGGTGATGAAGGATGCCACGGGGTGAAAAGAAACAATGGACTCGGCATCCTCTGTAATTCTTCATCATCTTACCCAAAGATGTATCAAGGGTTAGGAAAAAAGAAGAAGCATTTAATGAAGCCTTTGGCTCTATTGTGATATTAATATGAGCTCGACATATCCAAAACATTCTAATTCCGCCTAGACCTGCTTCTTCAGTTCTTCCAAGATGGTATCTACAGTCCACTCAAATGTCTTTTCGATATCGCCATCAGCGCCCACATCCTTCTGCACCTTGATGCCCTTCTTGTCCAACACATCCGTCTTGAACTCGGCTTCCACGTCACCACCCTCAAACATCCAGGCATGCTGCTCTACATAGTTGGGCCAGACAATCTTGTCCACATATCCCGGGGGATCCGCCCAGAAGCCCTCAAGGGTGACGTAGCCATCTCTCGCTTCCCTCCTCGCTTTGGCCTTTGCATATGTAGTCCTCAAAAACAGCTTTATATCTAAATGTGACTGTATAGCAGCCATGGAAGGTGCATAGAGTAGGAATCCGTCTAGAAGGCAGAGGTGGAGGTTTGTGCGGAGGGGATGGCCGGGTCCCAGAGCTGCTTCGACCTTGGCGCGCTGGGCGGCGATGGTGGACTGTGAGACAGGGCACTCGCCCACAGAGTTTCGGTCCTCTTTGGAGTCGAGGGTTGGCTTTGAGGGAGTGTTGGTACTGAGTTGTCATGACTGAAGGGGAAAGAGGAAGTACTTACCGGAAAGGAGGCGTGTTGGCGGATGTAAGCCAGGGATTCGGCCATGGCGGGGATATCGAGGGCCTCGGGACAGTCCCAGTCCCGAAGGCCATTCTTCATAGGCAGCCTATGACGGGAATCAGCTACAATCTCTGTAAAAGACTAATCTATAATAGTAAAGATAAAGGTAAGCTGCGCGTACTCGACCTCAGCCCTATAAAAGTCATCCTCGTGGAGGATGAAAGTGTGGGGGAAAATGTCTCGCAGCAGACGAGCAAGGGTCGTCTTTCCACTGGAAGAGCACCCGGAGATGCCGGCGATGAGGGCCTTATTCCCGGTCATGATGGGTAACACGAGCCCTGCCGAGTTGCAGAGCTGAGACGAAAGTTGTGCAACGTTGCGAGTGGTTGCGGTTTGTGAGATCGTTTTTAGTGCTGGGGTTCGTGGGGGATGCAAGTCAGCTGTGAGACCCCACGCATGTGGGATGCTGTGCAGAGGTGGGTTTCGATAGTGGCGCGCCACATATGAATACCGGACAACAGTATGAAAGCAACATCTACGTCTATGAGCCAACAGATGAGATGTGAGCGACTTAAATGCTTTAGAAATAGCTATCAAACCTGCCTAATTACATATGTCTGTTCCGTGTAAGTGTGTAGGTACATATCAGGCATTGTTTGAATACCTCACAGCCAATCAGAACACATCATGATGGTACGAGACCACGAAGCCACAATCAGTTTTGACAGTCTTTCAGTGTCTTTCCCTTGCAAAGCCCTTGCAAAGCTAATCATGTATCAAGAGAAGTAAAGTTTGCATGCAAACTAAGAGGTACTTTGGCACTATAATGCTGGCTCGTTTGTGGTTCTTGCGCTCGCAAAATATGACTGATTGCGATGCCAAACAGGGAGGCGCCATAATTCCGAGTTGTGGTTAATTTAGGAGTGATGACCAAGCCACGTTGAACCTCATGACAAACGTCAACGCTAAAAACAGAGATAATTTTAAGCTTCTCTAGCTACTGCTACCTGGGTCACAATCATCCATCACCCAACATGGACGCTGCATCTCCTTGATCCCGCCATCCTGGGTAGAGTCAGATCTTTCCTTTCCATGTCAGGTCTAGCGGAGCAGAGCACGACAAACCAACGGCAAAACGGCTTTAAAACCGCACATCTCCCGATTCGATGCCAAGAGAAGCGAGAGGGGCGCAGACCACATCTGGGCCCCTGTTGGCTCGCCCCCGGCTCCACTGATGCATCTTTAATTCAAGGGTTCCGTTTTTATTTTCAGGGGCAGTTTGTGTGTAACGCGCATGTAAGGGGGAACCGGACGACAGGTTTTTGCCTCATTGTGCCAGTTTTTAGTAAACAGACTTTGCAGTCATCAGGTATTTTTAATTCTACGTGCCTCGGCTCCATCACCCAGTATTCATTCCATCTCTCTCCTTTTCCACGCTCTTTTACTTCTCAGCCTCGAAAATCATCACCAAATCGGATAATGCACCATTAGCCCTCCCTGTTTTTAGGCCCAGTGGCTAGACCCATTTAAGAATTAAGGACCAGGAGATCCAGCAGACACTATTACCGGCGGGATTATACATACTCCCCCATACCCCCCGCGGACTCGAGTCCATTCGGTCCTCCTCACCAACCTCAGTTGCCATCATGTTGAAGCCCTTGCAGTCCAAGATGGGGCCTGTGAAGGCCAAGCTCGAGGCCCTGCTCGAAGCCCTCGAGCCCTTGAAGCACAAGATTGAGATGAGGCTTGAGAGGGCAAGGCTTCAGTTGGCAAAGATCAACATCCCTGATGTGCCCATTCCCGAGGTTGTCAAGTCTCGCGCATTCCGACGGGTCGCTACTATCCTGGCTTCGTTCATCTTTACCGTTGTATTCATTACCCTTACTGTTCAGTACACCAATGCCGGCCTGCTCATTCCCAAGGTCATCAGTGGCATCATGCCCAAGTTCCCGACATGCGACCACATGAACCACAAGGGCACACCCGAACTCTGGGAGAAGTCGCAAAAGAAATACGAAAAGTTGATGGACAACAAGTTTACGTATGTTGACAAGATCTTATGTCTTTTGCGATCTAGCTAACATTGTTAATCTAGTATTGCCATGCAAACCTACCGTCGACCGAAGGAGCTCGAGAACACCCTCAACATCCTCTTGAACGAGGACATTCCCTCGCTCGAGGAGATTGTCATCGTCTGGAACGACCTCGAAAACGCCCCTCCCGAGAACTACGTTTCCAAGCGCGGCGTCCCGGTGAGATACCGAAAGTCCAAGCACAACAGCCTCAACGAAAAGTTCCTACCCGACCCCGAGTATAAGACGCAGGCGATCCTCCTCTCCGACGATGATGTATACTACCACCCCAGCGATCTCGAGTTTGTCTTCCAGACATGGCGCAAGTTTGGCCGGAACCGAATTACAGGAGCTGTCGCTCGGTGCTCTCCCGTGGATATGTATGGGTACCACCAGTACGACATCTGCTCCAATACGAAAGGCGAGGACGAGTATTCCATGATCCTCACCAACCTAGCGTTTTCGCATATTTCGTTCCTCGACTACTACCACTCCAACGACACCACCATGAACCAGCTCAGGACCTACGTCGACGAGGGTCTCAACTGCGAAGACATCGCCTTCAACTTTGTCCAATCCTTGTTGACTGGAGAGGGCCCTCTTCTGGTCAATGGCCACCAGAAGTACGCCAACTTTATCCCTCGCGAGGGTATCAGCAGGAAGACGGGCCACATGGAGGCAAAGACCGAGTGTCTCAATGATTTCTCAAAGATCATGGGGTGTCATCCCTTGCACGCCGAGAGCGCGTACATTCAGCGAGGTGTGATTGTAACGTAAATGAAGCAGTACGAGAGCGGGGAGTTTATGGTGGATATACTCAAAGCACGGGCTGTGCCGGCGTTGGTAAACAAGTCTTGCGAAGGAAGGGAATTTCCTGGTCATATACGGAGTCTGAAAACTTGACATATTCAAGTAATAATCCTTGTATTGGTGGACTGAATAAAAGCAATGGTGCATCGAGCCGTTCGATATCAGGTTACTTGAGCCGCCATCTACATTGCGTTGTGCTTCTACGAAGCTGCGTTAGCGAGTCTGTCTCAATTATATACACAAAGAGAGAAATTTGTAAAGCAATTCCACTTACATACTTTCGGTCGATATGGTGCACATAATTGCTTATTCAGAAAGGAGTCATGATGAGCTCGTTTCGGACTGTGTTGTGCGGCCTTCTGGATGATATGATAGAAGCACTCGCACACATGAGCTCGATAATAACTAGTAACTTTTGCACGACATCCAAGTAGATAGGAAATATTGAACGAGGTTTAACAAAAATTAAAGTTTCGGCTAATCGTTAATATTTCCGTCAGCTACGGAGTACTGTAGATCGATGAGATTTGCAGGGGCTTGGTTCTCTTATCGCCGTCCAACACATCCAAGCAATTGCTGCCCCACGTGATGCCGCACCATCAACTTAGCTCCATCACCGACTCCAACATCACAACTCTCCAAACCACCGACTCCTCCGCACGCAAAAATAACACAAAAAATCGCCCGCCATGGCAGACCAGGGTGGCGTCGCAACGGGAATCCTTCTCTCCACCGCCATCGTTTCCCTCATCACCGGCTTCGCATTCGGCGTCTTCACTACCCGCGGATACCTCATCTCTCCCGACCTCGCCGAGGAGCGCCGGCGCAACCTTCACGACCCAGAGGAGAGCGACGAGAGCGACATTGACGAGGGAGATTCGATCCTTGATCATGCGCCGAACTGGTCTAATGGACCTGATGCCGATCGCAGACAGGGTCTGAGGGCTGAGCAGGAGAAGAAGCCTGTTGTCACGGACAATGGCGAGGAGTGCAAGCTGGTTCTGGTCGTTCGAACAGATCTTGGCATGACGAAGGGTATGTTTACCGCAATTACTACGACATTGTCTTTGTTGGGACCATTTGCAGGACTCATAGCTAACTGTCATTTCCAGGCAAAATCGCTGCGCAATGCTCCCACGCTACCCTTGCCTGCTACAAGACCCTCTCCCGCAGCCCCGCCGATTCGCCCCAGCGCAAGATCCTTAACCGATGGGAACGCCTTGGCCAGGCCAAGATTGCCGTGCAGGTCAAGAGTCAGGATGAAATTCTCGAGCTGCGACGTAAGGCCCGCGCCCTTGGCCTTACTGCCGAGGTGATCCAGGACGCAGGCCGTACCCAGATCGAGGCGGGCAGCATGACTGTCCTGGGCGTTGGTCCTGCGCCAAAGAGCGTCGTTGATCAGGTCACCGGAGGGCTGAAATTGCTCTAAGCTTGGGACGGTTGATGATATGATGGGAGATGCTGTATCATATGGGAAGAGGACCTGGGTAAAAAAACATAGACCACAGTACAAGGATTGGGTTCATCAAAACGGATCACGGGCCTATAGACCTTGAAAAATTGGAGTTTTGGTAGATAAAACCACTTCACTTCCTCGGGCCAACGGGAATAGCGTGAGCTTCGGGGGTATTATTGGAATTTGTACAAACATATCTACTGCTCCTTTTTCGCAAACCTCGACAACGCCGGTCCCAGATCCGCTTCCACCTCCTGGCGCTTCTTGTCCTTTTGCGCTTGCTGCTCCTTCCAAATCTCGTCCACCTGCAGTCGCTTCTCGTCGATGATGTTCTTCTTGCGCTGCTTGCGTAGGTACTTCTTGAGAGCGCCGTTCTTGCCTCTCGCTCGCTTGCGGATCTCCTCCGCGATGTCTGTGACCGGTGCGTCGAGATCCTTCTCCGCACGGCGTTGCTTCTCGGATCGCAAGTCCAAGTTGCCAATGAAGTTGGGGTCGAGCGCAATCATGTCGGGTTGGAGCTTGTTGAGCAGACCCTTGACCTCGGACTCTTGCCGCTGCTTGGCTGTCTCGAAGGGGTTGACCTCGAGGGCGTCGAAGTTGGCCTCACCGGCGCCAGGGACGATGATGGATGAGAAGCCCGAGTCGTGACCTAGACCAAGGACATCTTCGAAGGGGCACCAACGGACGCGCTCGATGCGCTTGCCCTCACCACCCCAAGCCATGTAGGGGCTTTGGACCTTTTCTTGCACAGGTGCGTTCTTGTTAAACAGGCCCTTCCAGATGGTGGTCTGAGTGCCCCAGCCAACAGCCGTCAAACCAGTGTCTGAAATCGATACCGAGGACGCAGGCTGCCGCGTGAAGTAGCTGTTGACCTCGCGGAACATCCTGATATCCCAGACTGCCATCTTTTGATCCTGACCAGTTGATACCATGTACCGACCTTCACGGTCCATCGCCAAATCCCGTACGGGGCCTCGATGCGCTAGCAGTTTGACGAGAGGATCTGAAGAGTTGGGCGACCATAGTGTGACTGTTCCGTTCTGGTGACCGACATGTAGAATCGCGTTCCAGGGGTTTTGTCCGAGAGAGACGGGCTGACCTAACCGGGTCGGGATCTCGGCGACTAATTGTCCTGTTGAAGTATCTTGATATTTCAGAATACCGACAGATCCCTGAAGATGGTTAGTAGGGTAAAGGCCTCGTCAGTGCCGTGAAACTTACAATCGTCGCCAGCAGATAGTGATACGGCAGAAACTCCATATGGGACACCTCCTGGTGTTTCCTCAAGGTGTGCAGCTCCACGCCATTGTGATCGTAGATGTATACGTACTTCTTCTGCGCCACGGCAAAGTACTGGTTGTTGTGTAACCACTTCACATCCCGCACCGTCTCACCGAGCTGCAACTCGCAGCCCAGCTTGCCCTCTCGCCAGTCCATAGTCGCAACATGGCCCTTGCGGCCAGCGAGCAACAGGTCCCGCCCATTCCTCGAGTAGTCGAATGTATAGGGACCCAGAGCGTCAAGATTGAGCTCGAAGCGCTTCTGCGCCGTCTCCACGGCCACGTCGCTCGTTATGTCCTCCTGTCGGACCTTGTACGTTCGTTCGAGCTCATCCTCGGCCTCGATAAAGCCGGCCGTGTTCTCGAGCAGGATCTCGGCATCCTTGGCTTTAATCGTGGCATCCTGGTACTTGTTCTCGAGACGCTTCATGTTGCTGCGAAGCTTCTTGTCCTTGATGGCCTTGGTGTTGACCTTCTTCCCCCGACCGTAGGCCTTGTTGGCTTCTCGGATGCGACGAGCTTTCTCCCGCTCATGGCGAGGAACCAGCTCTGTTCGAGCGCCCTGAACGGCGAGCGCGCCATTCTCGCGCACCTTGGTGATGGGCTCGTCAATCGTATCGACCTCCATCGTTGCGAATCGTCGACGCGCTGGCTGGAGGAAAAGGCAGCTTGGAATGGCGGGAGCGATTGGCATAAAACAAAATTTCTAGAACGCCAAGCATGGGCTACCTATCGCTATAACTCCATTGGCTGGAAGGTAACCCACTCGGTTATCGATAAGACCCGCACAAAAAATTCTAGATAGCCACAACCCCGCCATGACCGCCTTCGATAATCGACGATATTGCCATCGACAACTTTCGCAGAGAAGAAGAATATTTTTTCGCCTTCTTGTCTGACCAATCTGGCTTCGTTACCGTTTCGATTCAAAGCCGGTGGTGACGCCAAGATGCCTGCTGCCGTGGCTCACTCACATCGGCCCACGACAAAGGTCACACACAAGGCATTCAAGTCGAGGGCTGCTTCCAAGCATGAGTTGAGAGACCGTGCCAAGGGTAAGGACCACTCTAAAAATTGCCATTAATTGCCGTTCTAACAGAAACAGGTCGAGTTCCGAACGAAAAAGGCCAGCGAAAAACTCCCCATCAACAAGTCATGTCCAAGTTCGACCGACGCAACCAGGCCAAGCAGGCCCGGTTGAACAAGCACAAGGAGCACGTCAAGGAGGCTTCCGTCTTCGCTGGACGGGACGGTGCGCCCAGGAACGTCGCTGTCATTCCCCTCTGCGCCGACGGAGATGCCAGGGCCGCGATTCAACAGCTTAACGGCAGCCTCGACATCGAAGACACTGCTACGGAGGGCAACCGAGTAACTGTCGACCGATTCAAGCAAAAGTTGCAGTACATTCCCCTCGAGCGAGATCTGAGCGCCTGCCTTGATGCCGCGCGGGTGGCCGACTTTATCGTTATCGTTCTTTCCGCTAGCGTTGAGGTCGATGAAGTTGGAGAGTTGATCCTACGGAGTGTTGAGAGCCAGGGCATGTCGACCCTCTTTACCCTCGTCCAAGGCCTCGACAAGATTGAGCCTGCGAAGCAGCGACAGGGCGTCCTAACCTCTCTTAAATCCTTCATCACCCACTTCCACCCCGAACAAGAGAAGCTTTACAGTCTCGAAAACCGACAAGAATGCGCCAACCTCATGCGATCACTATGCAGCACAACCCCCAAGGGTATAAGATGGAGGGAGGAGAGGAGCTGGATGCTGGCTGAGAATATTAAGTTTGCCTATTCAGAGTCCGACTCGACAATCATCACTGGTATCGTTCGTGGCAAGGGTCTCAAGGCCGACCGCCTTGTCCAGGTTGGTGACTGGGGAACTTTCCAAATCGAAAAGATTGTCGCGGCTCCTTTACCAAAGCACATTAAGAAGAAAGGCGAAGAGATGACAATTGAGGCGGAAGAGGGCGAGAAGGTCCTGGATGAGCCATCTGAGGACCGAGACGATCTGGTTGAGCTAGCCCCTGAGGAGGTCATGGTGGACGCTGATGACGATGCTGCCATGGAGGCCGAGGCGGCGCCAAAGAAGGGTGTCCTGCTTGATGAGCACCACTACTTTTCGGATGAAGAGGCAGAAGCGAAGAAGATTAAGAAGAAGGTACCCAAGGGCACATCCAACTATCAGTCAGCCTGGTATTTGGAGGATGTGTCTGACTCCGAGTCCGATATGGAGGATTTCGAGATGAAGGACGAAGCAGAGGAGGAACCAGCCCGACCTGAGGATGGCCTGGAGGGATATGCCCCCGCACCAGCCACCGAAGGTGCCCCTTCGGAGTATCCCCAGTCGGAGATGATGATTGAGCCCGACGAGGAGGAGGATGCTAAGCAGCTGGAGCAATACCGAGCGGGAAAGCGGGACGAGGTTGAGGACGACAAGGAGTTCCCCGATGAGATCGAGTTGCACCCCAACGTGTTGGCGCGAGAGCGTTTGGCACGATACCGCGGTCTCAAGAGCTTGCGAACCAGCGTATGGCAAGAGGACGAGGATCGCGCACACGAGCCTGAGGAGTGGCGCCGCCTACTCCAGATTCCCGACTACAACTCTTCCCGGTCAAGGGTTACACGAGAGGCTCTTGTCGGCGGAGTTGAGCCTGGAACCCGCGTTCACGTCTACATCAAGGGTATTTCCCCAATCGTGGAGAAGACGTACAACCCCAAGTCTCCCGTGACCCTGTTCTCTCTGCTGCGGCATGAGAACAAAAAGACAGCAGTCAACTACCTCTTCAACCTGAGCTCCGACTACACCAAATCTATCAAGTCCAAGGAGGAACTCATCATCCAGTGCGGACCTCGCCGTCTGGTCGTCAAGCCCCTCCTCTCTCAGCCCGGCCAGACACCCAACGACGTTCACAAGTACTGCCGGTATCTGCACCCTGGCCAATCAGCCATTGCAACCTTTTTGGGTCCTATTACCTGGGGTGCAGTACCCGTTCTGTTCTTCAAGCGTACTACTGCCGAGGAGGTTGAGAAGGAAGATGGCCAGCACATCGGCATGTCACTTATTGGCACCGGAACTGCCCTACCGCCTTCGACCTCTCGCGTCATCGCCAAGCGAATCATCCTCACTGGACACCCATACCACATCCACAAAAAGCTTGTCACCATTCGATACATGTTCTTCAACCGTGAGGATGTCGAATGGTTCAAGGCCCTGCCTATGTGGACCAAGCGCGGCCGAAGCGGCTTCATCAAGGAGCCTCTTGGTACACACGGCTACTTCAAGGCTACTTTTGACGGAAGAATCAACCCCCAGGACTCTATTGGCGTTAGCTTGTATAAGCGGGTGTGGCCACGAAATGCGACTCCCGTCGAGGGGCCCTTGTTGGAGATTGCCGCCAGTACGCAGCAAGCAGACGGCGATATGATGATGGATGACCAGGCATAGACATGACACTTAGGATACCTCTCTAGATGCAAAAACAGGCGTTCTTTTCCTTTTGTTTGACGATTTTGAGTATCCAACGTAGTACCGTATCAACTCAGCAAGTCGGATAGAGCCTATGGGTCTAGTTATCTCTATCTATGGCGTTCTTAGGCTCACCTACAGCCGAGGATTTTAATAGCCTCTGACCAACCAATCTCAGGCATTAGGATAGGGATATGATAACGCATAGGCTCTACCCAACTTGCTGAGTTGATCCGGTATGTGATTATGCATTAGTCAACTCCTCCAGGCCGGGGGTGGCTCTTGGCCCTCCCTTGCTTCTCCTCTCCTCCTCAGCGCCGCTGGCCTTCCATGCGCTCTTGATCAAGTTGATAATATGATCAACGCCGACGTCCTTCTTGACCTGCGCGAAAACTGTGGGACCTCCCTCGCGCATCTTCCTGGCATCCCTTTCCATGACGCCCAGGTCGGCGCCGACAATCTCGGCCAAGTCTGTCTTGTTCACAATCAATAGATCACTCTGTGTGATTCCCGGGCCGCCCTTCCTGGGGATCTTGTCACCGCCACTGACGTCGATGACGTAGATGATAAAGTCGGCCAGCTCGCGACTGTAGTTGGCAGCGAGGTTATCGCCGCCGGACTCAATCAACAGCAGGTCTGTATCGAACTCGCGGTGCAGGTCCTCGAGAGCGGCGAGGTTCTGGGAGATATCCTCGCGGACCGCGGCGTGCGGGCAGCCACCTGTCTCGATGGCGCGGATGCGTGAGGGAGGAAGGGCTTGGTGTCGGGTAAGGAATTCGGCGTCTTCGCGAGTGAAGATGTCGTTCGTTACGGCGGCGAGGGAGAATTCTTTGCGGAGGGCGCGAGACAGGGCGAGCATCAGAGCTGTCTTGCCCGAGCCAACGGGACTAGTAGAGAAAGGTCAGCTGTCTTGTTGCAGTATAGCAATGCCACGATCCGGCTCACCCTCCAATTCCAATGGTAAAGGCGCGTTCCGACCACTCGCGCCCCTCGACGATAGGCATCTCGCGGCCGAGGAAGCTACCGGGTCCATCGAGGATCTCGTGCGAGTGGCCATGCTCGGCCGCTGAGAAGCCCTCGTGAGAGTGCGAGTGCGGGGCAGAACCGTCGTGAGAGTGGGACATGATGGACGATGTTGCGCGAGCGTCTTCAGCAGGGAAGTGATGTCAACGAGCTTGGTTGTGAGGGGAAGAGGGGGGGAAGCTCTAATAAAGCCCGCGCGAGAAAGTTTGGTGGCCCTCCCTTGTCGAAGGGAAGCTCCAGTTCCTGATGTGGGGGAGGGGTAGCGGGGTCCGGTTCCGCCGGGCTTGGTTCCACTTTTCCGGCTCCGGGCGGCCCCAAGCGAGCTTTGGTCTGCTCCTGTGCAACGTAAGCTTTGTTGTTTGTGTCTTTTCAAAAGACAAACTACAACAGTTATCGTGCATATTGTTTCAGATCATCGAGGTCGGGTAAACCTCTTGCACCCTGTCAGGTTACCGAAACAGCCTCCTTGGGAGCTCGTCAGGAACTGTTCCCATGTCCAAGGTAGAAGTTCTCTGGGCTCGTGGAGGTGAAGTATCGACAATGTGATGAACCTTTC
The DNA here is from genome assembly GCA_000966855.1 of Fusarium sp. JS1030. NCBI lineage: Eukaryota > Fungi > Ascomycota > Sordariomycetes > Hypocreales > Nectriaceae > Fusarium > Fusarium sp. JS1030. Next base: position 520,549 of record JWIW01000004.1, on the reverse strand, counting down.
GAACAACTTCGACCGGGTCAACATTGGGGCTTAGCAAGACGTCCCGCACCGCAAGCATCGTGTTGTGATCCAGTTGCGATAATCCTTGGTAGAACTGCTCTCTCGCTTCGTCTCGTTCGAGGATGGGCTCAAAGTCTAGTCGTGGCGGTTAGCCTTAAGGCCAAGCTGAGGTCGATACACCTCTCTCCAATCGAGGAAAAAAGAAAAAGCAGGCCAACGTGCCATAATTGAAACATACCCGGGGCTATGATATCCTCGGTGCGAGGAAATATTGTGCACCAGAGGTCCTTCCACGTCAAGACCTGAGTCTTGGCCCGGCGATCTCGGAGTTTAACCTCCATATCTTCCGTGATGCCTTTATCATACTCGTCGACGATAGGGGGTGGCAAGCTCGAGCAGGTCTGGTTCTTCAAGTGACTGTCAAGGGCTTTTGGAGCCCGGAACCATGACTTGCACTCTGGGCACTGCAAAGTAAAGTCTTTCGACTGATGGGCGCTCATAACATGGCGCCTAGGCACCAGTCAGCTAAATATTTCACCCGATACCTAGGCAAGGGGGGGGTCTCTTACTTGACAAGAGTTATACTGGCAAAGGACTGATTGGCACAGGTCTGAAAGTCGCGGATATTGAACATTCGAGGATTGCGTCTACGGTAAGGGCAGCTATAGTGAATATCTATTCCTTGCTTGTTGTCCTGTTTCTTTGCCGGCTGGGGAGAAATCCCCATTGCGGAATCATCGCGTCTTCTCTTCGTGCCTTGCGGGCTCGAGTCTGTTGAGTCTGTTGAGTCGCACAGCGGTGGAGGGGCATCGAGAGCTGGCAGATCGCTATCAACGAACGACAACCAGTCGAAATCATCTGGTAGTGGAGTTTGAGATGCAGGTTTGAACATGTTGAGTCTTGATTGACATTCAATGATGGTTAGATTTCTGCAAACCCACGGGCTAAGGCTTGGATTTTGTAGGTTGTATCTAAAGGTTGCTAGGTTGCATTGCCTGATTGGTTGTACGCTGGTTGTCAGGGAAACGACTGCAAAGTGCCAACCGCTCCCCATCTCTGACGTGGGCCTCGCGCATAGACTCTGTGTATGGCACAAGCAGGTCATCTACGGGCCGCTTTTTAGGTCGACTGGGCCCCGATGCTTGTGGTCGGGTTTTGACCGGCCACTAAGAATCTTGATATATCAATTTGGCAGATGCAGTTGTAATTGGAGCCGTCGACAAGAGGTACCTCAGTGGCCTCATCCTGTCCTCAACATCATATGTAGCAGCCGGTCGCAGTTCTTCGAATGCCATTGCCAATAAGGCTAGTAATTCGAATCATCCCAGCCTAATCCACAACAGAGGGGCCAACAGTGAGCCTCGCGAGCAAGAGTCGATGAACCTGCAACACTTCAAACGCCCAATACTTCTCTATGAACGGATCACCTTGGTCTCGTAGCTTTTAGGTTGAAAACAAAATTCATCTTAACCCCGACGTTCTTCGAGCGTTTAATAACCCCGAGGCTAAGGGCTTATGCGCATGACTGCGAGATGAACAAGAAACGGGAGCAACTCATCTACCTCACCACGAAGATAAAACTTGAACCTGACCACTGTATCAACATCTAGCTTGCTTTGGAATGACAGTGTGTCGCGTGAGTATTGTATTGAGGACGACCGAGGCACGGATGTTCAGATGCTCCCCGTCAAATAGCGCCTCGTAATCAACTGAATAATGCACCCGATTCAATCCAGCACCGAGCCATCAATTAGGTGCAAGATGTTTACCTTTAGCGATAATATTTTAAGCGCACAGTATTGTAGTCTGGCTGAGGAAAGATGGACAACGTCCTCACGTGTTGTTGCGGCCGTGGGCTGAAAATAGGACTAAGCACACAGCAGAATAACCGCGGGGCAAGGCATTTCTTAGTCAACAATGCCAGTCACAACCCAGTTTGGGGTGAATTGATACAGAGTTGAATCAAGTATACGCAGGATACAGCCCGTTCAGCGCTAGGAAACTTATGTCAGTGTCGCAACTAAGGGTCAAACCCCCCAACACGTGGTTAGAGCGGCCAGTGTCTGCCACATTGTTCTTCGAAGACGTGGGCAACGAGACCGGACACGCGGCGACAACTGCCATTTATATTAATAACAAGAAATAAAGATTGATTTTATAACGAATAAAATGGTTAATAGAGCATCATTTAGTGTTTCTGTTCAGATAGCCCCGGCGGCAGCCCTGCGCTCACTAGACAGCCTAGAGTCCTCTTAGTTTAATACAGGACTGATTGAGGACGAAAACATGATAGCGCGAGTATAAGTAGAGTTGATGTCTGGAACTTGAATTAACAGACAACACCTTTTCTAATCGTTTTCGTGAGAACATATCGCCATCCTTCTTCGTTGCCAGTTCGAACTCTCCTGGCTTCGCATTGTCTCTTGTACCGAAGCAGTTTCTCTTGCTCTTTTTATGTCGCCGCCCAAGTAGAATTGCTATTTGGAGCACATTGCCATAATCGATCAGAAACCTTGTGCTTATCTCGTACATCTCGTCGTCCTATTGTTGTTGCGACCTTCACAACATTATCAACTGCCAGGCTTTCTTTTTTGTAAAAGGTATGAAACGATAAACCCTGCCGCTTAATGAAGCCCCGAATATCAAGGAATACTCACAGAAACGGCAGTAACCACACGATGCTTGATCAATTCATCTACGATACCTCGTCGCTTCAGGATCGCTTGATCCAATCCTCTGGCGCTGATCATGCCATGACACCATCCCCACCCATCGCCAGCGATTCTAAAACCGTTGAGTTGAGTGTCTATGGCAAAAAGAAGGAAAAGAAATCGGAGGGAGGCAAGAAATGAGAGAGACCCTTGAAAAGTCCAGCACTGGTGGTTCAAGACGTGAATTGAGACGGATCGTCTGATAGTAAATTAGTACCAAAATACAAAGCAACTTGGTTCAACATTTTAATTGCAAAAGAAAGGACTGCGTCTAATAAGTATTCTCCATACGCTTGAGGCGCATTTCACGTGAGAGTGAGGAAGAGGTGGCTGAAAGAGTCACTTACCTAGTTTGGCCGTATCCTCCCCCTGGGGAGGATATGGCCCAAATAGGCAGTAGGTACACTTCTCCCTACAAGGCTCGTCAACTCTGCAAGGCCCGTTCAGTCTTTGCAAGGCTGGAACCTCCCCGCTGCAAGTCATGTAACCTCTCCTATAATCCCACCAAGATACCCTAAATAGATGCTCTGAAGTGTCTCTTTAGTTAAAAGGGAGAAAGAATGAGGAAGGTAGACCGTTAGAGAGGAGTCCATCGGCTGTTAGTGATGGTGGTTTCCCATTCATAAACGGCGTTTGGGTTCAGGAAACATTTTATTCTAAATAGGAGGCTAGCATCGTGAAAAGCTCTCCCGAGCACACAAAACTCGAGGACAGTTAAGTTGTAACCGTTCACTTTGCCCGTGATAGACGGAGAGTAACTAGGTACTGTAAACAATTAAAACACTATAGGTATTTATTCGGAATTCTGCCAAGTCTTGAAATAATTAGCTGTGCCGTATCACCGTTGTGGGGCATAGTAGATATCGTTCAAGAAGCCTTTACTAAGATAGCTGGTGACCCATTGATCAACTTTTGTATTTCCCCCTATGCTTCCTCTGGATCGCTCTCCTCTTACAAAGACTCGCACAGATTCGAACTCTGTCCACCTCGATGAAGTCGTAGCAAGTCTTGAATCAACGACCGCCTCACTTCAGCGCCTTCTGTGACAGGTTCGAAATCTAGACACAGCGACTGCATCAGTCTACTAGATGCTAAGTTTCCCCCTTTTCCCGTTCTCCTTCTTCTTTCCTCTCGCTTCATCTTTCATTGATGTCAGCTGGGCACTTGCCAGGAGGCGAAATTAACGGGTGATCCGAGTAGATGGTGGCCCAGAGAGCTTCCCATGTCCTGGCCTGAGACTTTACTCGACGGTCGCGGAGCTTGAACTCCATTAATTCAGTGGTTCCGGGAGTATAAACGCTGCCAACGGCGCGAGGTTTCAGTGAGCAAAGGTTATGCTTAGGATGCGACTCAAGAGCTGTGCTGTTACCAAAATGAGCATCATGGTATCGCAACGAGCGCGCCAGTGGCTGGTTACCCGCCCGGCCTTATTTGGGATTGAACACCTTACCCGGGCGCTACACAAAGCGAGACTTGGAAGGACGCCCTTTCGACGTGTTAGTGATAGGATGAGACAATCTGAGGGGTACGTATTTACAGGAATTAATTAAACTTCTTTTGCGACCCTGTTTGGCCAAACCAGGAAAGGCGGGATCGTCGATTACCGAAGCGGCACGGCCCGTCGCCATCGAGTGACCCTGTTGAGCCTCACCTGTTCTCTACGGACACTATAGTGTTTTTGTCGCAGTTCATTCATCAACAAATTGGTCGTGAGGGAGGAGTCGAACGGGAATGACTCGTCAAGAGGCTCGCGCTCCTCCCCACAGTCTCTAGAACCGCGCGTCCGATGAAGCTTGTCGTGTGCCCCAACTTATACGACCTTCGCCTGTCATACCACAAGTTCCACACAATTGCCTTCACGCAGCCGTTGGAGGAAACGAAGTAAGGTTTCATGGGCGCCGATTACGGGGGCGAATTCTAGGGACTCTCGTGTTAAGTTGGTACTGGATTTAAGCTTCCAAAAGAGTTCAATCATCGTCTCAGTTTGGCTTGACGACGCTGCCCACCGCGGCTAGAGAGACGCGTTCCAATCCAGCACTGCCGGTTAGGCTCCGCGATCACGAATCCTGGTCACCGCAGATTCAGTGATGCATGTATCAGTTGTAATCGTTCACGTATCGCACAGTGCCATGAAGCGAATCCCGGATGCATGGTGAGCGCCCGGTTCGTCTGTTCGCGGGAACAAAGACCCACACGTATCTCACTGGGGCTTGAACTCTCAAGAGAGGTGCAATTTCTTGAATGACGTTTGCGGTTAATTTTAATAGGGAGCCCGGCCGAGTGTGGAGGCCATACTTCAAAGGTAAAACATCGAGAAGAGGAGGTTGTGCAAACTAGACGGTCGCTCAAGTTGAGCGTCTAGGGATCCTGCTTGAGATCACGGAACTGCAATAGCTGTCGATCTTTTGGCGGGTGGAATCAGGGTCTTCACCGTTGGGCCCGATGCAGTGGCTGTCGTGTCATGGATGGGCCTTCTTGTCTCCTGGCTATGCCCGCAGTTTGCCAGACCCAGCAGCACAAGGATATGGCCCTTAAGGCTGGCCAATAAGAAGAAAAGTGCCGACGTCAGTTGTCAGACACTTCGAGAATTGACTTTGAAGGGGGGCAGAAGGCTGAGGAACGACTGACAGGTTTCGGCTAGGCACGCCGTAGACTCAGTCGTAGGTACCTGATTAAAAACAGCATCGGTGCTGCCTGGAGAAACCGGGCCAAAGGCGGTTGAGATTGAGGGTATCTGACGTGTAACCTGGGTATCCGGCCTCAGCCGCCCATAATTTCATCCTGATAGGCTTTTACAGCACCGGATAAATGACACGCAGTACGGAATCTGGGGGTTCGAAGTTGTGTAATGCCTGCCAAGGACGATCGCTCGCAGTGCAACGGCCAACAAAGTCAAACACCAAGCCTCGTGCCCCCCATTACTCGCAATTGCTGCAAGTCATTCTACCACTCCATTATAGGCTAGACCATCTGTCAAAGGCAATAAACGGCATGACATCGCCTTGAGGCCAGCTATTTGTCGGATATACATGCCTCAGTCGGCTTCCCAATTCCCTTACCGGCGTCATGACCTGTCGCCGGTGCAGTTCAGTCTTTCATAGCCCGGTCGCTTGCTCAATTCACTCAATGGCTGTACCCTGCAGTCATTTTTACACTTTAGGGTCAGAGGCTTTCATGGAACATGGCAGCAACGGGTGGCCAGTGGCTCAGTGTAGAGCTTTGCACAAGCCAGCTCACCCAAAAGAGTGAATTGCATTTGTCTTATCCAATTGAATACAACGTCCGTGCCAATTGATGTGTTGTTCATCTCATATTATTTGCTTGTTTTACAACCCAAAACTCAACAGTTACGGGGTCTCTTGCGCAGCGTCGCTCTTGTCTCCTCAACTGTCACCTCAGTTTTAAGTCAGTCCCCAGCCAATTGGCTGATCTCCACAGAGTCTCTCTTCCCATCATGTCGTTTCCCCAATTAGACAAACGTCAGATAAGATAGATGAAACCTTAAAAGGATTTCCGAAAGCTATTCTGCCAGTTGTTGGGTGCTGAAACATGTGACTCGCCTGTTCACCATCGAGGCGTTCGTCCTACTGACCTTCTCTACGAGTCCACAATCATCCACGGGGCAATGCCACCGAATGCGAAGCTCATCATTCTTTCCCAGGCCGATAGGCTGTACAATCTCGGGCAACGGCAGGGTAACCGTATCTGGTCATTACGAGACCCGGACTGGTCTGCTTTACTCAGAGCAATGTTGCCAGCGCATCACTCTTGACTGCACATTGAAACCCGGGACCTGATTGCTCGGTAGTGGATTTGTCGCGTCCCAGACAACGCATCAAGGCTTGCTACACCCCCACCCTCTAGCTTCTAGCGCGGTTGATGGAAGCCGTTAGGGTGGCGCTTTTACCCCTGCCGATAGCGACGCCCCTAGGCTTTGGCTGGCGATCGAGGCTGTCGAGAGGCATGGTGACTCGCATTGACCTAGACAGCCCAGATATGTCACGGGGAACCCCTGTCTTGGGTATTGGAAACATATCAGAAAACTCTATGTGTCTCGGGAAGGCCTGTCTGTAACTTGTCAATCACAGAAATAATAACAGGCTGAGCACCGTGGCGTAGGTGATGTTTCGTGCTCTTGAGGCGGGGCCCTATCGACACATGACGGCCAAGCCAACGAATATGTTGAACACTCTCCGCAGAATGATGGCCTCAGTCTCAATCACTTCCACATCTGCTGATGGAGCTGTGAGTATCAACCTCCTCCTATGATGTGACGGCACAAGTGAGATCGCACCTCTCTGTGGTTCACATGTTGCTTGGGCTATTGAGCAAGTTGAACAGAGGGCTTGCCATGCGCCCTCGATCGTCGTACCAACTCTGCCAACTCACGATCATGTCGGAGGTACAAGTCCCGGCAGACTCGGGCATGGCATGAGAGAGGCCTAGAATAAGCAAAACGGGCACTTTGCAGTTCTTGCGTTGCCCGACGCTGCACCACCCTCCAATTAATACAAACCTATCTAGATTACAGTGGCTTCATCGGACAGCTGCCAACTATAAATATGAGAAACTCCCGCTGGGGAAAGCAAAGTTTCATTCATACCCATCTTCATATAGTGTAACAACTATGCTTCTATATATCACGCTGTTCGACACCCCAACTTTGACGACCATCTTACTCCCGAGAAGCCTCCTCAATAATCCTCATCTTCTACTGAGTTGGGATTCTCAAAGACCTGGAATAAAAGGCTTTATATCACCGTCTTATCATCTTTATTCCCCTACCAGTCATGGATGCCACCAAGCCTTCCTCCCATGCTGCTTGCAGCATCGGCACAAGGTAAGCCGCTGTCATCCTGCCACTTTGCGCTCACGCTGAAAGACGCAGTGAAACAAATCACATGATGCTTGGTCGACTCATATATGACACCTCCTCTATTCAGGACCGCTTGATTCAAGGACCTATATCCACTCCCACTGCTTGTTCTGCCACCGTCACCACTGTTGCCGCTATTTCATCTCTCATCCCAGAAACCCAGAAGAGTGCCAAAAAGAACTCAAATAGAAACAGAGAGGAAATTCTTGGGGAAAGCAAGATTTAAGTTCAAGGTATAAATGGTGGTGCGGGTGCCCGATTACAGTAACGCGATCCGCTGTACTCGTCAAGGTCTCTCGGGGGGCAGACAAAGCTTTAAGTAGCCTCCAGGCCAAGAAGCCTGTGACCTCTACATATTTCCATAATATCACAGATAAGATCGAAACTATTCATAGATCATAAGAATATTTCCCAGCTGACTTGGCCACACATGGACGGAGACACCCGAACTCTAGATCCAGAGCGCAATATTGCTCCAGCCCCATCTTCAACACTCGGCAATTGTAGCATGTGCAGAACATCAGCGGCTCCCACGTGGGACTCAAAATGCAGTCTCGCGCAAATAAAGGACACCCAGAAATATCCAAAGGGCCTGAGCCCTATTTTCAACGCCAGGTGCTGTAGGGATGGTTGGGCCGTTGGCCTGTGTCGCCCATGTACATCGCTTCTCCCCCTTTCCAACACACGGATGTCTACTGCAGCGACAAGCAGTCACCGCATGCAATTTTTGCGATTTAAATTATTGGTCAAGGTCGTCAATTTCACTACGGATATACCCAAGTCCGGTGCGCGGCTGATCAACATTCTGGGGAGGCTTGGCGTGCCGCTCGGTCCCCAACTTATTGAACTTTTCGCCTACTTTACCTTGTAAAGTTGACAGTCACCAGACGTTTTCTTAGTGTGCCTACATATCGGAGTCTAGCGACTCGTTGACGTTTACGGAATATGTGACGTGTTGTTTAATGACACTTTGCTTTTGGCCCTCGGCGAGAGGAAGAGTGGAACTCTGCCTCCAAAAGGGAAGAGTGGATACAGGCGTCAAGAATGTAGCCAGGCGATAGGTACCGTCCGCCAGACAGGGTTCGTCGGAGGAGCCCCGAAAAAATCATCAAAACTAAACCCAATGTCAAGTCTCAAAGCTCACATAGAGTTGTAATTGCTTTTTTTTTTCTTGTCTGGCGGTCGGCATGTACTTATCAGAAGTACAACCAGAGCCCCCTGTCCTTGCCAGTTCAGCCACTGCAGGTCTTAGGGGGTACGTTGACGGTAGGCTGGTTCATTGTTTCTCGATCGGCTGTCAGTCGAAGTTCGATCGCCCAAAGTGGTCCTTGGCAATAGTTCACCATTTTCTCCAATATTATTTAAGCTAATAGGCATATATGCGTGATGGTCTGTATAGATTTGATGTCGGGCGTCTGGTACATGTCGGCCTACTCGTGCCCGTAGCCACATGTTGGCATAAATCCATGTTCTCATAGTTGTTTGAACTGATCGAACATTTTCGGTTTGGTCACTTGATTTAGGAATCGAAATGGAGTGCTTCATACATAATTGTGAGGTATCGAGCCCGCCTGGTGAGCAGCCCTGGCTAGACTTGCGACCTTCGTTCAGCAGCTGCGCGGCTACCAACCCACAATGCGATCCAGGTCCAAGTTTCGCGGTCCAAGGTTCGTGGGACACTGGGCGACCTGATTACCATAGCGCACCCCGAGGGGTGGTGGGCGTGTCGAGTATGCGTATGGGGTGAGCAAGTGATGTGGCCGAAATGAGCGGCTTTGGAGCAAGGCGAAGACCGTCAGTCTGCCCGCCAGCTGCTACCGGCGCTGGACAGGCGCTACCCGGACAGGCGCTGGACCTTGTGGCTGAAGGCAGAGTCGGCTCCTGCATGCAGCACACCTGCATCCATTGCCGGGGTGCAGACATAGATGGATCGAGTTAGATGGATTTTGAGAAGTCGTGCAAGAGACTGTGTTCGCGTCGTCGCGACGTTGAAACGCCCCAGTTTGCCGACCCCAGGGCTCATCGTGAGACATTTGCCTTGGCCGCTGACCACTGCCAGCTCGTTTCCTAGTATGGGCCTCTTGGTTGTCAAACTATGGATTTTAAGTACTCCAAATGTTCAAGAGATGCCGGTCCGCGACCAGATCGGTAGGAGTACAAAAAACTTCATAGCACAACCATGCCCTAGGGGAGAGGATATCTTTTCGATCCAGTGAACTTCAAATCATAATATTACGTGGAGTGACACCTCTGGGTCCTATTTTTATACGCGTTGGTTGTCGCAGACATGGCTGGTTAAGAAACGGATATCCCGTCGCCTCCATGTTTCCAAGGCGCCGGTGCGGGTTCCATGAGAGGTGGGCGGAAAGCGCCCCGGAGCGCAGTCACCAAAGTCTGTGACCTCGCAATTCTTTAGCTGTCGCGGCAGCCGTTGCTGGTCTGTGTCGTCAGTCACCCGGGCGCCAACCGGCAAGCGAAACGGGACCACCCCCCAAGAAAAAAAAAAGTAAACAAAAAAGAAAGGAAAAGAGAAAACAAGAATGACTCGAGGGACACGGATGGCATCCTTCGGGGGGCGTGGGGGGCTACTCAGAAGTCAGAACCATCGGAGGCCAACTCAGGAATCCCGCCATTGCCTTTTTTGCTTTGTTTTCTCGTCCCCCTGGTGTCCTGCAGCGTGGCACAATCCTGGGATGGATGGGATGCAGCCATTTACAGGGATCAATGGGGTCTCAACCATGAATCGATCTCGTCAGGGCGTGAGATTGCTGGCATAAGCTCAGGAACCAGGCCTCCGCCGATTAGATCTCACGGCCCCAACCTCGGCTAACGGTTGTCTGCCAGACCTCCTGCGTTGGATGGCAGGGACGGTAGCACAGTAGTAGCAACGGCACTCGGGTTGCACTCCCACTGCAGATCCGCGGCTCGAATGTCGACTCTGCAGCTTGGTTCAAGGCACATATCCCATGGTCTCCAGGAACCCTGCCTCCTCTCATGGCGCAAAAGGAGGGGGGGTGTTCCCGGCGACGAGATCTCGCGTCCAAGTTGGACGTTGGTAGATTTCTCATGACGTCCAGGGGTGGCACACAAACCCCCTTTAAGTTGAGACACTCATTCTTCTTTTTGCTTTCGCGGCTCTATTTGTCTAACGGCGCGTCGCCGACTGGATCAGAAGTTGGAGAAGGCATTGGTGCGTGAGCCAGGGCATCACCAAGGCGAACCAGGTCGGAGTTGGTGCCGCCATCTGATCATGCTACTCCCCGGCCATAATTTGCGGTCATCTGGCCCGCGTCTCTACTTCGACCCCAACTGGTTGCTGCCTCGAAGTAAAATATTTCTCAACATACACAGGTGTAATACTGGTTCAATTTATGGATATAAAAGGTATCCCATCCACCTCACCGCATCTTAATCTTGGTATGTCTTTCACAAAAGCAAGAGTTCAAGTGAGAAGATCGATACACCCAGGGCCTTATACTACACTTCCCCAGCACCCACAGAGGCTCATAGTGCAGAGCTTCGAGTCCCTCTCCCCTATCCCAGATATCTTCAACTATCACTATTACCTTCTCCCCCCTCCATCAATAGACGCTCTCATTTCAGCAATCCCATAACCAATGTCCCCCACGGCTGCTGATAACATGTCCACCGACACCATTAATGATGTACCGTCAGTCAAGTCTCAATGCCAAGAGAAGAATCTCTCCACTGATCAACCCTGCAGCTCTGGATCTGAGAACTTGATGCTCCTACGATTCATCTACGATACCTCTTCCGTCCACGACCGCTTAGTCCAGCACACCCTTGATAATGGCTCCGCTGCCTCAGAGTCTATGAAGAGCAAAGCATCTGCTGACGCATGCCCTATCACCGACTCGATCAAGCCCGATGATAAAAACCCCAAGAAGAGAGAGACAAGCGAATCCAGGGGTAAGTGATTGTAGAGTCACGCATCGGCGACTTGGGGTATACAAAGCAGCCTGTCGGACAGTAAAAAGGAGAGACAGAGAATAGCAGATACCATAGCGCACAGCCCGTACAAGATCCCGTTCCGCTTGAACAGACGGTAGAGGTACATTTTGAAGAGTTACTCCGAATCTTGATCTATCAATCTTGACAATAGCGACAGAAGTTCGGTGGTTAGGTCATGGAATCGTGACTAGCGCTACGAACGTCAACTGCCAAGGAGCAAAAATATATCTCTCTATCTCAGGTGCTCGCTTGCCGTATTCAACTTCCCAGTTTCAACTATTACGTTTTAGATAATGATTATTTAAGGACGCATAACCTAATGCAATTGGTTAAAAGTCTGATAGGATACGTTTGTGATTTATCATCTACCTGTATTTACGCCCTTTGCCATTAAGAACTACCAGGCTTTTTTATGTGTATAAATCGCAAAACACCATGGCCCAACAAAACCTTGAATATTAGACATATCCTGGCAGTACTCAAATGATGCTTGATCAATTCATCTACGACACCTCGTCGCTTCAGGATAGCTTCACACGATCCTATAGGGTAGGTCCTATCAAGGCACGACCTGTTCCTATACCCAACGTCATCAATTCGAAAGTTGCTAGACCAAGTGCTCGCGACAAAAAGAATAAAAAGAAGCGCCGTTAAGCTAATAGGCTTTACCTCGTATGATTTCGGAGGTCTAGTAGCAGATTAGGTGGGGAGGGTAGACTTCACACAGCAGACGGTGCTAATTCAGGCACAAGCTTTGGTGTAAAATCATGGCTGCAGGATCCTTGAAAGTCACACCCCTCGCTGTAGAAGTATTCATCGCTGTTCACATGTCAAACAGGGGCGTAACGAGGCCGCCAGGTAACCGGTACCTTTAATTAAGCTCAATGCTACTTGGCTGGTACAAGATCGTCGACCATCGTAGCGGGACGGCCCGGTAGCGGCATGGTGGAGCAAACCCTGAGGTCTTGTTAAGCTTCGGCCTGCAAGTACCTCCTCCCAATCAAAAGCTGCGGCGCTTGTGTCGCAGCTCATTAATTGCTCGGTCGATTGGTAGTGATAGAGAAGCTGAGCGCCAGTGACTTGTCAAGACTGCTCGCGCTTCTCCCCGCAGTCCCCCAAACTGCGCGACCGATGAAACGTATTGTGTGTCCCAGGCTAGACAGAAAGTTGTAGCCCTGTGACATGCATCTCTGCAAGCCGCCCTTCGCCTGCTGTACCACCGACCCCACCCGACTGCGGGAAGACATATGGCCATGTTTCATGGGCCTCGACAACAGGAACGAATTCTAGCAATTGGCCATGTTAGTTCGTACCAAAGAAATCTCGGCGTGGAATGGCTCACCATGGCTGGGAATATGATCGCTTCCAGGGAAAATGGTCTCGCAGAGCGTCTTCCAGTCCAGCACCGCATGCCGAGCTCGGCGATCACGGAGTTTGGTTTCGACAGACTCAGTGATGCCCCGATCGTAAGCGTTCATGTTCTGTGCACGGTCCTCGAAGCAAATGCCAGATTCTTGGTGAGCTTCCAGATCGTCAGATCGACGGAACGGAGACCCACACCTGTTACACGACAAGGTGAAGTCTCGGCAGCGGTGCGACGTCATGATATGGCGTCTGGGGTTAATATCGGTCAGGAACCGTTCAAGTTATCAAGTGGGGAGGTTGTACTTCAAGAGTGGAATGTCGCGGAACGTATGGGTCGCACAGATTGGATGGTCGCGCACATTGAACATCCAGGGATTGTGCTTGCGGTAAGGGCAGCTGTAAGGGCCGTCGATCTTTGGTCGTGGAGAAGCAGGGTCTTCCAATTGATCCGGGGCCTTCTTTCTTAGGGATCCCTCGGGGAAACAAGGATCCCGCCCGTAGGATGAGCCAATGGGAAGCAAACCGCCGACGTCCATCCCGGAGTGCTGCGTACTTTCGACCGTTGACCTTGGCTACCAGAGTAGAGATGAAAGATGGAGAGGCACGATCAATAAGTACTGGTAAGCAGTGTTGGTGATGCCCAAGGACATTTGGCGGTCACGGTTGCATGAAATGGTTTCAGCGGGGTCGTGGGTGCTATGCTTGAGGCCGTCAATGGGGTATGCGGCCCCGGGAGCTCATGATTCGATTCCGGTAGGTTTATACAGTGGTAGCCGAATGCCGTGAAGTAGGGACCTCGCATCAGTGTGAGGCTTCTAGCTGAGTTAGGTTTCAGGCCTGTTAGGCCGCAAACAGCTGGCCCGGCCCTCGATTGCCAGCGAGCAAATGGTGATATCACTGCACGTAATTCCGATGATGCCATAAATATCTCAGATGAGCCTGCTAGATTCGAGGCGGACATGCCTGTTTTGTTTTTCGATTAGCCCTGGCTTAATGATTGGTTTAGAACCCTTTCCAAGATTACCTACCCGAAGCCGCATCCCATAATCAGAACCTTCCAAGACAAGGATTGGCGCATTTCAGTAAAGCATCTCAGCGGCAGGGCAAACAATTGTTAGCCAATCGATACATGGCTCAACCTTGAGTCTTGTACAAGCCCGCCCACAACCAAAAAAGCCGTCTGCACATCTCGTACCTGGCTGAATTCCGGCGCCCGCGTCATTGTTGGCCTGTGTATAACGTGTCGTGTCTCTCTTTACTTTTTAAACCTTGACTGCAGATCTCCTTTCTTTTGCTTCCCTTTCAACTGGGACTTGAACGATTGTCTGCGTGAATGCCCTGCCAATGCAACCGCCTCCCCAGTCTCAAGTCTCATGATCAGTTGCTTTTTTCTTTCTTTGTACAATCACTCATTCATTCAACCTTGTATTCCTGGATGCTTCGGGGAAGAATTATGGGGATGGTGACCGCGCATCACATCAGTGTTCGTAGTTACGTGACGGCATGCACCAGCTGCCTCACTATCACCTAGTCCTTACCCTAGTCATGCGTATATATCCCCTGCATCGTTTCTCTCAAGTTTAAAGCCTATCAGATGTGTAGCACCAATGGCATCTGAACAACAGACTATGTGATTGAGCTGAAGAACACCGTGTCTTATCCCTTCAACCTACGGGCGCGTGCTCGCCTGGTTAGCCTCGTCTGACTTGCGCCAGCGCAGCGGCGCATCCAAGCTGATCACTGAGATTTGGGAGCTTATTACCCAATAGCCACAACTTTCAGCCACTAATCTAAGGCCCAAGGCGAGGCCTCGCGTCTGGGTTCGTTCACGGGGAACCAAAGCCGTTGATGTGACGCTGGTCCACTGCTCTGAGCTACGCCCCCTATACCTACGTAAGTAGACTGTGTATTAACTGCAAGCTAGCTTATGCTTCCTGTCTTTTACGTCGCTACCACAGCCTTTCATCTTGCCAAGGCGTGTGGTCTCTACTTACAGTAGAGTGATCAATTGGCTTCAATCACATGTCGCATTCCGTAACATGCGCATGGCCAGCTTTGGCCATGATGGAATCGACATATCCTGGTTTTAACAAGACCTGAGGTGGCTCACATGTGCACGATAGTAGTCAGAGATGTATTTTCCCAATGGGAAATGGTGACTGTATAAGCTTCCACTCAAGTCGACAGTGGAAGGCCGCATACGATGGCATGTTGCTCACGATGAGGCGGGGGTAGGCTATGCCTATCGGGCGCCAGGGTAGAAACTATCCACGGGTGACCTCAGAGGTCCATGCCCCATATATTTAACTGATGGAAGTGCGGGGAATAAACTAGTTTGATGAGGTCTAAAAAAGAAAAGTACCTCGTCAGCCACCCACCATTCCGACTCTTGGGCAAGGTTGACAGATAAGTCTGTCTAACATGCTCACACCACCCTGAACCGGTGTCACACAAATGAGCAAAAAGGGCGAGCCCCTGACGAGCAGGTTATGTCAAATGAGATAGATACCTTCAGCAGACGAAA
Source organism: Fusarium sp. JS1030 (assembly GCA_000966855.1). Taxonomy (NCBI): domain Eukaryota; kingdom Fungi; phylum Ascomycota; class Sordariomycetes; order Hypocreales; family Nectriaceae; genus Fusarium; species Fusarium sp. JS1030. The sequence goes on along the minus strand of JWIW01000004.1, from coordinate 505,101 downwards.
ACGGTACTCTGCATATGAGATGTTGCCCGACAATGCTTGTTCCTCGATTCAATACAGAACTGTCTAAGGCAGCCGTCCCCTTGAAGCTTTGGTCCTGACCATAAGGTCGGACGAGGCTCCTCAGCGGTAAAATTCTTTGCCTCTATTCTTCTTTAACATAATGGAAATGTCTGTACTTGATATAATAACTGTCTTTAACACCCAAACTTCGACACTCGTCTCGTTCCTCAGCAATCTCCCTAACAGCGCCCATCTTCACTCTGATCACGGGTTTTATCGACACTAGTGGGATTTTCACCACCTCCAACTATTCACTCTCACAATGCCGTCAACTACGAATGCCACCACATCTTCTCCTCGTGCGGCTTGCAGCACCGACACACGCCAAGCCACCGTGACGCAGAGTGATTCTACGCCCAAGCCAGAGAAAAGTACCGAAGAAAACCACGGAATGCTTCCTCGATTCATCTACGATACAACCTCTCTCCAAGACCGGTTGATTAAGATTCAGGAGCCCATGCCCGACATCTCCGCTCGTTATTCCGCCGCCGCCGCCGCCGCCACCACCACCATCGACGCTGTCCCATCTCCCCACCCTCATGACGGGCATGAGCCCAAGGGAAACCCAAATGATGCGAGCCAAGACAAGAAGGAGGAAATGGTTACAGGGACCAAACTCTAGATAGAGTAAGCAGGGGTTAGCTTGAGTGTCGGCCGAATGTAGGGCGATCAGTTGGCCCGTCAAGCCACACGGTTTGAAGGGGAGGACCACAGTACAACAGCTGATCGAAATAAGAATCACAAAATGTTGGTAACAACTTTTCATGCATGACAAATCATGTGTGGTCATGTTATGTATTTTCGTGAGAGAAGCCAGTGAGGGTGAAAGGAGTTGAGTGTCCAGGCTCGCAGCGGATCAACCCCTGATTTCGCCTCCAACACTTGACGATCAATTAGAACCAATGAGCATATACACAAAGAGGCTACGACAGATACAAAAAGGAAAGAAAAACTCAAAGAAGACTAAGTCTAGGTTCCAAATAGATCAATTGATTTCGGGAATTCCGTCGGCAGTCGTGGCAGTAAAAACCTGGTATGGGGGAGCATAAACAGTTTATTAATTCAGACGCGCCCCGAGCCTCCCCAGTTTGATATAGGACTGATTGAGGACGGAACCTATAGAGCGCTAGTATGAGGAAAGTTTCTATCCAGGTTTTGGACCCAAAAGATTTATGCAACGTTCGGAGGTTCGCTTGGTGCAATGTGGTTTGGGGTCGTTCAGACACGAGCTGTGGCGTAAAATCATAGCTACAAGAGATTTACGTCGAAAGCCACACTCGTCGTTGTAGAAGTGCTCATCACCGTCCACTATCAGACAGGTGTGTAACGGGGTTGACCGGTAACTAATGGGCACAAGCTTCATGTTTACCGTACTAGGCTACCCGTTGGATCATGTGGGGCTAGGGCCCCAGGCGATCCAACCTAGCAAGCTAGGTTGGCCAAAAAACTGCGGGACAGTCAGAAAATTGCGGGACACTATTTTGTAGGAATTACACCTAAATTATACGATTTTTAAATAGGTATAAATAATTCTAGATATTTATTTTATTAATAAAAAGAAGACTAGAATTATATACAGAAAAAGGGCTTTTTAAAGGTCTACTTTTTATCTATATAACTAATAGATTAACTAAGATATTTAAGATTAAAAAGTAAGGGTTTAAGGTGAGATTTAAAATAATTATTTCTTAAGAAAAAAGGAGTTTTATTATATAATTAATTAGCTAAATAGCCTATATAGGTGCATTATAGCTTAAAAAAATCGCGAAAATTTAAAGTTCTTATTAATAGTCTTTTTATTATTTTACCTATAATAACTAGCTAGGAAAGCTAGAATTACTATAAAATGAAACCTTCCTTAACATTTATATATATAAATTAGGTGCGATTTTGTTTGTCCCGTATTTTCCTGACTGTCCCGCAGTTTTTTGGCCAACCTAGCTTGCTAGGTTGGATCGCCTGGGGCCCTAGCCCCACATGATCCAACGGGTAGTACAAGATCGTCGGCTATCGTACGGGACGGCCCGTAGCCGCGATAAATGGTGGAACAAGCCGAGGGGACCTTGTTAAGGTTCGGCCTGCCTGCTGTAGCGCACGAAAAGCTGCGGTGCTTATGTCGTATCTCATTAATTACTTGGTCGATTCGTAGTGATAGAGAAGCTGACCGCCAATAACTTGTTAGGGTCGCTCGGGGCTCCCCACCGTCTCCGAGTTGCACCACCGATGACATGTATCGTGCGCCGCAGACCCGTTGCACGAAACGTGAAATTTCTGGAGAGGTGCAACGTCGCGATATGGCGTTTGAGGTCTGTGTTAGTGAGGAACCTTGATAAGTGGCGAGGTCATGCATCGAAAGTGGAATGCCGGGGAACGCATGGCTAGCGCAGATTGGATGGTCGCGCACGTTAAACATCAGGGATTGTGCTTGCATTGCGGTAAGGCCAGCTGTAATGGCTGCCCTTACCTTCAAGCAGGGTCCTTGTCCTTCGAGAAAACAGGGATCTTGCCTGTCGGGCGTAAATAGAGTGCCAATGCCCATCTATACGCGCTTTCAGTCGCCAACTTTGGCTGATTAGAGGGGAAAGTTCGGACAACTGGATCAATAGATTTCTTTGGCGCTGCCCAAGACAATTGACAATAGTGGCCTGACGATATGTTCACTTACAGCGAGGGCACGTTGAGGGCCTCAAGAGAGGCAGCAGCCTCGGGAGCCCATGGTTTCACTTCCGGTAGGCTCAACAGCGACATCAAAATGGCATGCAGTCCGAGGCTCCGAAAGCTATGTATATCGGCGTAAGGCTCTTCAGCCGAATCACCTCCTAGGCCAATGAGCCACACAAACGGCTGGCCCGACCCTCCACTTCCAGCGAGCAATCACTACGCAATTGGGATGATGCAATAGATAACCTGGAATGAGCCCGCGTGATTTTGAGGCCAAGTATGGTTGCCTTTTCTCGGTCTGCTACGGCTCAGATCATTAGGCTTGGAGGCATCTCCATCATTGCCCAATGGCTCATCACATGATCAACCGATGAGAGTTTTTACAATTTTTCTTGCGCAGCTTGTCAATCAATGGGCAATTTTGATGCCAAATATATTAGTAAATCACTCAATCTCGAGTCTTGTACAACCCACCACCGCTGAAAGGGTCACTTGTACTTCTCGGACCTGACTGAATCTCGGTGTCCACGTCACTCAGGCCCAGGTACCAACGTGTGGTACCTCTTCCTGTTTCTAAACCCCCAATTGTTGATCTCTTTTCCTTTTGATCTCTTCAGCCCGAGCCTCGAGATCATCCGCACGCATGCCCTGCCACCTCAATCACCTCCTCAGTTTTGAGTCTCATGACCAGTTGCCTTTTCTCTACACAATTGTAGGCTCCTTCAATATTCTCTTTTGAGTACCTCGGTATTATTCCTCGTCGCACAGCGGTTGGTGTGTGACATTGGTGTTTGCAGCTTCGGCAGTGTCCACATCCATGGTTTGGCTACCGCTCAACTCTTCGCCCTAGTCTCGTACATGACATCTCTGCAGTTTCCAGCCCTATCAACTCGTGAAGCACAAATCCAGGGGCCGTAACACTTCGTTTCAGACTAAATACTGTATGAATGGGCCAGGATGACGGGCACCACATGTGATCTTCTTGGATCTGCGGGCACGTGTTGAGTGATAAGCCCGGTCAAGAGCTCGTGCCAGCGCGCCGCTGATCATTGAGGCTTGGAAGCTCGCTGCCCAGTAGGCGCGAGTCTCATAATGTGAGGCCTGGATTCTGGATTCGATTGTAAGGAAACAAAACCATCAACGTGGCGCTATGCCCCTGCCTTGCGTCACACACTGCATACCTCGGTGGCAATATGAGGGACTAGAGGAGGAACAGTCTTACGCGCATTTGATACACAGCCCACATACGCCATCCCTCTCGTTGTATTAGGGCGCGAGTTTTGTACTTGTATCAGAGTTGTCAATTAGATTCACTCACATGGCATATTTCATTACATGTGTATGGCCAGACAGACTTTTCGTGATGTACATGACACATCGTTTAACTGGTAAATAGCTCGGGCTATAACTTGCTGCCGAGGAAAGCGTCGATCTCATAAGCTGTCCATCCAACCGGTATCTGAGGGCTGATTCAAATGACGCATTGTACATTGGGCTGTTATCGAGGAGGGGTGCAGGCTATATGTGTCGGGCGCCTGGGTAGAAGTTATTCACGAGGGGGCCTCACGGACCAACAGCCGCATTCTAGAGTCGTGGAAGCGCGGGAAAGAACTGATTTCAGAAGATCACCAAGCCAAGCACCTCTTTTCCCCCCAGCTCACATGCTCTTCTGGATCTCGGGCAATTTTAATTGCTTCTGTTAGAGTATTGTGAGAAATTCACCCCGAGCCTAAAGCCTTACCCCCAGACGAGAGAGATTATTCTCAAAGTGTTGAATAAACTTGACTCACCAAAGGATGTGCGGTTAAACCGCCCGTTGAAGGTTGAAGCCTACGTAATAGACCCAGAAGTACAGCATCTCGGGGCGACTATAAGTATCGCCTAGCATCCTTCGTTATTCTATGTAGTTAGCCAAGCAGTAGGGAGCCATAAAGATGTGCCATGCACACGATCAGCCGCACGATATGGTGGCTAGGGGTGCCTTTAATGATGCCCATGACGGGTTGACCTACATCCCTCCAGCGCCCCGAGCCTATCATTTCACGAATGAGCAAAAGGGACAAAGCCCTTCCGAGATTACCATGTCAAATACAATGCCTTGAATAGAACGGATGGCTCTCTGCATATGAGCTGTCGCCCGGGGGTGGCTCTCCCATCGAATCAATGCAGAGCTGCTGTCTGAAGGCTGCCGGCATGTTAGAGCCTCAATGCTAGCTATAAAGCCCTAAGATTTCTGAAACATAAAATTAGTGTTTCTCTTTGTTCTTTCAGAAAAGTACCAAATATTTGACCCAGTTTGACACTCCCGATTCCACAACCCTCTTGTTTCTGAGGAATACCACTACCAGTCGCATCTCTGCTAGGCTAGAATTCCACCGGAAATCATCACTACTCTCTCTCTCTCTCTCTCTTTCTCTCTCTGTCTCTCTGCTATCATGGTTCTACCTCTAACTATGGGCGTCACTGGGTCCTCCCCTCAGACAGCTTGCGGCGCCGACACTCAGCAAGCTACCGAATTGCAAACGGGTTCTGCGCGAACACCAGAGACTAGTAATGAAGCGAACCACGGGATGCTCTCCACTTTCATCTACGACACGACCTCTATTCAAGACCGTTTGATTCAAGGGCCTGTATTCATCTCCTCCCCTCGATCTACCACAGTCACCACCACCATCGCCGCCATCTCGTCTCTCCTCCTCCACAATGGGAAGGGACCCAACGGGAGCCCAAACGACAAGAACGAACAGCAAGCTAAAATTAAGGGAGGGTGGACAAGACACGATAAACTTTGAGTTGAGAACAAAGGCATTGGTTAAGGTTGAAAGGCGATCGGTTGGACCTGTCGAGCCGGTCATGTTCAGAGGAGGGACTAGGGTTGGAGGGCAGATCAAATTGGGACACACAAGGTGTTGGGGGTAATTCTTTCATGCAATAGCAATCATAGGAGGCAGCTTTATGTAGTTTCTAAATGAAAAGCCAGCGTGGATGGGAGGTGCTGAATGTGTCAAGTCCCAGATGATGGCCCCTGATCTCGCCTCGAACACTCGACGATTCCACAATGTGCAGAACATTCACGGACCCCCCGTCCGACTCGAAATGCATTTTTATGCAAACAGATGATATCCAACAAATGTTTAAAGTGTTGAAGCCTCATCTTTAATCTTCTGCGCCGCAACGACAATGGCGTGGCAGACTCATTGTGGTGCACAACGGCCACGCACTTCATCTTGCCCAAAACACACACAACTACATCTCTTCATACAATCCTATAGTTGATTGAGGCTGTCTAGAATTGCCTATTGACGATAATTCTTCCGCGCCTCGTGTTTTGCGGCTCTTCTTTTTGTTGGAACCCACCCCACCAGCCGTGTCAAAATCTCTCTCGGGCTTGAGCCAGCCTGATCTTACCTCAGTGTCTCTTTGTCACATGAAAACCGCACTACGCTCCTTCAGCCAGGATTGACCTGCCCCATTACCTTCCGGGTTAGCATACCCGAGAAGCTAGGAAATGCGGAGCGGGCGGAAGCGAGGAGACATTCCGGGGGGATAAATCGCACGACGGTCTTATAATACGACAAAAGGCATTCTCAAACGACAGCGTCTCGTGTCACAGTTAGAGATGAGATTCAGTTGAAAATACTTTTTCAATAATTACTTAGAGGCTATAAACCCCTCTTGCCATTCTACCATATCGTCGTAGATGTTTTGCCCAGCGCCTACTCATAGTCGTGGCGTTGTAACACCAACACTGCGCGATGCTGTCAAGCTCTGAAAGACTTTTAGGGGCACGCACAAAAGAAGAAAGAAAAAAAGACAGAGAAAGGGAGCGAAAGATCATGATGCTTTCGAGGCCTCCAATATTACTTGGGCACAGGGGACGATATTAATTGTTTGTTTACGCCAATTAGCCGTATTGAACTTGGATGAGTCAGGGCAGCCTCGATCATATTACTCCTCGAGAGCGCACCAAACATTTTCCGACAACAAACCTAGTGCTGGCGGCGTGCACACGGCTTATTTTGGTGGCTTGTATATTCAGTCAAGATGTGTCGCCTGATAGCAGATTGACGAATCGGGTCTTGCAAAGATGGGGAAATGGTAAGGCATGCCTGCACTGAACGACTCATGCGTGTGAAGGCAAACCGGTTCAGCCCGACGTCATCACAACCCTGTAACCCCTGATTGGATTTTCCGTAATAGCCCATTGCGATCTACAGTAGCATCCATCCATCAACAAGTCGTCGGGATGCTTTTAAGCATATCTACAGAGTGGTAGTAACTAGAAGGCAGAGGCATGAGAGTGTCCGGACGCCACGAGATGCTACGTCATCTGAGCAATCCACGATAACAATATTTCTCCTACAAATTTAGTCTCATAAGTCCAGTTACTCCATTTCTCGACAGACCTAGTCGAGAGAGCCATTGTTTAAATGCACCAAAGCCTGAACAAAAGAGTCCGACCGCCTTCGCCTGGCGACTGGGAATTTCCAAAATTGGGTATCGTGTCATAATACTGGTCAGCAATACTGTTCAATTACTTCGGAAAAGATGATGGCGGCTCGAATTGCGCTGATCAGTTGACCGTCGAGACACCCTTGGGCTATTTATGCCTTAACGGGCATGGCACTAAAGTGCAGAGCCTCACCCAGCTAAATACTTCAATCTTCAGCTTATGCACCGGCCTGCATACCCGCTCCCCACAGACGAATAGCACCCGCAGAGGATGAGCAAGCTGCAGGGCTCAAACCCCAGGGCTCAAGCTGCCGCGGTATCTGCCGTATCGCCGTCGTGGTTGGACTTGTCCTTACTTAGTCTGACCTTAAATCCTTGTCTAGGCACTCACTCTGTGAGCTCATTGACCCGGTCGAAGGATCACATTGAAATATGACATAGATAGCTAAGAACATTTATACACATGCAGGTTTGGTTTGGATCATGGCTATAAAGAGAGCACTCTGATCTATGTCAGGTTGGGGCGGATATGACCTTACGCTTCATTCATTCTTTCCTCCTTGAACTCTACGATTTAGGCTTTCCCTAAGCAATGCTACCGAAGGCCCAGTAATTCCGTTTATCAATCTCAAGCAGAATCTCCGTCTCTCTTTCGGCTCTCCCTGCCGACACCCATAGCTGCCAGTATGACGTCCATATCTACGGTCCCAACAAGCGACGATGTACCGTCAGTTATCTACGAGAAAACAAACACTTCCTGGCTGATTGCTCTTACAGATCTGATTCCGATAGTCCGATGCTCCTGAGATTCATCTACGATATCACTTCTGTTCAGGATCGCTTGCTGCAGCATACTTCTACCTGGAGCCCCAGTGCCTCCGAGCCCACAATCGAAAATTTACCCCCCGAAGCAAGCCTGACTATAGACCCAATCACCCATGGCGATGATGATACCAAGAAAGAGATAGAAGGGTCCCCGGGGAAGGGATCACATAGCCTCGTAAACACTAGCGGCCAGGGGCACCCATAGGAAATAGTGCGTCGGGAGTTCGGCAAGGGTAGAAATACAATATCGTGTACTTTTATTGCTCTGCTTATGGAAAAGTTTGTCTCGGTACTTATTCTTCTATTGAAACATAGTCTATTCCTACACGACTTATGTCCATGTCGTTCTACTAAAGGTACACTACCTAAATCTCACATTTAATAACAACCTTCGCTAGCTAAACTCCACGCACGTCGCTTGATGGGTTCGCTGAAGATCTGTTGAACTCACAATTTAGCTCCCGGTTTGCATTCTACCCACCTGGCTATTCATGATCTGTCCTACAAAGTGGCCGTGACTTTAATATGCTTGTAGTGATTCACGGAGGGGATTGGTCTCTGCCGTGGTGAGCAAAAAATGAACCGTGAACCCGGGGACGTCAAATAAGAGGGTGATTTGCTCATTTAAGTCATTAAATGATAAGTGTTGAATAAGTTAGTGTAAGAAAGGTGGAAGGACATGAGGACTGCTTCATGGTAACAGAAGCTTGAAGGAGCGACACTAAAGAACCGAGAGATGGACCGTAGCATGGGCGGGTACTCGAGATTAAGTTTGTGGGGTTGTGCAAGGGCGATTTCGTGCCTGGCTAGATGGTGGGGCTCGGTAATCTATTCTAGATCTCTTGACAAAAGTCTTTTGACCTAGCCAGTTCGTCTTTTATGTACCGCCCAGACTGAAGCGAGATCATATTCCTACCCGATCAGAAGCGTTGCTCTCCTTCCCCCGCCCCTCGATCACGAGCCCGTACAGGTCCCTCAAGACTCGTCCAACAGTACCACAACCACTTCCAAGCAGATCCCACGCGGGCTGGTTGGTCAAACCATCGAATCCTGCGAGAGATTTGCAGAAAAGGTCGATTGCTTCAGGTCCTTCAATGACCGGTACAAAATCTGAACATAAGAAGGTCAATTATTGGGCTAACATGAGTAAAGGTCTTGGGTGGTACCTCGATCCGGCACGTCAGCACAGCCCGGGAAAAGGCTTGTCCATAGATCATCCCATGTCAGGACCTGGCTCGATGCACGTCGCTCCCGGAGTTTGGCTGCAGTTTCCTCGCAGATTCCCATGTCGGCCTTCGAGACCGACAGGTACGAGTTTTTGGGACAGAAACTGTTCTTAAAGTGAGAAGACAGAGCGCCTTTGCCACGAAACCACGAATGGCAACCTGAGCACTGCTCGCTATATTGCTCTAACAAATGCGCACTGAGTACATGCCGCCTGGTACCTATTCAGCAAATCTTGCTAGAGTACTAGGGAAAGGTGAAGTTCTAACTTGACGAGGTTGATACTGGGGAACGACCGAGCTGCGCAAGCTGGGTGGTCACGTACGTTAAAAACTCCGGGATTGCGCTTGCGATAAGGGCAGCTGTAACTGATATCCCTGGCCAACTTCTCATTCTCTGACAGAGAAATAGAAGGGTCATTGTGGTCCAGCTCCGGCGGTGATTCCAACATGAAGGTGGCGTAGTCCCTCTTTGGATGCTTCATGTGTGAAGCTGGGCGTTGATGGTGAGGCTCCCAATCAGGAATTAAGGCGACGTCATCATGGGCGGATTCATTAAGCATTGGCCTGTTTGTTCGTTGTTCGGGAAGCCAGTCGATCCCTAAAGGGTCCGCCAATGAGAACGGAGATGAGCCCATTTTGAATGGCTCATTCGCTCCTTTCTAGTTGGCGAAGGTATAGTGAACTAAGACTCTAGAGTAGAAAGACTCAGTAGATTTATACCTCGAGAAACAAGCCACGTACGTTGGCTTCCCGTCGCATCGACCAGGTGGTTGTTAGGCGATTACTGAACCTTGGAGTATCTGCAGACACCAACCAGGATGAAATCGTTCAGCTTGGATTTCCGACTAGAGGCTGCGTGTATCCAATTGTAGCTTCCAAGACCACCTTCTGGGTGATGGGAGAGGAGAAAAGCGGTAACTAGAGCTGGGGACAGATCGGCGAATTTGGAGGAGACAGGGGGACTGACAAGGATGGAGATTGGGGGAGATTCGGGATGCTACCTACAGGGATGGAGATTGAGGGAGATTCGGGGAACTCTGATATGGGGAGACAAGGCTCAACAGACAGGGGGTAGGGAGAAGTCTTACCTGCAGTACGGAGTAGTGGCCGTAGGGCCTTGCGACGATCCCATCTCTTCTACGTGTAGGTAGGATAGTTGACAATAGCGGGGGGGTGGGGGGTGCAACGGATGGATGTGAGGGTTATATCGCTGACCGCGCGACGAATTCTAGGATGTGTGGGTTGAAATATGTATTTTAGTACGGCATGACGAGACGTGATCAAGCTCCGTGTCGTCTGAATTTCGATACTTCCTGGAGAGCGAAGCCAATCAAAGCTTGTCAGTCAACGGGCACCCGTAGCTCGATCGCGATTGAGGGGGGAATGGAAGCTCCCTTCTGCTAGCACACCAAGACGCCGGGACAGCTGCAAGTCGGCCATGGCCAAGAGCATAGGCGGTCGCAGCGGCAAGTCCTACAGTAGTCTCTTCGGCATATCCCATTGGGCAAACGAATCAGTACAGCCTTGAGTCGAATCATGCCCACCCTGCCGTCCATGCGTACCATGTTTTAGATCAAGTCGAGGCATGAGGTACGCCGAATGTCTTACAAACCGAGTGCAAGTCAGTCTTGTGGCGCCAAAACTGGGTATCGAGGGGGTGGGGCCACTCTCGGGAGCCAAGGGAATGGGGCACATATTGAGCTGGGAACTGGAATTACAGCAAGTCGCTAGAACTGGAAAGTGCAACTCTTGGAGTAGTAGAAGTGTCGAGGTTGCTTCGGGGAACCAGTCAAAACCATGGTTCATTACATGGCGGAGGAACAGACTCGATCCGTACGTACGAGGCAGGGGTGCCGAGGTGGTCAAACCAGTCAAAGGTAGCCTGCAGCTTTCATGGCTTTTTAGTAAGTAGGCCGCGTCAACCTGTTGATCCCATCGCGAGGTGATTTTACGTTACGATTTAGAACTCCCCATGGGGCCCTGTGAGATTGGAGCTATGGAGGGTAGAAGCCTAGGATTGTACCAGATTAGCTATGGCTTGGATTTTTAAAAACAATGAGTGGCACCCTCATGGAAGATATTCGCGTTCGCCTGACATATGGTCCATGGATGCGACCGCGTCCAAGGTGTGGGAGGCATGTCAACGGCCAGAGGCAGTCGACTTCGCCAGGGGAAGATTGCCTCTCAACCAGTCAGAATATTCTGCGTCCGAGTCAGATGCCATGTGGTACTTGTGTTGGCAGCTTCAGCTGACGATCAAAGCAAAGGTAGGGTGCTGATCGCCAGGTCAATGACCACGCGAGCCTTCAAATTTCAGACCCCCCACCAGAGCCCGTGTTCCAGGTCCGTTCAGCTCAGACAGACCTGTTTGAATGCAATGGCATCATGTCATACTGGGTTTTGCTGTTATAAAACCTTTTTGTTGGTCCAACTGCCATTGGGTTCTTTACTTATAAAAGAATCCCTCCCGTCTGGTTGACACCAAGTCCTCTTACACCACCATTCTCTTTTAGCTTGTCTGACGACCAAGCACGCATTCACTCTAGCCACTACCTGAAGCGCTCCTAAACGCTCTACTACGCCCTTTTGAACTTATCTAGGAACCTTCACTTGTTCTTCAAGCATCTGATCACCTTGTCTCCCCCCAACATGGCTTCGGAAACGACACCTACAGACTCGTCCCTTATCCTGTGAGCCAATGACCAAGTTAACGTAGCCAAACAAAAACAATACTGATAACTTTATGGGCCCGAAGCAGGTCCTTCGATGCTTGCGCCGTTCATCTACGACACTTCGTCGCTTCAAGATCGCCTAATTCAAGGGGCGGTCGTCGTATCTACCTCTACCACTGTGACTACTACCCACGACGGTGAATCAAACTGTACACAGGAAGGGAACATAAAAAGAGACGAGGGCCCATCGCCGGAGTTTAAGCTCTGAACACCATCTTTTGGGGGGGGGGGGGTGCAGGGGCATGGTTTACTATTCAGACTTATCTGTAGCTTCATGGCCGTGGTCCATAACATTTTCCTGTTGCATCCCATCGCCTAAACTTGTTCATGAGCTTCATCCTCAACATTACCATTAATTTACTCCTCTCTTTGAAGACCCCTCCTCCTTTCCCATTCCTTCTGTTCCCGTATGCAATCAAGGGTCACATACTAGAATTTATCTCAGCATCCTCTTCTTTATGCCTACCTACCCTGAACTACGTCGCAGACAGCGTGCATCGCATGCTCGCTAGGAGAATTTTAACTGCTTCATGAGACATACTTCAAAAAATTATTCCACGTTTTACTACCACGCTTCTATCATTTCAGACTCAAGCAGCTTGACGCCTCAAATAGCCATGGTGAACTAGGCGATGCAGATATTCTAATCATACCCGCATCTATTATCTATCATATAATACAACTTATAATACAAAGGATGTCCAAATGAACAATCTGCCCGTCAAACTCTGGTCGCTAGTGGCCTTGGGCCAACCCTATAGCTCTACTGCCAAAGCTTGGGGTGCCATGCTTCTGCTCTCGTTGGTTTCTCACAGCTCTGTGCAAAGTGCGCAGCATCTGCTCGAGGCCTTGCCCACACAGGGTCCACCTAGCACTGGTCTTTATGGAACTATCAAGCTCCGAGACGTCCTTGAAGAAAGACTCGAAAGACTCAGAGCCTTCGAGAAGACTCGATGGCCTCAGAGCCTTCGACAATTGGTTCGTAGTCTAATGCGCAGCTCTGTTAGCTGTCTGGGCCCAATCGGCTCTGGTGGGACTTACACGGATCAGGTACATCATTGCACCCCGGGAAAATGGTTCTCCAGATGCCATCCCAGGTCAAGACCTGGTTTTTTCGCCGGCGATCACGAAGTTGGCATTCCATGTCCCTAGTTATGCCCCAATCATTGCTCTGGGCCGATGGATGGGGCAGTCTGGAGCACATTTTGCTCGCAATATGTCTACCAAAGGTTTTCTCGTCGCGAAACCATGACCCGCAACTCATACACTCCTTGTCAAAGTCTGCCAACCTGTGTTTGTCCTTTATGTGGCGCCTAGCTGCCGATTAGCGAAACAGATCTTGCTAAGACTGGGGTGAATTAGACGAGGCGCTAACTTGACCATCGGGATGGTGGGGAAAGACCGCAACGCGCAAGTTGGGTGGTCGCGGATGTTGAAAACAGCCGGGTTGCGCTTCCGGTACGGGCAGCTGTAGCGAGCATTCTTTGGATCTGGCTCCTCGGATGGCTCATGAGTAGATTGGTACTCAGTCGAAAAACTATTGTCTGCTTCTGGTGGCGGGTTCCCTTCCCATTTGAGCGGGGCCTGAGAGTGAGACTGCACGTGTCCAAAGGAAGCAATAGGTAAGAATGATAGAGACAAGTCTGTGGCACCTGCTAGACCGCCCTGGAACCAACTGTCGGCGAAATTCCTGATTGAGTCAGACATGTTGTTCCTTGACGGCGAGAGGTTGTCCTAGCGCATCCAAAGGGCCCAGGTGGCTTGTCTTGGATAGCTTTACGGGGCCATTTATATATAGATAGTTCTAGGCGTTTGAACATGAGATGGAAACCTTTGTAGTCAGGGCATAGTAACCAGGGCAGCGGTACTTGCCGACTAAAACGCGTAGATTGCAAAGACGAACGGGTTCATCGAACCTGAACGTGATTCGTTGGTACAGACTGGAATAAAGGTTGCGTGGAAGCCAGCACACCAAGAATTTCTCTCCCTTATTGTAAACTAGGGTTTGTTGAGGCGTACCCTGTATCTGACAGTCCTAGCCTGGTGCCCGTGCGCCATCCTTGTCAGTTCAGTCAATTCTTGTCTTGTATCCGATAGCTGCCCTTGAGGTCATCGTCCAGGGCGTCAGCTTGAAGCGGGAGCGCGTCGTTGTGCGCAGATGCGCGCAGGTGCGAGCAGGTGCGATGGAACGTCTTGGCAAAGGTCGCACACCCATCTAAATTACATACGGGCGGCTGTTTCACCATCAATGTCGGTACCGAGCCCTCGGTCCAAAGCCCCTTACTCGTCTTCCCACCAGGGACTGCCACAACGGGCTCCGACAGAGAGCTCCGACAGCGAGCTCCCATCTATTCACAGCTCATATCCCCATGTCGCCTACTCCAAAGGTGGGACCGGAGTTGCCGGAGCAGTTCCGGTAGGCATCCCTATACCGTAACTAGGTGTGGGGGACTGGGGACACTCCCTTTTTCGACTTTCTCGACTTTCTCGACTATCTATGGATACAGCTGCCATCGATGACTCCCCACCCTCGGCGGTACTATCCTCTCAGCCAGTACTTCTCATTGGATTTTACGTCAGAAGCGGATAAAAGTGGAAAACTGGGGTCAGAGTGGATACTAGTTCTGTGTGAGTGTCTACGGTAGATAAAAAGATACTATGGTGCAGATTAGGCAGGGTTCACGCGCTTGACGCTCACGGTGTGTGTAGACTATCCGTGCTAGATTACTGTCTCTGGGATTCCTTGCCTCCCCTGTCAATGTTCGGGAACGAGCCTAGCACTTGGCGGTCTGTGTCGGTCAGTACACACATGCCGGCCGGCAATACTTTGATTCTTTCGAGTTCTCAACGCCTCCACACCGCCAGCCTTGATGCCCTCGGGATTTTGTGCTGTGGAGATGTGCTGTGGGGTTGACGGACGGTTCTTGGGATGGTAATCGCAAACTCAAAATAGGGCTGCTAAACGCCGTTTTCGGATCCGAGCGAGGATCATGGCGGGACGAGGGAGCCATAGCCTATCTAGGTCGCAGGGGTAAATGTTGTCATTTGAAGACGTCGCTGCCATCAGTTTCCACTTCTAGCTAATGATATGCCCAGAGGATAGTGATTACTTATTTTATTCGCAAGAGGGTCAAGAGGGCCTCGTTGGACCAAAAACCGAAGCCGTCTCGGTACCTCTATTCTTCGGTAAGCTGCCTTGGATCACAGGCAACGCGCTCATGGCTATCCAAAGACCCAGTTTTTAACAAAATCCACCCCTGCGACCTGTAATCCCTTCGGCATCGCTCTGGCCAAACGCCAGAAGCGACGACAAGGGTTATGCGATGCTGTATCATCTTACGGGACAGTCCTCAAACTCTCATGCCGTTGAGACAACTTCAGTCGAGTCACTTTGTCTCCTTGCTGACCCAGTATTAATTAAATTTCCTGGTTACCGGTGGGCTGGGAGCACTTCCACCAGTGTGGCACGGTAGCCTCAGAATCTATTGGCACCTCATCGGCACATGCGGCGCGCTGAGGGTTGTTTCAAAGTGGAGATGATCCTCATCCATGTAGAGCCGAGTAGCACTGAGACTTCTCTGTCTCGACGTTCATGCAGGGGCCACATCCAGGGCCAGAGCTGAGGATAGGGTGGGCACACCGGGTCGGTCTCATTTCCGTGAGGATCGGGTTACCCGAATCTGAGTACTAGCTCGATGCATTGATGACCAGACCGTTTCGTGAGTGCGGCGTATGGTCATCCTGACTGCAACCCTGTCGACTAGTCTTTCTCCCCGTGTCAGATGAATCTTCCATCTTCTTTCTAGTCTTGCAAGGGTCTGGGGTCGACAAGTCGGCACAATACCGTGTCGACTCCGCAATCTGGTTAGAGCCTGTGGGCCTGTTTACCCCTGTTCGATGCGGAAGAGTATCCGGTCAAAAGCTCCTGCAGCGGCGCAGCTGTTTAACGGAGATTTCAAGATACCGTAGGTATTGCCTCACAACATTCATGAAAGTCGCTGGACCCGATTTCTCGTTTCGCTGCACGCTTTAACCCTAATGAGTTAGTAGGCACGGGAGGCTTCTCCCCGGAGTGGTCCAGACGGGATTATGGAGACGCTAAATGTGTCTGTGGGCGGCAGCTCAAGAAACGCCCGACAGGGCTGCTGCTCCCAAACAATTTCTTTGAGGATGCAAGCCTGTCCGGATCGCTGATTGTCCTCGGCGTTCTTCCTCTTTCTGTCAGAATCCCGAAGAAAATGCAACATCACAACCGCTTGAGACTGTTAATCCGCTCAGGCTGGCCCATGCTTCCCTGGGCAAAGTTGTCTGGGCAAACTTCCCTGCGCAACGCTGCTCGAGCGTCCGGGCACCGTCGGCCGACTCTCCTTCCACATAGCTTCCCCTCCTTACAAGGCCTAGTAAGATCTACAACCGTTGCCAGCACACACTGTGTTACCTCAGCCTCCAGCGGCCCTGGAACCTTCTCCTGAAGTAATGCCGAACACCCTGACGCCGATGAATCTCAATCTTGTAAGGACCCCGGCCTGTGGGCGACGACTCTTACTGGTCCGCTTGATTGAGATGTTTGGGTCCTGATTCGAGCCAAACCTGGTGTTTGCAGGGGGGCGGGTCCTCTCTTTACCAAGATCTCCGCACTTTGTTGGCGGTTGGAGAAGTTACAAAGGCACAGGGAAGGGAGACCTCAGGCAGCCACCACGCTCCAAAGAGTGTCAGGGTCAGGATTTGTGAAAGATTAGGTGTCTGCTTTTGGTTAGATAGGCTGTCGCGAAAGGGGAGTACCCACGCTTCTAGTGCCCTTGTAGAATCGGAATAGCTGGGACTGGGACCTGAAGTTAGTAACGAGAAGTAGGAACCTGGAGCCTGGAGCCTGGAAAATGGAAGAATGGAAATGGAAGAATGGAAATGGAAGAATGGAAAAATGGCAACTGGAAATTGGACTTGAAACTAAGACTTAAACTGGAATACTGACCTAAAAGAGAATCGGCCGTTTTGATAAACAGTTGTTAGGTTTTTGGGAAAGCCAAGTGATGAACCTAGGCTCGAGCCACTGGCACAAAGGAATGAAGAAGAGGAGCAGTGGTAGCACCGTCCATAGGGACGTCTGCTTACTTAGCCTTTGTGCCTGGTTGAAACCAGAGGCCTGGCTTTATTGGGCTGAAGTGGGACCGCTAATTCCGCCCGGCCCGCAACTGGCAGACATCCGCGGAAGCTTCACTAAAACCTCCACTGACGTAATTGAAGCTATCGTGACCTAAGCAGGTCGTCACTACCATGTAGTATTTTCGTCTAGATGAATGTTCTGATATACCGCCCGGGTTTTTATGCCGGTATATTATCAGGAAACTACTTAGGGAACAAGGCCTTGCTTTGGTAGAAGCATGTGGACAATGCGGAGAGGAAGACAGAGACATTGCTTACGTATGGACTAGTGCGTCTGCAGGCGTTTGCTCTGTTTTGGTACTTGTAACGTTGTTTCTAGACTTTTGGCAGACTCAGATGCGACCGTGAGAGTTTGTGCTAGACTTAACTTATCGTCGAATTGACAATGTTTTCCTTTTGCTTCTTGGCTACCGAGGCCCTTATTAGAGTCTGGAGTAGCCCGATTCCCCAAACGCTGTATCGCTCCCTACTGCAGGCACAGCATAACTCGGGTCGAGTCGAACAGACCAGCTCATGGAGGATTTCGCAAGCATTCGAGTACTGCAGTACAACCGTCGGCCTATTTTCGGTCCAACGTTGGACACTGTGTAGGCGGACCATCTTCGGCATCGGATTGGTCTATACAGACTATCGAGGTAGCTTCCAGCATCGAGGTGCAGAAGAATAGAGGGGCACCTCCGCACATCATGAAACGCCTCGATCGAGGCTACATATACGTTGATCGATTGCTTTGTCAATGACTTTGAACCTCTGTTTCACCCGCACAGCTGGAAGTTATTTCAAGAATTGACAAGATGGCTCTGTTGCTACCCGCACTTGTCCTTGGGTTGATGACACTCGTATACGGCCTCTGCATCATCGGACGCAGGCCCTCATCATACCCTCCAGGCCCTCCGACACTGCCATTGATTGGAAATCTTCATCAGATGCCCAGCAAGGATGGACATTTACAGTTTCAGAAATGGGCAAAAGAGTACGGGTAGGTGAAAAGGTCCCATGGAATTCCGTTGCGCACTGACAGGATTGACTTCAAGCCCAATTTTCTCACTCATCCTTGGCACCAAGGTCATGGTTGTTCTGTCTTCCGACAAAACAGTGAAAGACCTGCTAGACAAACGCAGCACCATTTACTCGTCTCGCCCAGAAATGTATATGGGCCAGATAGTCAGTGGTGGGCTTCGTGTTCTTCTCATGGTAGTCGCAGCTATCCCCTTCATTGCCATGCCACTTCTAAGACAGCCTGCAGGAGTACGGTGACACATGGCGCATGATCCGAAAGATGGTGCACAACATTCTTAACATCAAAGCCGCCAGGTCCTACGTGCCGTATCAGGATCTCGAAAATAAGCAGATGCTGTGTGGCTTGCTTGACCAACCCGAGGCGTTCATCGACCACATCAGACGTTACACAAACTCACTCACAACACAGATGGTATTCGGGTTTCGCACACTTAGCATTGACGATCCCAAGCTCAAGCAATTATTTGAGGTACAGTGCTCCCTTTCATACCGTACCGCTAAAGCCTAATGACTCTTGATGCAGGGATTCGAGAAGTTTTGTGAGGTCACATCCACGACTACTGCCGCGGTCCTTGACCTGTTTCCCATGTTGAAGCAGCTGCCGGACGCCATGCTCCCGTTGAGACGGTATGCAAAGGAGCTACACAGGCATGAGAAGGAGCTCTATGTAGGCCACTGGATGAATGTGAAGAAGGCCATCAAAAATGGCACTGCAAAGGTAAATTCCGACTGAGTGGGTGATGAGAGACCTGCTAAGATGTTACATGTAGCCGTGTTTTTGTGTCGACCTAGTGAAAGCTCAAGATGTAGAAGGCTTTTCGGATGACCTTGCTGGATACATCAGTGGATCTCTCTTGGAAGCTGGCTCCGATACGACTGCGGCTACACTCGTTGCGTTCGTCCAGGCGATGGTGGTATTTCCGGAGGTTCAAAAGAGGGCCCAAGAGGAGATTGATCGCGTATGTGGGGATCGTCTACCAACGATGGAAGACGAGCCACAACTGCAATACATCCGTGGGTGCGTAAAAGAGAGCATGCGATGGATGCCCACCGATCTCCTTGGTGTTCCACACGCCGTCACCAGGGATGATGAATACATGGGCTACAAGATACCAAAGGGAGCCAGTGTCATTTGGAATGTTTGGTTTGTTTCCTCCATTAACCCAACCGAGCTACATCTTGACGAGATACCAGGGCTATCCACATGGACGAGAATCGCCATCCGAATCCCCGAGTTTTTGACCCGTCCCGTTATGCCGATGATCTCCAGACCGCAGGCGAGGCGGCCTCCAACCCAGATCCCTCGAAGCGGGACCAGTTCGTCTTTGGAGCAGGGCGCCGTATCTGTCAGGGGATGCATATTGCAGAGCGGTCGCTTTTCCTAGGAATCTCGAGGCTGCTATGGGCCTTCAAATTTGACAAGGCTACCGATTCTGATGGAAATGAAGTCACTCCAGATATAAGTAAACTGACGCAAGGCCTGTTTGTCCTCCCAGAACCGTTCCCGGCGCGCATCACGCCTCGGTCGGAGGAGCATGCGAGAAGGGTTCGTGAGGAGTGGGCCGAGTGTCAGGCTCTGCTGGATCCGGAAATGCAATGGAAAGAGGTGCCAAAGGGTATGGTTTTCAGTACATACACTCCCGAGAGTTGAGCTATAGATATTCAGATATTCCGCTATGCCTACTGCAGTGGGGCGAAATGAACCAATGCCTGATGCTTTCCAGCTGTGCTGTCATCACGATAATATGATCGCAATCCTGCCTCATTTAGGGCAGTTTCTTTGCAAGATACCATACATGTGAGAATTTCTTGCAATTTAAGACAATATTACTCCTTTTCCTCGACTAAATTAGCCTTACTTTAGCTATAAAAACAAGGTGGTTCTCGTGGAGACAAGGCAACAGTACCACACTGTTCTCTTGATCACCTTGTATCGAGGCCGACCGAAATGAACTTCGCCAAGATAGATCCAGATTATGGTCTTTGAGCGAGAATGGCTAGCGAGTGCAGGGGTTATGGGAGAACAAAGCAGTCAATTCTAATGCGATAACAAAACTCGTCTACTCGTACCCAAGGATCGCCCGCACCACCTGTACCAGCTTCGCATAACACGCCTCATCAGTGTCTGGGACGATGGTCGCTCTCCACGCCACCACACGATCTGGTCTTACAAAGACGGCACCCGACTCCTCTACTCCCCTCAGCCGATCCCAATCGAAATAGACGTCTTCCCAGTCCTGGCGGAACCCAATTGAATGCACATTGATGGGCACCTTTAGCTCAGTTGAAACGGCCCTGGCTGCGTAATCCCAGCGGTCACCTCCAATGCCAGTAAACAGGGCAAAGGCTCCATGGCCAGCCAGGTCGATCGTAGAGACTGGTTTCTCGGGCACAGCTTTGTTGAGCCATACGTGAGGTAACCGGCATCCGGGATAAGTGCTAGGCTCGTAGAAGAGCACCTCATCTCGAGCAGCGCGCCCGGGACGAACGTAGGGCTGTAGCTCGTCGGCGTCGTATATACCCCGGCCTTTGTATACTTGACTCATCTCAATCCCAAGACCATGAAATTCATGAGCCGTGCCAGAGATTGCTTCTTGGAATGCCCGGCGGCGCTGACAGCCCTCTGGCGTAGCGGCTCTCAACTCCTCCAACACCTTCCGACGGTCCGCGACATCATCGGGTACCGTGCCCAAAGCATCCCATATTAGAAAATGATCACGGAATGCCTGGTTGGCGCGGGTGATGATGGATCGACCGACGGGCTGCCTCTCGTTGTTGTAGCTAGACAGAAGGAAGGGCTTGGCTAGTCCACGGTGAACATGGGCGATCTTCCAAGCCAGATTGAAGGCATCCTGGATACACGTATTCGAACCAAGGCCGTTCATAGGAGGGTGTCGGTGAACCGCATCGCCGAGGCAAAATCTGCACAGGACAGTGCTTTAGCCAAGCTGCTGCTGGATAGGGTGTGGTTCAACTTACATATTTCCCCTCGAATATTCCTCCGCCACGGTCTCGTTGATGAACCACTTGGATACGTTGAGGATTTCGGCCGGCGTATCGTCTCCTATAAACTCTCTCACTCTTCTTAGATAGACGTCTCGGGATGGCTCGACTTTGGGAGCATAATCGCGATTTGGGAATAAGATGAACATCCACTCATGCCAGGGCTTCACCATCCTGACGATACCCATCCAGCCAAAGTCGGGATGCTCTTTGTCAGGCTGCATGACCCAGTGTAGATTTCCCTGTCTGTGCTGGACCAGGTGGGAGAGGTCGGCCTTGACGAGGATGTTAATCGCCATGCCCTGTCCTGGTTTGATTGACAGTGGTAGATCCAGTTGCTTGACGACCTGACTCCTTGCACCGTCGGCACCAAACAGGTACTTGGTGTGTATCTGATACTCGAGCCCTGAGATGTTGTCTCGTAGATTCGCAGTTATCTTTCCAGTTGGATCATGCTCCTTAAAAGACAGCAGGGTTGTGTCGAACCTGGCCTTGAATCCATTGAGTGTCGCATGGCGAACTAGGATCGGCTCAAGTAGCGTCTGCGGTAGATCGACCGGGTTGCAGGGACTGGCGAGTTCGTAGTCTCCCTATGATGGCTGATGAGTTTCTAGAGCCTAGAGGATAGTCAAGAACTCGCACCTTTCTTGAGGGCGCATTTCCCCATGAGTGAATACGCGCGTACTCTTCGCCGGCCATGCTGTGGCACCATCTAGTATGGACCATATGATTCCCATTTGAGGCAATGTCATTGAGCTCCTTGTCAAGGCCGATGTCTCTGAGACACTCTGGGGAAATATCTCCGTTAATTTGGTGTGTTTCGCCCAAGATTTCTATCGACTCACCTAATGCCGCCATGTTGGTGATGTGCGCCCGGGGAGTATTCGCTGTTCCGGGTGCCGAGCTGATCATGATACCCTTGAGCCCTGTGGTTGTTAGCATCCTGTCATTGACGGCCTAAATCATCCTCCTACCGTAGCTTGACAGGAAACAAGCCAATGACGCTCCTGCTGGCCCGGCACCGACGATGAGAAATTCAGTCTCCACGAGATTGGTATCCAATGCCAAAGGGACGTCAATCGAGTCCTTCTCCGGCGATTGCTCCGAGATTGATGATGAATTCCCGTTGTTGATGCCATCGCGATCGCCATTGTTGATGAATGGGCTCATATTGTGCTGTTTTAACTCTGCAGTTGTCAGAGTATATCACAACACAATGCTTTTGTATTCTTGAATAAGTCGAGTATGATAAGTTGTCTCCCGAATTTGGATACGGCTTCAGGTAGGGCCGCGTTTAAGCCGGGCATTCGTCTTTATCTGCTAGCCTTGGGTCAAAGTACAGAAATAGTATCTAATTAGACCAACATTCTAGCAGCAATCCCTCACCTTCGCCGAATATGTCCCGGAGAGCAAGAAGTCTAATTGAAGCGAAGGTGCACCCTGGCACGGTATGTAAGAGGAATCGAGTGCAAGGGTAGCGAAGTTGGGCCGAAGTCACCACGGGCACCATTCGCCCATAACCAAGGCAGATCTTTGACTTTTTTCTATCATCAACATAGTTGCCATCCATTTGCTCATTGAGTCTTATTCCGTGATGCACAGGTGATGTTATGTTGTGTTTACGTGTAATAGCATCAACACATCCTATAGATTTCAGCCTCCAAGATTAAACTCTAAAATGACAAGACACAGGCTGAGTTTACCGAGGCCGTATTGTAGACAGAAATGGAAAAAGATTGGGGCCTCAGCATGTTTACCCTCGTGTCCGTCGATCTGGGTGTTTGAACCACTGTCATGCGCGTGCAGAGTTATGAACGTGGGCAAAAGTTGGCATCGGACAATTATCTACCAATACTCCAAGATACATCAAGAGGAATTGCAGTGCTGAACCATCGTCAATTATTCAATCGACCCATCTGAATCATGTAAGAAGTCACTCCTTCACGCTGCGACGCTTCAGCTGCACATGAAAGTTGTCCTGCTCCGTGAACCAGCCCCCAGCTACCTTCCACTCTTGACTCTCATCGACAAATGAAATCTATCTCCCAAATTAGCAACTATTTCATTGTCCACCTTGACGTAGCTACATGGCCGGGAGAGCCTCGTCTGGGGCCACCTTACCTCGTAGTTTCTCAGAAGCTGAGGAACGAGCTTGTATATCTCCAATAAAGAGATGTTCTTCCCGATACAGGTTCTTGCACCATGACCGAACTGTGAGGCACATGAGCTTCCATCCAAGTACGATAGCCCTTCATAATCTGAGGTGGGCACTCCGAATAGTTCTTACCGTTAAGCTAGTTCGATCCATAAGCCGTCGTTGTTCTGGGGTAGCCTCCAGCCACCTCTCCGGCCGAAAGGCGTCGCAATCGGAACCATATACTTGTTTATTACGCCTGTTTGTATCAGTGATCAACGCTTTTTGAAAAGACTCTATGCTTCGCAGCTGGGATGTTTCGCTTACCCAGCAACCCACGGGTTCATTCCCACTATCGTGCCTTCGGGGAGGAAATGATTACCAAGATTGATACCCCCCTTGGGCACATGGCGTTCCAACAGCTGACCAACTGGTGGATGCATACGGAAGGATTCTTTTATCACGGCTTCGAGGTACGGCATTTCGTTGGCAGCTTTCCATGACACGAATTCACCCAAGTCTCCTCGTTCTTCCGACTCGTGTACCTCAGTCATGAGCTTGGCCATTGCTGGCGGCGACCTCATAATGTAATAAAAGATCTAAGTTGCAGATTATCAGTATTAGAAAAAAAAAGAATGATACAACTCTAGCTTACCGAGCGTAGCGAAATGGCCGTCGTATCACTCCCCGCGAAAACATTGTCAATGTTCCACATCCGGACAACGCGATCAGTCACGAGCTCCGGGTCCTTCTTCTGCGCCTCAAAAGATCGATCGAGAAAGTCTCGTGGCCCATGTTTCTTTTCTCTTTGCTCTCTCAAGCGTTTCGCCATCTGCTCGACCGTGAACCTGACGATTGGGTGCGTCCCTACCAGCCATACCACGAGGGGGTTCTTGGCAAGAAACTTGTCGATCCAGGGCATCTGTCCAACCTGTGGCGGAGTCAGCAATCGGAAACAGCCTGATGGAGGTAGGTCGAAAACTGACAATCGATGCGTATGCCAGCTTGAGTCTGATATCGGCCATGATGCCATCTATGTCAGTGCACGACTCCAGAAAGCCAAGCTTCTCCCCAAAGGCAACTTCGCCGCTATATGTATGTCAGAGGACTTTTCCTTGATTAGTTACAATGGGGCACATACACAACATCAAAAGCATACATCTGTAGCCAGGTACCAAAGTCAAGTTCGGCGCCCGAGTCAGCAAATTCGTCAAGCCTCTTCATAAACACTCTGGTGGTGTTGTCGACAAACGGCTCAAACTCGACTAGCGTTGACATGCTATATGCGCTTGCGATGGGCCGCTTGTAAACCTGGTGGTACTTTTCATCAAGGGTTGTGAAAAGGCTCCGTGTAAACTGCCCATGATACGGAAGCACAAACATGTCGTAGAATCTAGTCTTGGTGAACCCAGAGTTCAGGCCGTAGACCTTTGGAATCCAGTCTGGGTCCGACATGGAGACTATGCCAGGGCCAACTCGTACAATCGTGGACTTGTATTTATTATGTAAGTTGATATGCGTTTCATGCTGCTTCCTGGTCAACGCATCCCAGAAACGCCACCAGTTGGTGAAACCTGCGAGGCGAGGACCAGGTATACCGTAGATATTTCTTCGGAACTTGTTGAAAGTAAAGTAAATCAGACAGCCCAAAAGAGCCAGGGCCTGATAGTGACGGGCCAAGAGGCCCACAACATCATTTAGAAGAGACATGGTTAGCTGTGGGTAAGTGGGCTATCAAGTGGCCGTATCTGCATAGAAACCCTACTGGTTTTATACGAGGCCATCGTAATGCAGACCGAAATCAGACCGAAATAAATGTCCAAGTAAATTGCACTAGGAAGCAGTGCATCCAGGGATCGTCTCGCAAAATTCCGGGGTAACTTCAAGGGGGAACCTTAGCGCATACGGTACGACTTGGAGGCTAGTAAGAACCAGAGGTAACAACTTGGATCCACGGCGTCACAATGCACCAACAACAATGCCCGAAGACTCTTTCTATTTAGCTCGCTGTGTTTTGCTTTGCTGGTTACCGCTAAATGTCGATTAACACGGCGACCTTTGCTTCTGAATGCTCACTTGAGACCCTAAATGCTTGGATCGCAAACTTGACTCAACATCCAAACATCACCTTACGTGATGCACTTATTAAGCCAGCCGTTCAACACGCATTTTACATAACCCTTGATTTATGTCTCTCCGAATTAATGCTAGATTCACTAATTGTGGTGGAGTTGTCACGACATGTTAGCGAATTATAGTGTACATTCTTAGGGCAGTCTCATATCTCTGTTTCTAGCCGAAGTGCATTGATTCAACTTGGATATATCATCTCATCAGAGGCAAAGAGCCGGATGAGGAATTCGAGTAACAACTTCAATTCCAAACCATCGAGCTTTATCCACAACATCAACATTCTGACCGACACGTCGGCCACGCCACATCTTGAAGCATGCTGGCTCGTTATACAACCCAGAAACAGAAGATGAAACAACACGATCCTTTATCGCACATCTAATCTCACAGCAAGAAACCTTTGGGTAGGTCGGGGCCTATAGACGTGAATCAGCACGATATCGCTTCGAGTCTCAAGGTGCCATTACCCCAGACATGCAGATTGTTTGGTGATGCTTTTGAACGATTCGTAGCATGCTCCTCGTTCACCAAATCTCCGTCGACGTAGTGTTCAAGGATAAAGCGCGAGGGGTCAAACCTGTGTAATTATAAGATTAGGTATGGGTCAGTTGAGGGCCCAAACTCACCAGTAGTCGAATATCTGACTCCCCATGATGTGCCTCCCTACGCCCCAACAGTTTTCATATCCCTTCTCTCGAAGCCAATCGTGGCCCAATAGCTGAGTATCAAAGTCGTGCGTCTCAAATGATGAATGATGAACGTGTGATACCGGACCTTCGAAAAAGAAAAAGCAGTGGTGATCCACAAGTTCTTTGTCACGGTCTAGATGCAGAAACGTTGTGATATTTTTACCATCATCGTTGTAAATGAGCTACAAGCCTTCTGTTAACGATCAAGCATGTTTGACAAATGATTTCACCTACATCGCTCGCCGTAAAGTTAAATCGGCTGGTGTAGAATTCATAGGCCTTGTCAAAATCTGTGACGCACATGCCAAAGTGCCCAAGCTTGTGCACCGGGGCTGGGCCTATTTTTATCAGCGAGGATTCATGTGAGATGGGGCGAGTATGAACCTTTTTTGAACCTTTGGAACTTATTCCCAGGTCTATGTTTGCATGTGGGCTGTACGAACTCATGTGAGCGTGATGACATGATAGCGGGTGTTCTCTTCTTACAAAGTTAAAGTCTCTCTCCGATAGGTCCTTTTCCAGTCCATCGATGGGATTCTGCCCATACACCAGGTGAAACGGGAATCCATCGATAGGATCCTTGAATGTAACCCGACATCCTCCCCCTGGGACATCCTTCATCTCATGAACTTCTGTCGCGTGCGGGAGGCTCTGCGCTGCATATTTGAGATCGTCCATGGACTCAACGACGAAAGCGGCACCTCCAAATGAGTCTTCTGTGCCCTCGGAAGCGCAGTATACAAATGGCTCAGCTCCTGTGCCGCGGTAATACGTCTCATTCTGCCCCTGGTGGGTTATTTCAAAGCCAAAGTCTGCGAGAAAGGAACGGGCAGCGCTGATGTTGCGGTGTGTATAGTACACATGTGCGATGCGGACGAGCTTAATACGGCGAGTCTCTGAATGCTCCATCTCAGTTTATTATGGGTACAATACTGGAATCGTATGAAACAACTCTTTAGTCCAATGGCTCGGAAGTCATTATATATGGCCTCAGCATATGCTCAGGCGGAATGCACAGCCAAGCCTTTCAATCAATTTGGGTCGAAAGACACACCGAAGTTAGTCCCACACTCTCAGCCCTCCAATAGTGAACAGTCGGTGCATTTTCGGTGCATCGTTGAAATGATTACCCTAAATAAGTATCGCATCGACAAAACAACTGCTCCGCCTGGCCGCACAGAGATCACTCATCTGGCCACCTTCAGTATGTAGAGTACCCAGACAGCAGATCATGTATGTCGCTAGGCAAGTCAAAATTCTTCCATATTGCGTTCATGTTCATAGTGATAAAGGGATCCATATCGATTTCCTGATCGACATCGCCTGGCATCTCCATAAAGTCCAACATGGACGAGTTCACCAAGGCTGTCTGCTGGTCCTGGCCAGTTTCTGTACTCATCCGTTGTTCCCTTGGTGATTTTGGGTCACTGAGTGCTCCGGTAGATACCTTGGGCGACAGCTGTGGCTGTTTCGAATTATTATCAAACGCCAGCTTGTCGCCCAGGTCACTTGCTGGGGGCGTGTCCGGAAGGATGCGAGATGATGTGGTAGTGTTCCAGGGGAAATGCGCTTCTGGTCGAGTTTGGCTGCCCGTAGTCAACATCTCCACGTCGTCTGTCGTAGAGTCAGTATTTATCTCTGGGTCAAAACCATGAGAATTCTTACCCCGACGTTCGGAACCGGACGCTCTGCGGTGGCTTGAGCGCCCAAGACCAGGTGTCCCTGGAGTCCCTCGTTGCTTTTGGCGACGCAGCCGAGCATCGTGGTCCTTGGTTGGCCTTGGCTCTCCTGCCCTATACCCTTCCAGCTGAACTTCCAAAGACTCTAGATTCTGCTGCATTGCGGTCTTAGTGTCCCAGAAGCTGACACATTGCTTGTACGTCAGATAGAGTAGGTCAAACCGCGTCTTGATGAGTGCGGTTTTTGTTGACGGTCCTCCAAGCTGCTTGCGAACCAACTGCACTGCTGCGGCAAGCCAGATGGTGCTGGATAAATAGGGGTTGATGTACTGGATGTGGTTCTCGCAACTTCGATTGACTATTGTCAGGATATTGTCGGCTGCTTCGAAGTACTGCCCCAGAGCCGGTGCTTCTTGGTCCTGAAAGGCAGCAAAAGCACGATTTGCCTGGGTCCACGAGGTTTTGGATGGGCTGTACTGTGTCTGGCTGCCGAATACATCATACCGGTATATCATGAGCCGAGCGAGCTGTGTCATGACATAGATGTTGTAGATGGAGCAGTGTAGTTGCCGATGAGACTCGGCCTGACCCGGTATCCGAGCTTGGAAGCCCAGGTACTGTTGCCTATAGCGCAGATGGTCTGGCAAAACCTTGACGAAACAGTGGACCGCGTTGGCCAGAGTTTCGAGTTTCTGTCGCGACTCTTCAATCTCATCGTGCTGGTACCCTCGGACGTCTTCCGGCGGTTGATGCGAGTGGTTGTTTGGCACGCCGCGAGGACAGGATATGACCTGGCCGTCCTTCATGAGTGAATTGATGACAATGAACCAGGCCTTGGGAGACTGATTTCCGCTCTCGTGCAGGGACTTCCAGCGCTGGGCTGGGTCCTGTTCAAAGAAGCAGCTCCTCATGGGCGTCATGCGATGCCAGCAAGGATCGGGAACTGGGAGAAGAACTTCCATCTGCGTCCAGTTGACAGCCGTAGGTGTGCGTCGGATTGTGCTCGCAAACACGTCCATCTCCCATATAGCCCACCAAGCGCGCCGCTTCGCCTCGTCCTCGCACCAGCGCTGGACGTCCTCGGCATCGAGCTTGTGCGTATACTTGGAGTCCATCAAATGGAAGTTGAGTTCATACGCCAGTCGTACGCACATCCCTAGCGATCGCCATGCTCTTCCAAGAACTCCCTGTGTTAGTTGGCAGTGAGTTACCATGATGAGGGCTTGAAGGATGCAGAGGGATGGCGGTTCATCGTTGCATTCAGTCAAAGCTTGGTCAATAAATTGCAGCGCCATGTTGATAAAGTAATCCGGTGTCTTCTGCTCGGGTTGTCCCAATTGCAGTTCCTTATGGGCTTGGCCGCCATTCTCAAAGGGCAAGAACCTGATCGCATACCCAGTAATGGCGGCCAACAGTGCAGATAATTGAACGATGGATGCGATGTTCCTTAAACCCTCCTGAAATGAAGGCTCATGAAAGATGTTGATGGCCACCATATTGTCGAAGTAGATTTGGATCCTACGACACCCATCTGTCAGAGTTGGGCATTCGAGGCTGGATCCCGCCCACTTACATGTTGATCATGGCAGCCTCCGAGAAGCCCAGGGAATAGCATGCCTTTTGGAAGGTATTTTCGCGTTCGACGGGAGCAACGTCGACAGCTTCTCCCTGGTCTTTCTCTGGTGTTGATGCTTGATGCGAAGGATGGAGAATAAAGGACAAGTCGTGGATGTTTAACTGAGAATTTCGCCTGCAAACACCTTGGTCATGGTCCACAGTCGGCGTCGGCAGACTGGGCCTTCTCGCCGTCGAATGCCCGTTTGATTGGCTTTCAGGCTCCAAGATCTGCTCTATATCACTCTCTCCATAGGGGTCATGTTCGATTGCGCTTGTGTCCTGGGGAGATGGAGAGACAGTTTTGCGGCTTGGCTGTCTCTCGGTCGCCTTGGCGCGAGATTGCGTCTTGCATCGCCTTCTTGGACGCTGTACAGAGCCTGGAGCCATGTCAGTCAGATTGAATCTGTTCAAATTGTCTTCCATTTATACCAATCTTTGGCCCGGGCTTTAGGGGGCCAGCAGGGTAGTTGCATGACTGTCCATTGTCGACGCAGATTTGACAGTAGGGAAGTTGGCGATCACTAGACCAGATCAGCAAGGCGTAACTCAGCGGTAGGTCTCGGAAGGCTACCATTTCACTTTGCGACTGAGAACCAGAAGTTGTGAGCACTTCTTCTCGCGACTCTGTGTATCATTGTACAGGTAACGTACCGCCGGCACGACTGGCATGCGATAGCAGACCGTCGTTCGCTCTCATCGTCTTGCTCCTGATGGGACCACATGGGAGGCATTCTTGTGCGATAGATATATCACCATCAAAAGAGATATGACATTAACATCAAACAAGACCTAGAAACAACTACATCAAGGGCCTTCCCTCTATTTCTAGAGCCTCTCGGTAGACCATGGCCCAACCCCGCAATCTTCCCCAGCTTCACCCCATACCCCAGACGACGCCATGTGGAGGCAGATCACACCCTACCGAGTCGCCGCTAGCTAATAGTCTGTGCTTGATTCGTGCAGTCTTGACAGGTACCTTGAAGCAAGTGTCACGCTGTTCTAATTGAGGGAATGCCATGATAGTGACGGGGTGATGTCTGTTCACAATGTAGTTTAATTCTTGCCGAGTCGGCTCCTTATTGAGGCTGTCTGGGCAACGCTTTGTTGACCACTACTCCAAGCTCATAAGAACTCTACATAACCACTAACATAACTTGGCTGGAAATACCACGGCATATGAGTAGGGGATTGGGTCACCTGCACCCGACCGAGCGGCAGATAACGACTGGCTGTCCAATGCCGATCGTCTATTGAGCCCGTCGGACCAATTTCGGTGGACTGTCTTCGGGACAACTTCAGAACCACGCGATGCTACTGCAGCCTCGGGTATGCAAGCGACACCTCTAGGCCAAACTCTATTGACTACCTAGCCACGTGCTGGAGCTCAGCCGCTCCATCTTGTCCTACACTTCACCGCTCGTAGTAAACCGTGTTGATCAAGGTACCAATCTGCTCAATCTCAACCCGCACATCATCGCCATCTTGCAGGACTATCTTGGGGTCTCGCATGGCTCCAATTCCTGGACCCGTCCCGGTCATGATGATGGAGCCTCGCTCCAACGTGGTGCCTTGCGAGAGGAACGAGATCAGGCTAGGGACATCAAAGATCATCTCGCTACAGCTACAAGTCAGCAATCCAGAGTCAATGCATACGGTAGTTGGTGCAATGATACCCGGTGTTCGAGTCTTGGACGGTTTGCCCATTGACCATCGCCCTGATCTGAAGCTTATGGACATCAGGAATGGCTGAAGGATGCACGAGGACTGGGCCGATCGGGCAAGAGCCGTCAAATCCTGATGGTCTTGATCAATCTTTGTATCCAAGGCCAAGGGTCGTGATTATGGCGCACCTTTCGAGAAGCACCACTGGCTATTCTTGAACTGCTGGGCACGAGCGCTGACATCGTTGCTGCATGTATACCCCAAAACATAGTCGAGAGCCTTTTCCTTGGGTATGTCTCGGCCCGTTTTGGAGATTACCAGCGACATCTCTGCCTCGTAATCACTCGTTCCGTCCTGTGCGATCTTGGGTATGTTGATCTTGGCTGGATGAGGACCGTTCAAGGCGGCCCGCGGCTTGATAAAGAGGACGGGCACGTCGGGAATTGGCATGTTGGCCTCTCTCGCATGGTCTCGATAGTTGAGTCCCAGGCAGCGGATAATAGGTACCTCATCTGCGCTGAGAGGGGACAAGAGCTTCAAAACTCCTATTAGCATCGTGTTCGCCATTATAGGTCAGGGTAGCTCTCTGAATCAGACCATCGGACTCACCTGTTTCACCGTCATTTTCTTGTCCGTGACTATCCCATCAAAGGCGCATCCTTGGATAAGATTGACTGTAATCTTGTCGCCTCGTTCAATACATAGACCTATATCCGGGCATGTCTTGGAATCGAGCTGGCCGAGGTGAATTTGGCCGTCTTCTTCTGCCAGGAAACGCACAAGATGAGTCCAATTACGGGCCATGTTATCGGTACTGTGAGACGATCTAATCACCCCAAGAGTCCAACAGCCTCCTGCCTATATATGATCCAGCAAAGGGTCGTTTAGCGGCACGATTTCGGCATGTTACCAACCGTATTTGTCCGGGAATTCTTCCCGCGCACTCCACCATGTTAAGCCGGAGAACCCGGATCTTAACTTGACTTTTCGCTCTCACTTGTTGCGGCCATATTTTTAATAATATTCGATTTACTTGCTCGCATAACATAAAGTTGCGAGCTGAGTCCCATGATACGCATTAACTACCTGGTCGGGATAACCGATATCTGGTTCACGGTCTGCCCAGTCAAGCAGCAGCGCGATGTATTCAACAACACTCGAGATCAATCAGATTAGGCAAACTGCCACTCTTCTCAACTTGGGAGGTTGCTAGTACCGACAATAGGTATGTAATGGGCCAATAGTTATAAAGCGGTTGGCCCGGTCTAGGATGGGTTAACTTAGGCGGAGGTTACCCTAGACTTGGGTGAACCTGGACTGAGATTAACCTTGATACGTATTAATCTGGGCTGGGCTCAACAAGTTCTGATGAGCCAAAAAGAGATAATATGCTCATACAATGACAAGAACAGGGGCTGTTGTCGAATCATGTCCGCTAGGTGCGCCCATGCGCCGCCCGACAGTACTTTCAGGGCTACTTCCATGTCAGCTTGCGTATGACATGATCAAGGCAACGGTGGCATAAAGGCGACCATAACCAGATCTATTATTTCATCTTGTAAAATGACAGATCATTACTGTCGTTTTCGACATGTCAATTTGCAAGTGTCTGACCCTATTCCATGGTGGTAGTCCAGCAAGTCTCACTTGTGACTATTGTCAGATATTGGCAGACACGGATTGACTTGATTCCAGTGAATCCGAAGGGTAATTCTAAACCCACTGTTCGTCATGCCGGCAGATTTAAACGGACCTAGCAAGAGCAGTATCCGCAAAGAAAATGGGGCTTGATAGATGCTCTAGGCCATCGCTCTTCCAAAGCGGCTCTCGATGCCCCCTTCATCTTGTGGTAGCTTCATCAATGCCACCCACAGACTCTTGGTACACTCCCTTTCGGGCCTCATCCAAAGAGCAGAACACACACCTCTGAGAAAAGAAACAAATCTGGTCAAAACCTTTCCCAAAAAGCATGGCGGCGCCCCTTGCTGCAACGCTCGTGCATTAGTGGCAACGGATGAGCACAAGTTTTAGTGGCGGCCCAGATCGGTTGCGTCGATAGCAAACTTACGGGAGCCTCCATCTCTGCTCGGGAGCCATGGAAGTAATCCACTACTTTCAGGCCTGGGGGTGATGGCTGGGAAAAGGAACGTGGATGGATCCACTACTCAGCGGGTGGTCATCCACGCGGGTGGTGGGGGAGTGGGCAACGGTTGTCGCAGGGCGTGGTCGATGCTCGTCCCTGAACGAGTCGCGCGTTACTCGATGCCTCGATAAACTCGCTTAGGTTGTTTATGATTTGTCAGTTCTCGCTTCATAGAGGTAGAGAACTCATCCCGATCCATCAGTATCTTGACATCTCATCTGTGGCCCGCCGGTTTAGCTCCCGCTGACCATGGCGCTTCTTTCCCTGTCTTACACTTCAGCTCACCCCAGGCCTGTAACAGCATGTTGAACCGCGACGGCACGATCGCAACCCCGATGGGTTGTCATAAAGAGCCATGAGTTTTCCTCCTGGAGATTCAAATTTCCCCATTCCATTCATCATATTCACAGAGGATACTTTAGCAATTCAACGTTGCGATCCGCGCGACTTTCTGTGCTGCTCTGAGCTCTCTTCTCAGCTTCGCTTGCTAAACAAACACCCTCGGTCTTGCAAATCTCTTTCGTTCTCAGATTACTCCCATCTCCCCTTCTCTCTGTCATCTTTTTATTTGGACCTCTGCGTTTTAGGGCCTGCTTGTCTCCTATTGTATCATACACGTCCTTGCTTCCAGGATGAATCGCAAGGATTCCCCCTCGACTGTGTAAGTCAACGGATGAGCAAATGATCACGACTAACAGTCCCATGGATTCGAGGTCGATTGTTCGATGCTTGCACGGTTCATCTACGACACTTCTTCACTGCAGGATCGCCTCATCCAAGGGGCCGCTGCCCGTTCTACTTCTACCGACACCACTCTCACTCCCAACGGCGAGTCAGTCAGTTGGAATCGAGGAGACACTGGATCCAAGGACGGGGCCCCGGCACGTCTCAATGAGTCCCGAAGGCTAGTGCTACGCCCCACCTAACCTGGATGCTCCCTGGCACGATCCAGCAGGCAAGATCTGACAGCTCATAAAGATAATCTGCAGCTTTGGTTCGCCAATCAACAAAGTTGTCCGCACGCCGGTGTCCACACCCAGGGCCATTCATTCTCTGCTCTGTTATTCCATAGCGTCCTCGCACCAGGCGAGGCTCCGTCTGTCCCCCTCAGGTACCTAGTCTAGGAATACTCTCAGCACAAGTCGCATACAACTTCTCTCTATATACACGTTCACAAAACCTTGACATGATTGATTTGTATATCCAGGTTCCTCTGCTGGATTCTTCCTCCTATCCGATTGTGATCCTATGTACTACCCAATTACCGTTCATTATACGAGCTCATGCTTGACTCGCGGAGACACGCCGACGGGATTACGGAACCAATCCAGAGCCGCCATGAGCACAGGATGTTTCCGGTCCGAACAATTGGCAAAGCAGCCCAGAGAAGGCTGAAGAAGCGGATCAATGGCGTCACACCAAGTTAACAGGCCACAATGCAAGTGGTAGGCTGGTGACTCGCTTGGCTGGATCGATGCTATGGCCTACGGACGATGCAGGGGTGCCCATCACCGTGTGAATAGTACACGGGAGCGTCTTATTGAAACGGCACCTTTTTCGGCGGTTTTTTGCTAAGCCCTCAAGTGGCCGAGTAAATTGTTGGCGGCATCTCACTCTTGCATATGCACATACCCGCAGATCCAGGTCGGCGGCCTCGTCCTCGTCCAGGGCCTACTCATCTTGGTAACATGTCGTTAATTCAGCCTCTTGATTTGAGCAACGTACAGCCGACTAAGACGAAACTACTCGTTCTCAAAGGCTGTATCCTTCTTTGGCGAAACACTGCATGCAGCTTATTTGGGCTATGAGAGTGTCCAGTTCCACGAGGCACTGCAGCATGGATCCGTCTGGTGGATACAGACATTAACACAGATGCATCCATGCAGATCTCCAGAACGTAACCGATCTCATAATCTTTGATCAAGTAACTAATGCGACATTCCACAAAGTCGGAACGCTAGTTTAGATCCGACAACGACACCAAGCATATGGACCCATCCAGGACACTGCATCCCGGCGAGAAGCATGACTTGACTTGATGGTTTCAGGCGAGAAGCCAGTTGAATTTCTCAGATTACAGTATTTAACGTAAATTTTCAATCGATCTGTGCTTGGGCGTTTTCACATGCAATTTATCACCAAGGGCTGGTTCATCGCCTCGGCCCATCGAGCTTCTCGGTTCCTCATACTACCTACACCCAAGTGCTAGCAAACAAACCCACCCAACAGCACGTCTTGATTCTTCCACGTAAAGGGCTTTGTCATCAGTATTACTAGGCAAATCAAAATATATTGGAGCTATTTGCCCTTGTATACCAGGCCAATGCAAGACGTTCAACGCGTGAGTGTTTTCGCCATGCCATCGGCTATAGAAGGTCATCAACAGAGAGGGATCTGTAAACGTTGACCTTTCCGTCACGCAATGGAATTATGGTATCTGCTTCGACTGGAGCTTCTGTTACAGACTCGCGTTCAAAGGCCGCATATGTCCTCAGGAGAACTGAGAATCAGCAGTCTGGCTTAGAAACACGCCTTCTCCCACACTACGAGAGATCTGGCATGGATGAAAGAGTGAGAGGACTCGCAGCTACTTTAAGCACTCTCTTAATATTTCTGTATTCATGGCTGACGGCGCTTGTGCGATTGCCGCTGCATATATTGATGAGTGTCAAGGTGTTTACGCCGGGGCGCATGAGGGGAGGAGGTTGAAGCGGCCGATTGGGAAGGTTGAGGTTTTAGGAAGCGATCCAGCTCTTCATTTACATCAAGGTGAAACATATCCTTGATTCGCTTAATGCGACAGTTGGCAGCCTTTGGTCGCTTCCATCCAAGAGCAGGCTCCCTCCCCCTAGCGATCTGACAAGCTGCAAGTGATGCGGCTGATGCCCATTCTCGCGTGCAACCATGGCAGTGCAGTCACAAAGTAAGGCACGGATTCCAATCATTTTACAAACGTCCTCTATGAAAACACAGTGTCAATCTCATTTACCCTGGCCACAGCAGTTTTGCCTATCTGTATCAGATGGTTGTGCCTGAGTGCAAACACCCTGAAATCCAGTGGGTGGCACAATGACTCCCTTGGTATTGATGGAAACATAGAGCCCATATATCCATGCTGGAGGACCATATAAACCAAATCCGACTATAAAACCTAGAGTGTTCCCAAGTCGATATTGTCCACTCCACTACCCTAGTTGTCTCATCCTATCCAAGCTTGAAGCATATTCTCATTCGGTAACAGACCCACCGAGCCTTTTACTGTATCCATATTACCAAACTCATCTCTTGAAACCATTCTACGCTCCAACTGTTGCTATCTTGGTCGGCATCCATGGCTAACGACAAATCGGCCAGGGATCAAGTCCCAGCAGAATGTGACGGATCGTGAGTATTGACGCCCGAAGGGCCCCATCCTTAGCTGACCTTTCTCCATAGAGAGAAGACCACCGAGTCAGTCCTGTTGGCGTACCTTCACGACACATCTTCCCTTCAAGATCGCCTCATCCAACGCGCAGCCGCCGATTCAACCTCCGCCGCCACTCCCGCTCAAACAGGCTGTGAAGCCGCACACGTGGCTTTGAACATTGATTCAAAGGCTTCCAAGATTCAGAAACTCTAAAATTCGGAACATCGTGGGCCCAAGACCAAGTAATCATCTCAGGAGCAAGAGTGTGCGGCCCGCTGTTGCGACTTATACAAGTGAGGAGGATAGAAGGAGAAATACAAGTGGAACTTTTATTATTACTTCTCCATGTCCAAGTTTACTCAAGAGTCTATGATTGCCAACTTTGTCGTACTAGAACATTGTTCCTTCGTTCATTGACGCCGTGGTGGGGCCCTACTTACTGCCCCCACGAGACCGACATGGATTTATCTAATAGCAAATACTCACTTTACGGGCTACAATGGGCAGCACTCTTGTCTACCTAGGTTCCTCGGGAGGAGTGAGGGGTTTGGTTGTGGTCGACAAACCATGGGGGTAGACTGAAAGTTCACTCTTAATCATCCGCTTATGTCTTCATCCTACGACAACCCCTTTCATAGGGCTTTTTTCAATCTCCTTATGAAAATTTAACATCATCATGTGGTTGGGGTATTCATGCGTCTCTTGAATTTATGGACTTCGTGAACACTAAAACATTGAAGCGAGTGGTCGACAAAACAAGCGTTGGACTTGCAGGGAGCAGCATGTAAAGGGTCTCCACCTTCTATACCGTGAAATACCGTCCCTTTAGATTGTTCGAGACTTTCAATGGGTGCTTCTAAGCTCCTCGGAAGATATTTCGGTGAGTTGGTGACCAGAAGGCTGTGAGCTAGGAAAAGTTTCCCCAAGATCCCGACCCAAGACCTAGCCTCTGCACGATCCCGCAAACTTGCGACCAAAGTGGCGAAGAGTGACCTCTGGCATAGGATGAAACGCACGGCTCCTCAGCTGACCAAACTGATGCATCAGCAAAGACCCAGCTCCTGCAGGCTTAAACCTTCAGACCAGTTGCAGCTGTCTCCATGATACTTTAGAGATTGATCCTGCGTTTCGGGGGCCTATTCGTTGACTACTTAAATCACTCCTTGGTCCCGTTTCTACCTAAAAATTCAAACTCAGCTGTCATAGTCAATATCAAAATTTGGTATTAGCTACATTCACTATGGCCCCTTCGCTGGCGTTGGGTGTTGTCCACCCACCTTCTTACGAGGAGACCACTAGCAGCCCCATCGATCCAGTCAAGCAACACTATCTAACGTGTACGAGGCCGTCAAACATGGAGGATCGGGCACTTCGCAAAAACCACTATTCCGAATACTGGGCGCTCAGAAAGTGGATATACGAACATCCGAGTTCCACAGTCGCGTCCAGCCCTTTCTGGCCCATGAACGATGAGAAGAATCGTGGCCTCTCTTGGCAGGAGTTCCAACCAGGTCCGCACAAACCCACAGCTACCAAGAGAACAGAAATTCGGAAGTGGATGCAACAGCTCAGGAAGAGCATAGCCAAAAACAAGACAACGCCTCCAGTTGCAGAGAGCGGTACACCGTTGCAGCCTGGGGACATCGAATATACCATCGAGGTACCGGGCAGGATATTCTCATGGGGGCCCGCCTATTGGACCAAGGATTGGGGATGGGCGGTGACACTCCATGCTTGCTCCTATCGCCAGCATTATCCTTGTTCGGACTGGGTTGCCATGATGCAGATCCTCTTACACGACTTACCGGAACAGCTGCGTGCTGGTGGCATTGCGTGGCAGGACGTTGCTATCAAACACGCCGAGATTCGCTCCGGCTCATCTTCAGATCCAGTAACGCTTAATCACAAGTGGGAACGTCGATCCTTTTGCTCGCCACGAAGAAAGGGAGAAAAGTGGACGGCCTGTGTTATACTGAGACACCAACATCAATCACTTATCCGCGATTTTCGGGATTCTTTCTCGGCAGAAACTATCTGGCGGTACCTAGATCCATCCTCGTCTTTACCAAGGTTATTGCTAACATAACCCCAGTGCCGATATTTACCAAAGGACAGCCCCTAGAAAATTCAAGAGGGTCATGGTTTTTTTCGACGAAACAACCTATGGCAACTATCTAACAGGACAACCTGTTGATGATTGGCATGACGGTCTTCTAGAGAGGTTTACTCAGTTCATACGTCCCTTACTGCCCTATGATCAAAATGCTAGCCACGAAGTAGCGAGAGAGGGAGCCTGTGTGAGTGTTGTGGAGACGGAACATTCACCCAAAAAGGGGTCTTAGTCAAGGTCGGCTGAAGGTTTATCACACTCATTGATGGATATATAGTCAGCCAACTGTCTCAAACTTACGAGTGCCACGGTCAGACTAAGATCCAGTTGAAGAGTCAGGGTCTAACGGGACCTCGTCGCGGTTATCGGTAACAGAATGGAACGAGGCAGTCGGTGCCATACGGCTTCGTGGAAGCGTTGGTCAAGGTTATCAGAGCAATCCAAAATGAATAGTGTCGCTTATAATAGCTAGACTATATAAAAGTATCGCTCAGAGATCAGGAATCTCTAAGGCTGTGAGATGGTTCTTAGAGGCCAGATCAACTACAGTAGACGAATTCCATCACGGTGTTTCCAGTGCACAGTCTATCTTGGTACAGCAGCTCGCATCAATTTGTTTAACTATCACACCAACTTCTCCTTCTCAAGCAATGAACCCTCTCGAGACCAATGCAGCAGCACCTCTTCCGAGGCCGAGTTTCAAGTCTCATTCGCCCCCTGAAAGACCATACAGATTATCAAAACAGTCACAAGCAACGTCGTTCAAGGAGGTTACAAATCCGACTGTCTTATAAGCAGTCGTTGACAAATTTTGGTAATGAAGAGCCAGGTGTCGCCTTCACACATTTGAGTTGACACCAGAATAGTGAGAATAGCTTGATCGGTTATTAATTTTTGGTCTCTCGTAACAATGATCGTTTGGATTGATGCCTTGTCAGCCAGTGGCCCCAACCATCAGTAGAATTGTGGTGTTACTGAGGGGTTCTGGTCTGTTTAGACAACCGGTAGCTGACACAATCAAAGGCATCATATCTATTGCCTCGTATTGGGACGTAATCAACTCACAATTCGTGCCTCACAGAGCAAGTCATTTACGTCACAGAGTAACAAATTAACCATTAAATAAATCCGAATTTACCTGACTTATAACTAGCACTTTATGAGTCTTTTCTCGAATAGATCCAACTCCTTAATGAGATGAAGAACCGACGGCTGCCTCTGTCATTGATGCACAACCAGGCACTGAGCATGTCTTGGTTACCACTTTTGCAAGGATAAACACGCAAACTGCCAAATGAGGGAGCCTTCCGACATTGACAACACCTACCCTCCAACTCATGAGCTGGTGATACCCGACATGTCGCGCAGGATGCCAAGAACAGAGTCGGCTTCCCCGGCTTTTCACATTTCGACAATTATTCTTGATGGATATCGCAGGAAACTTCACAGACCGCCATTTAGGAGCATCCCGTGGACGAAGTAAATGATCAAGCCCGAACCTTCTGTGAGAGAGGGCAGTCCCAAATACACTCTCGTGCCGGGGGCTTAGGTAGAAACTCTTTTACATCACCCAGTTGGCAAGCCCACCCCGGGGTGTTCTCTCAGCTGAACGACAGCCTGATTGACAAGAAGCGCACTCTGCATTCTTCACACCAATCACCTCGACTCCAAAGGCTAAACCTGCAACACTCAACTCACCGCCCTTCTCGCGCGAGGCTCAGAGGCCATATAGAGCGGCCACCGTCTAAAATGGTGGAGGCGTGGAATGCGCAGTTGACACAAGGCTGCCCCTTCTAGTTCCCGCAAGCCACAGCCTTTTCTGGACAACTGGGGACCGTGGGGGTTTCTTTCGCGTAGGACTCCCACTCCTGCAACCTCTTTCATTAGGCAGAGTGCTCACATTCCCAGATTACTGGGAGACACACACCAAAAGCAAGACGTGCAGCGCATGTGCAGGCAGACCTGCTGTCCGACTTCTTTACCGCTTTTCTTTTTTCTACGCCATATTCATCACTTGCAGCTTCGCACTAACCCATCTTGCCGGCACGGCACGTACTATTTGGTGTCTGTCTGGCTTGTCATCGCCCAAAGCATCAGAAGAGGGTGTAAAGCGCCCGTAAAAGACATTGCCTTGTGGGAATGCGACCCTCTCAAGAAGGCCTCAAAAAGCTTGTCCATGATGTCTATAAAGTGTGAACCAATTCCGTCTCCATCCCATCTTTATCCTGTCTCAAGCATGGAGCTACCTGAACTCGAGGTGCATAAGTCGTTCTCAAGTATTGTAGAACCGACTCGTCCAGGCCCTTTCTTGTAATATCATTGTATGTTCAACTACGTTTCTTGTCATTATATCTACATCTTTGTTCCAACTCACCGACTGTCTCTCGGCTTTGCTCTGTACCATGCCGTCAAACACAGACACCACTTACACCGCGGCCGCGGGGGACGACTCCCAGTAAGATACCCCACGCCTTTTTCAGGAGTAAACTAATAGCATGGCTACCTCAGGGCCAACTCTAGCGCCTCGATGCTCGGGCCCTTCATATACGACACAACTTCGCTTCAAGATCGCCTCATTCAGGGTGCTGCT
Source organism: Fusarium sp. JS1030 (assembly GCA_000966855.1). NCBI lineage: Eukaryota > Fungi > Ascomycota > Sordariomycetes > Hypocreales > Nectriaceae > Fusarium > Fusarium sp. JS1030. The sequence goes on along the minus strand of JWIW01000004.1, from coordinate 463,796 downwards.
GCCTCAGCCAACGAGACAACCACGGACGAGACTCCTCAGGACGATTCAACAAAGGCGAATATTTAACACATCCACCAACTTGAGAGAAGAGAGAATGGAAGAGTAGTGTACGACTGGGCTGTTCTGTTAACTACTGTAATTGTATACTGCTTCAAAGCAAACGTGGGGGTGGCTTGTCATTGACCCCGGCCCGGGTCTCGCTGCGAGGCGGGTGTCCCAGGAATTGACGTCAAGTCAGCGACAAGCATGCATTGTAAAACAATTAGAAGTCAATACCATTCAAACCTCGTCACATCTCATATTCTTACTCTTTTGGCTTGCTCGGACCTTGCTCTTCCCTGCACTGAGCCCCGAGCTGTGGCACCTGATTGCTCCTTTCAGCTTTGTTAACCACCCATTACATTGCCATGCACTCTTGCGCTTTAGAGCCTCGTTTAAGTAAGGCTACAACCGGCCCGAAAATCCAATTGCCGAGGATAGTAAATAGCAGACGGTTTATCGACTTCCAATCTGTTTTCTAGAGCCCTTAGAACTGCGGCGGATAATGCCACATTGCAAGCCACTTTGTGTAACTAACAACTTGCCTACCCACTCGGAGCCTCACAGCTGAGTCCCCGTAACCTGGCCAAGCTAAGGACCGGAAGGAGGGATTCGACATCCGGTGCCATGGGTTCGGCCCTCCCTGCTCCTTGATTACCACCCTCGGGTCATCGAAAACCTACCGGGTAGCCTCCGAAAATCCTTGCGGGCACTGAAGTGCATGCCACTATATGTTCTTGACAGAAAAGGTATACGTCTTGCAAATATAGGCTGTTGCAGTGTCAGACCGGAAGCAACAAAGGCATATCCGATTGGGCGTGAGATTCTGTCGCCGCCCGGTAGTGGATGTGCCTCATAGGCTTCGTCATGTTTGAGGAGACGCCGGCAGGGAGCAAGTGAGGACAACGCACTGGCACACGGACCTCAGGCAGGAGAAACTGGCGTTCGGTTCTCGAAGGTCTCTGGAAGGCCCCTCGAAGGATTCTAGAAGTACTTTCGAATGACGCTCGAAGCCTTCTTGCAGGGCCTTCGAAGGCCACAAATGGATAGTAGTATATATGAGGATTACAGAGATGAGAAGGATGGCAGGCCAATCCAGTTTCGTGGTTCGAGATTGGGAATGTGAACCCAAGCTCTGATCCAAAGCTCTGATCCAACGGCTACAGCACAAGGTGTCCCTTTATTCCCGTATCCAGTCCGTGTCGCTGTCGCCGAGCTGCGAGCCCAACCTCCCCCAACACATCGAAGCTGTGAATATTGCCCAAGACTCCGAAACAGCAGTATCCCCATGCTTCTGCCCTCCTTCGAGATATGTCCTTTTTTCGGCATCCATAATCGAGACAGTCAGCAACGCCACCTAGAAAGCCGACTGTGAGCAACTTGGCATTGATCCAACGGACGAGAAGTAAGAGAACACCTCTTAGAGAAGTGAGCCTGCAATCATCCAACCTGGATATAGGGTTAACCCAGATTCCACAAAACGTACTAAAGGCAGGTAAGATCCTTCGATGTCAAAACGAAGCGAAATCCGAGGTGGACAGGGAAATGCGTCTATTTTGCGCCTCGTGATGTACATTGTTGCACACATATAATTACACATCGGTTGTACCACTTCCGATACATCATCCGTCATGAAACCCATCATTGATCGCCTTATCCAAACATTTATTGAGATGGCGGCTCCGTTGTTGTGGGAGGTATCGAGGCATCCGCATCCGTAGCCGCCACTTGGGACACACCGGCATTTTTGAGAGCAGTTTCCTTCTTCTGGGCAATGATGGCACCCAGCTTCTCCAACATCTCGTCGCTGAGCTCGGGTTCGCCCTGTGCGGCGCGGAGTTCGCGCTGCTGTGCGTGGAACTCCTGCAGAGGAGTCTGCATAGACAGAACAGTTTCTTCCCTGGCTCGCTTGGCCGCTTCTTCGGCCTCCTTCTGCTGGACGTACCACTCCTCGTGGCGTGTTCGGAACTTGGAGAACTTGTTTCGCAACTCGTCGATGACGGGCTCAGGCATGGGGGGAGAGAGAAGGTTATAGTAGAATGTTCGGTCCTCAACCTTCTCGCGGATAGTATCGCCAGAGTGTGTCTGTTCTTCCGGTGCCTCCACCGCGGGCCAGGGGATCACGACGTTGATTCCAGGGACCAGACGATCCCACTTCTTTCCGTTCTCCCACCGATCAAGGGTCATATTGGGCGACTTCATGTTCGGAGCCACGGCCTTCAACTGGTTGATAACGACGTCCCTGGTCACTCCGGTCTCGGGGTTGGTGATGGGGTAGACAAGGCGGATAGATCCGATCGAGAGGGGCATGGGCTGGGAGCGACTGTCGACGCCAAACATGCCAGCAGAGATTGCCTATTAAAGTGTTAGAACCAAAGACTCCCCAGTCCACATTTAGAGCTTACCCGGTGGTGGTTCTCGAGGGTGACATGTCCCGACTGGAGGTTGATTGACCTGATGCGATCGATCTTGCCCTTGTCCGGTCCATCCATAATGACCACTCGATCAGAAACTGCCAGATTAAACTGCCTCACACCTCCGGCCCAAGCACATCTCTGTTGAATAACCTCAGGTCGTGGCGTGTAGAGGCCATAGTTGGACCAATCTTGTCGTGCACCCTCACTAAACTGCCCATAGCCATTGAAACCCAGGTCACGCTTAGGAGCAAGCGGGCCCATCTCCCAATCCTCCTGCCGAGCACGGCGCGCATCGAGAAGATTTTGTCGGACTTCAGAGACGGCGGCTCGTAGGGCTTGTCGGTTTCGAAGTTTGTAGCCGATTGCTTCTGTTTCGGCCGCTTTTTGCGCACGGCGGCCGGCTTGCCGCTGGGCCTGGGCGACTCGCTTGGCGAGCTTCTGCATGGCGGGGGATGAGGGGACGAGCTGCGAGGGGTTATCGATGTAGTTCGCAAGCTCTAACAACCCATTGGGCGGGAATGAGCTGTTGGCGCCGAGTTGTCGAGCGGGCGTCACGATGAATTGGTGGTGGAGCGGACGATTGAGGTGGAAATTCTCAATCGTCAAGACGGGATTAGCCGCCGTGACACGGTGCAATATTCAGTTCGCACTGTCTTTTCGCACTGTCAAAGTCGTGATGCCCTCATTCTTTGTTGAGTCCTGGTCGGATAGTTTACGACCAAGTACATAAGAACGCATTTTGGTCATTTCGAAAGTAATGGCACTTCAAAGCCTCGAATTGTCGTTGCTGGCTGGAACAATTGGCCGAGAACTAGACAGAGCAAATGTTCGAAGAAACCAGTACTCGAAAGGGAAATTTGGCCTCTAGGTTACTTCAATAACCAATTCGACGGGAAACTAGCTTCTGGGATCAAGAGAAAGAATGCCTGAACATGGCGCAGCTCAGATAAGCAGCACTGAGCTCGAACATGGTCCTTTACGCTGACAATGCATGCAGCAGAATCCGCCTCAGACTATTAATTAGGCATTCAGACAACTCTGGGGGCGCACGGAACATGACAATACCGAGAAAGAATGGCTGATCTCACATGATGGGTTTATACGACAGTCCTTCGTTCTCAGGAGTAGTTAGAGTCATGCTGTGTCGAGATCCAGGAGATAAGCACGTGCTTGAATGTCACGCCGAGTTCCACGGAGGCCCAAACCAGGACAAAGAAAAGAATTAGGCCAGGGAAGCAGGAAACAGCCAAGCCTAGACGTGTTAACACAACTCAGCCATCGTCTATCGTCACCTGTTGCCAATTCCCAATTCCTTGTAGGTCAGCCAGGACCCTTATTCCGCCTCTTCAACGAGCGAAGCGGGGAGATATTGGGCCCAAGTCCTAGACTTTTGGGGCAACCGTAGGACTTGCTGCCCGTTGCAAGCTCTCTGGCTGGCTGCTTCGACAGCTCTGGTTGGCTTTCACTCGTCAAAAGCGGGGACGGGATGGCACAGGACTCCGCCGTGCATTGCATGACGGACCAGGGGCTGAAGCTTGTGCCAGCTTCACTTGGCCTGGAGCTTCGTCGCCATGGCGCTACCACGTAACCTTGGATCGCGAGTAATTACGGGGTACGAAGAGCTTTATATAATGAATCAGCAGAGGGGATGGTATCTTTAGATCATCGGTCAGCAACAGGGCGGTAAGTGAAGGAGGATTGACCATGGGACATCCGACATGCCGCCAGCATGATGGCAAATATCTAAAGCAGGGAGGGATGGATAGCCAGGGTTATCAACATCAAACACCGAGCAATTCAACCCTCCCCGGGCGTGACGACCGGAGTTGTTGGCCATAGCCGCCGCATCCCAGCTGGAAATCACCAAGAAGGTTCGTGGAGGCAGGATCCCGTCTTCCGATTCCACTGCCCAAGGACCAGTAGAACCGAAAGCGAGGGCCGCGTCTGATGAGGCTGGTGGTTTATTAGTGTCGTCCTGTCCGAATGACACAAGCTGAGCCACGGTTTCAGCCCCGGAGCTATGGAGCTCGGGGTACCATCGCGTGTCTCCGGCGATAGAGCACGCAGCAGCAAGGCCAACGGCGGCGACAGGACTCTTTTCGGTGGGCCAAGGACTGGCGCGCGCACGTCAGGCCGATCTGGCGCAGAGCGATGTCCTCCATGGAAGCCTCATGCGGACGGGTTGATGGTTGCGATGATCTCGGACGTGCCGTGGTGCAGGTGCAGGTCGACAACGCCTTGGCCGAGAGCTGCCTATCCAAGCTGCCGGAGGCGTTGAAGGGCTGACAGCGTGTCAAAAGAGTCAGAGCTCAGATATGTACTGGACTGCACGCCAAGGACTTTTGTTCCGTATTATAAGAGCGTGATAGATGACGGCAGACCGGACTGGGCCTGGAAAAGAGGCCATCTTTGCTGCAGTGTAATCGATCAATCCATCAGCAATCCCTCAATCAAACAAGCTTGGCTTGATCAAACAGGCCAGCCCCATCAACCGCCACCCTTCATATCCTTTTTGGACTCGCTGCTTCAATCACGCAGCCGAATTCCCATCTCATCTCGTCATCATCCGGTAATATCACCGGCATTGTCCGCCCGTCTCATCCAAGAGCATACATATTCCTGTTTGAGACTCGCACTGCTTCACCAGCCTGCACAGCAAAGCAAAGCACCCGGGCAAGCACAGCACAGCACAGCATAACAACGGGCCGCGTCTGCAGGGCGCCAATCTGCCAGTCAAAGTTTATTAGCGGAGGTCTCTCGGTAAAATAAACTGGGTCAGTTAAGGCCCCTCCTGGAAATAGAGGCTTGTGACGACGACGTTTCGCACTGCTCTCGCACTGGGAGACTGACTCCACTAACCGCTCGCTGAATAGGGGACAGTCTTAGCGGTTGTTGCCACTCACCACTCGACGCCAGGGCCACGCCGTTGGTTGCCTCAGGATCTACCCGTCTTTTCGCGTCCCAGAACAAGTACCGTTTGCGTGGTCCGGCCCGCAAAAGAGTACATCGCGTTCCAGCTTTCTTTTTCTCAGCCCAGCAGGCCAGGGGAAAGCACCACCCTTCATCCAAGAGCCCAGTCCAGGCCCCAGCTTCTGCAGCCCCAGCAACAGAGAAAACAACAAAGCGTGAGCAGGTGCTTGCTGTCTGTGTCTCTTGTACCGTCGCCACCTACCTATTGTTCCTTCCAGGACCAAGTAGAGGAATAACTGCAGCGAAGCCTCGGCGTTAAAAGCCAGCCTCTCTTCCTTCACGGCCCATTCACGAAACAAGCTATCAGAGTTAGTTCCTGTCAAGACCAAAAACTCCCCGTCATCTCGTCACCCTTCAGCTCATCATCGCCTGAGCCACCGCCAAAAACACTGTGCGAATAACGGACCTACGCCGTCTCCCAACAACCTTGCATCGTCCACTCGCCAACCCCAGCACTGACGCCCAGGCCCAGCTCAGCTACCCTGACCTCTCGACAACAGGTACCTGAGCGCTAGAGCTTTCCGCGTAGGACGCCAGAGGTACCTCCTGTCCCAGCGCCCGGCTGTCCTGTGCTGGCTGTCCTGCCCTGTCCTGCCTGGGCTGCCTGAGCATTTCAGGTTCCCTCTCTCTTTTTCTTCCTCGCTCTCCCGCCGCCCGCTACCAAAAAAAACCCAGCCAAAACCCAAACCCCCTTCTGACGTCCTCTTTCCGCGTCCAACTCTCCTCCTTCTCCATCCCCCATCGACCCGCAGCGCCGCTCTCCGCGAAACTCACAACCTACAACATCTTCCGAAGCTCAAGCTCGCCTTCACGCCAGCAAATCTGTCCTTGCCTCCCTTTTTCTTCACCTCCACCACAGCAAAACAGACACCATGGCTGAGATCCGCCGAAAGCTTGTCATCGTTGGCGACGGTGCCTGCGGTAAAACCTGCTTGTTGATGTGAGTTGGCCTTCCACGACACCCCCATCTCTAGTCGCCCATCATCGTCCTTCGCCGTCGGCGTTCCCCGTGAGCTTCACGGCGCCAGCTTGAGCGCCCAGCACACGGGAAATCAGACACCGGTGGCTTCCCTCTCGTGTTTGTAGACACTTGGGATGAACTTCTCGCAACGACGACCGTCTATCATCGTGATGGACGTCGGCTGCCTGCACAACCCCTGTCGCCATCCCCATTATCATCAACATCACCGTCACAGACCATCAACTCGATGCTGACCCTTTCTGCAGTGTTTTCTCCAAGGGCACTTTCCCCGAGGTAAGAATTGGCTCGACAATGTCGATGTCTTCCGTCAATCACCGGTTCCACCACGCGGCTCTATAACAACGACCCCTTCATTCACGACCGAGCCTCGCTAGTCCGATCATCAACACCAAGCACAAACATCATCAATGCACCTACTGACAATGCAACTCTGCAGGTCTACGTCCCCACTGTCTTCGAGAATTACGTCGCCGATGTCGAGGTTGATGGCAAGCACGTCGAGCTCGCCCTATGGGATACTGCTGGCCAGGAGGATTACGACCGTCTTCGACCCCTGTCCTACCCCGACTCTCACGTTATCCTGATCTGCTTCGCCGTCGACTCCCCCGACTCTCTTGACAACGTCCAGGAGAAGGTTCGTTGATACTCAGCCCCCGAGGAGCTGCTGGCTCGTCTTGATTGAAACAGCCTTGCTGACACGTGCTCTTTTACAGTGGATCTCTGAGGTTCTTCACTTCTGCCAGGGTCTCCCCATCATCCTCGTTGGCTGCAAGAAGGATTTGCGATACGACCAGAAGACCATTGAGGAGCTCCGCAAGACCAGCCAGAAGCCCGTCTCTCCTGAGGAGGTACGATTTCCCATTTAATCAAGGCGACACACCTGTCCGAGTTCACCCGACTCGATCAGGCAGTCTGATGCAGCTGGAACATGATGCTAACGATTCCATCTTACAGGGTGAGGAGGTCCGCAAGAAGATCGCTGCCTACAAGTATCTCGAGTGCTCAGCCAAGACCAACGAGGGTGTCCGTGAGGTGTTTGAGCACGCCACCCGGGCTGCTCTGCTGTCCCGCAGCAGCCGCAAGAGCAGCCACAAGAAGTGTCTTGTTCTGTAAAGGGCGCCGCGGAGCCCCTCTGAGCTGAGCCCGGCACGCGTGCCGCGGCTCGACCCTGCGTTGTAATCCATCGTCGTTCCAGTTCACCCTCATCTTGGCCCCGGCAGTTCAGATGATACGGGTTTGCGGCAGCCAAGAAGGCGACGGCTGTCGACATGCATCGGTTTTCTCGGAATCTGGAGTTTGATATCGTCTCGCTCATGTCTGGTCCATCGGCCTACGCGCCGAGGTTTCTCGCTGGATTGATGGTTTTCTTGTCGGCGCAGCCCATGGTTTCTTGGACCTCCTGATATCCAGCAGTTACAGGAGGTTGCTATACCGACAGATACCTCGTCTTTTTTCTTATCACACTGGCAGGCGAGCGGGACCTTTGTTTTATGTATCTGCGTATTGCGTATGGGGGAAGGTGGGCCAGATGTCTATTTTCTTGTTGGGGCTGCCGAGGAGAAAGATGAGGAGTAGCTCTCGCTCCGCTGGCTCTCCCACCTGGTGTCTGTCAAGTCGGACGATGAGAGAAGGCTGATGGACGGGGGATCACCTGGGAGAGACGGAACGGGAGGCCAGGAGAGGGCTCCGTGGACTGGTTACGGCGAGCGTTTGTGTCTGTGTGGAATGGGGGCTCGACTGGGGGAACCGAGTCGGGCCAGGCCATAAATTTTTTCGTTTTTTCTCTTGAAGCCTCGAGACCGTTACTTAGACCATGGAGATGGGACATCTATTGCGTAGGGCCTGCCTGTTTAATCTCTTTTTATTTGCCATACCTGATGAGTCTTGCTGTGACATGTGACTGTTGTCTGTTCAAGCATGCAACTGATAGGTGGTGTAGAGATGCTCTCGAGTTGTTCAACCGTGTACTTGTTGCAGCAGTCTCTCTGGCCATGTCACGTACACTGCAGCTATCTCGATCGATAGACAAAGCCTTATCTCCAGGAACTGGGCATGCACGTGCCAATCCCCAGTCATGTGGTGCATGCCATCCCACTCACACCAGTGTGATGGATGCGGTGCCTATTTCGGCATTGGTGATACGGGTGATGTAATCCCATCAATCACCAGATGGAGACTGGTCAGTGTCTACCTTAGTCAGTAGCAGGCTGGTTAGACCAAGGTACCAGGCCGGCACTGAGTCAAGCGCGGGTGCCGAGGCACGCATGCTATCTACCAGACTGTAACGCTATCGAGACTTTGATGGTGGGGGGTTTAGCAGCATCACGGGCAGGATCACGATCAGATGGCGTGCATGCAAGTGAAACAATCTTGACTTTCCATCATCAACCTTGACTATTTCCCTCCTCATCAAACGACAGTGCCTGAGTAACTGAGTTGGGTCTGAAGTGAAAAAGGAGTGTAGATGTTGCCGCAAAAAACAGAGGTTCCCGCCCAAAGGGAGTAACAAAGAGCTACCCCATGACAACACACGTCTGCCTCCCATCGCCGTCCCGCTCAAAACACCAGTTGAATTCAACGTCCGCCCATCATATCTTCGTGAATGTAATCCGTCTCCAGGTAGAGCACCTGTTTCGTGGGGGTGGGTTGCTTCGGCTTAGACGGGGCAGTGCTGGAGGGGTCAAACATGTCAGCATCCAGATCCAAGCCAAGGGTAACTATTAGAAGGACAAGAGAGAGAGACGTACGGCACCGCAGCTGCCGCAAGTCTTGCCAGCGCCATCGATGGCGGCGCTGCACTTGGGGCAGGTGCTGTGGCTGTAGTTGACGAGGGGCTGCATCTTGACTGAACAAGGAGTAGTCTCTGGCGTGAACAAGGATGGAATGTATTTAACAACTTGAAAGAAGAGGAAGGATTTGGAAATGTCAGCAAAGGGCAAGGAAGGGGAGGGGAAGAGCAAGCAATATATAAAACAGAGAGAGAGACCCTTCCCTTCCTTAGGATCGCCAGATTTACGTACGTTTCCCAAAGCGGGGTCACAAAGCCCACCTCTAGCGGGCTCTCGCTTTGATTTACCCCCGCGTGCGATTCGTTCGTCGGGTGACCCCATCCCCATCCTCCTCGTCCAGAGAGCGATGCACAAGTATTCGAGTTACATTGACTACGTCGCCCGGTCTCTGTGAGGTCGAGGCATCATCCTGTCAGGCAGGAAGTGAGACATGCAAATTTGTCTCAGCCCGCTTTCTCTCGTTCTGCTGGGCCACGGGACCCGGCTGGAGGTGTTACGGCTTACTTCAAACAGCCTCAGAAACTCAATGTTGCCTCCCGATTATCCGCGGAGCTTTTACAAAGTCTCTGTATGGATCGGGTGGGGACCGGCAGTCTCGTCGTGTGAGGAACAGCTCATCGTGGCCTGGGCGGTGAAAAGTCTACAGCAGATTGCTCGAGAGACGTATCGACGAAAATCCTTGAACAGAAGAACAGCATCTTGGTCATGGTCAGAAAACACACGACTCACAAGGCATATCCTTATGGCGTAGAAAGGCTAAAGTGGTCATCATTTAGGACCATAGAATAGGCACAGCTTCAGATGCTATTATGAAAAATATTTACTAAGTCTGGACCTAATAATAATAATGGATTTGCTTGTTCCCTTTTTGTCCTCTGGGGGAGCTTGTAGTAATAGAAACTTTCAGCTCTCCATCTCAGCTACCACCTAGATAGCTGGAGGCTGTGAGTTGTGGTGCTAGACGTGTTAGTGCGAATAGGGTCAAGGAGAGACCAACGCTTCACCCAGAGGCAGTACGAACAAGGCACCCCGTGAAACACAAAAAGACAACCACGCCATGTCCGTTTCCTGTTTTTGTCCTTATACTTGCGTACAGTTGTAATGTGGATCTTTAAACACACGGGATGTACCTCGTCGATCAAAAAATGTCAAGAAAAAGGAGGTCCCCCGTCCATCTCTAAGCACTTACACGCATACACACATGCAATGTCCAACCACCTCCCAGTCCGCCTTTTGTACATGATAAAACCTCTGACGCTCTGGCCCAATGATGCTCCCCGAGTTACGCAGCCAAGCCCCATGCGCGTCTCGAATCGTACTGGCAGCCTTGTATTAGTCGTACACCTCCTCTTTTCGTCCCCTCCTGCAAGGATCTATATGTCTGTCATTTGTTTCGTCACGTTTAATGTGGATGTTGAAAGATAAAGTAAATGCTCCCGCTGACGTCGGCATCGGATTTTATGCGCACACCGCCGGCCCATCTTTGTCTATAATCATAACAGTCAGTCCACGATCCAAGGAACAGATGCTCCCGTCCCGCGAGTGCCGAGGCATCTCCGCTGCCCAGCAGTCTTCTTCTCGTGAGATGGGATAACTTACTGCTAATCATCTTCTGTACCGCCTGGAGCACGCTGATGACCATGACAACCATGCCAAAGGCCACAACAGCATACGCCATGTACGTACGCCAGCTCCGCGTCGTCAGCTTGATGTAGCACATGGGCGGTAGGATATACGCCATGGCAACCGCACTCGTTGCGCCCACTAGCTCAAACACGGCACCTAGATCGCACGTCACCAGACTCAGCACCAGGGCTGAGACAACAAGGCTCGTGCTGAACAGCAGGTGCCGGTTCATGTTGAAAGGCTCATCGGGGAAGAAGTAGGTCAGCATCACCTCACGGCAGACAAACGCCTCAAGCGGAAGAGTTGTGAGCATGTTGAGACCAAAGCAGAGGCGCGCGATGTTGACCATGGTGTTGTCGGCAGGGAAGTTGTTCAGCACGTTGCCGAGTGTCTTGTCACCAAAAGTGAGGAAGCCCCCTAGTGCGAGCACGAGGCAGAACACCATCGACACGCCCGTCGAGTAGTGTGTAACTCGAGAGAAGTTGTCGATAGTAGGCGTCTTGAGGGATCCGTAAATAAGCAGTGAGTTGTGATGGCAGACAAAGGCTAGGTACATAAGTCAGCGAATGTCACAATCCAACCCCGACGTGAATTCAGGGGCACAGGTCGTAGACTCTGTGAGGACGTACCAAATGAGATAACGCCAATGGCTTGGAAGAATCCGCCATTGAAGAGGAGAAGGGACGGGCTGAACGAGCCTCGTTCCGACGAAGGCGTTAGGACACCCTGCACGAGCACGGTGACGACAATGACGATCATGCCGATGAGTGCAAACGTACTCGCCTTGGCCAGCTATTCAAAGCCATTAGTCCATTCCTTGTAAGAGCATTTCACGGGAGAAGGAGAGGCAAGCCACACAACCGTGGACAGCATATCCTCCTGGAAGAGCCTCCCGTTTTTGTTCTCACCTTGGCAATATCTCGGTATAGCGTCAGGGGATATCCAATCCCCAGGACAAAGACGGCAATGGCAACCTGGCGGTTCGCGAGAAGCCCTATTACCGGCACATCCGAAAGACTTGGCCATATTGCCGTCAACACATGGGGAATGGTATCTCCCACAATGACTCCGTATGCCACCATGCCGCCAAAGGCAAACACCCATTGCGCAACACTGATGGCGATCAACCCCGGCTGCCCGAAGCAGTGCTCGACCGTTCCCTGGAAGTGGCTCGTCCCGCTGAGCTTGCTGTTGATGACAATGAGGCAGATGGTCCAGTCGACAACTATAGTTAGGCCAACCAGCAACAGAATACCGCCCACAAGTCCAGCCTGGCGCACTGCATAAGGCTGGCCGATGATGCCGGCTCCGATGATCGAGTTGGCCATGTTCATAAAGGCCGACTTCAGGCCCGACTTGGGCCGGGTCATCTCATGCTCAGCACGCTCGCCCGGATCACCCATCGAGTTGGCGACTGTGACGCTCGGGGCCTCAATGTCCGTCAGGAGCGGCACGCGATGCGCCCGCGCAGGACTCGTCGCCTCCTCCACATCAAAGTATGCGTCCTCCGAGGTGCGCCCGCGCGCATATCCGTTGCCGTTTCCGTTCCCGCCTGCATCGCCGTTGCTTACGCCGACAATCTCGGGCGTCAGGTCGAAGCGCACGCGGCCCGGCGTCCGGGGCGTGGTGGGGATCCGGCCGTTGGCATCGTCGGCCTTGGCCCCGGAGCCCTTGCCCAGGTCTGCGCTCCCGCTGCTGTAGTCGTCGCCGTCGTCATCGCCCACACCAAAGTAATCGTCGTCGTAGTCGTGCCCGGGCGCCAGGAGGCCGCGGTCCTCGCCGTGCGGGTTCGGGGAGCCATTGTTCCTGGCGTGCGTCATTGTCGGGGAAGGGGAGCACCGGGATATCGCGTGCACATTTTCTCTCCGCAGGGAATCGGCGAGGTGGAAAGACGATGGCCCGTGGGAATTTCAGTCGTGGTGAAAATGTATAGTCAAAAGAGAGTATCGAAGATTAAGAAGAAAAGATCAACAAGTCAAAAAGAAGGAGGACGTCGATTCGATGGAGGTTGTAGCTTCCATGTGCATCTCCCTCTCTGGCGCAGTCTGTCCTTCTTTCCCCCGGATAAGCCAGGTAGCGTCACTGGATGGACCACGGCCGTGGGGTGATAAGCGCCGGGATTGGCGGACGACCCCTTACGCCACCGCTGTGGAAGGCCCGGAAACACCCCTAAAGCCCCTGTGGCATCGGCCTCTCGGTGCTGGAGTCGCCCGTAGCTCTCCACTAGTGCGCAGCTATGGGCGTAATGCAGGGGCACGGATCCAAAGACGGGTTTTGAACAAAGAGGGCGAGTTGAATAGACATGAGCATTCGCCCTCGCTTTTCCTAGATTGGTGTGAAATAAGTCTCTATAGGATCACCCGGAATATGTCTCCTCGTAACTTGAATATCGTAAGCACGTCTATTATCTACGTTCAAGTCACTGAACCCAATACGATGCCGGTGAAAAGCAAAAATAGGGGTCTAATTTACACTCCATCTCCTTTTCATTCAAGGGTCCAGGCTTAAAAGACGATCTCTGTCATTCTCGGAACTCCTTGTCCACCAAAACTATCTTCACAACGCCCACGAGTTAGGGTATCACTGATTGGAAACTCAGGCAACATGCCGGTCCGTCCAAAGACGTCTATTGAGGCTGGTGGTTTATCTCTATTAAGAATACCAATCAAGCGTGGCTTCAGCCCGGCAGTCTGAGCCACAAAATGTCGAATCCCATCACGTTCTCCTACCCCTGGGTCGGGTATCATAGTGGTCGTGTTCTTTATGTCACACCACGTATTCTGTGTCATCCCACGTTCGATGGGGAGCTGACTTCCAACATGTCTATTCGGTCCCGTCTGTACGGTCTCTCAGCTGGCATGTCCCTGCACAAACGCCGTTGTGCTCTGGTCTAGGTAGGCGGTGTATCCCATGCGTATTTATATCCATGTATCCGCGTCTCCGATGTGAAAAGTGCGTGTCGCAGTGATTAAAAGAGTGTATTGCCTCTCGGCTGGTCTCTTCTAGACCAGGAGGGCGAAAAACGGTACTATACAGAAAATGAATGTGAAGCGGGCCTGTGATAGCGGCCCTGTGGGTGCTGATGAGTCCTTGGTCTCGCTGGACTCGCTTGCGTCGCCGGTGGCTGTACCGGTCGAGACAGATTCTTTGCCAACGCCCAGGTCTGGGCCCGAAGTGGATGTTGTGTCAGGGAGTGCGCTCACACCAGTCTCGGAGTCATCAGACGTCTTACTCGGCTTGTCAGACTCGGTCTTTGTCGTAGAGCTATCGTCATCGTCATCAGATCCACCTGCAAGAGTACTGGTGGCGAATCCTACAAGATGTTAGCGGTCATAAGTGACCAGGAATCAAGTTCAACTCACCAATTCGTCGCTCGTCCGAGTCAAAGACGGCGTAGACGTTCTTGATAAAAGTGTCACCGAGGAGCCAGGCCCCCTTGACAACCTCATAGCCGTAAATGTTGCTAGTGCATTCGCCATCCTTGTTCGGGGGCGAAACCCAGTCCTTGCTCGAGATCGTATAATCGACACCAGAAAATGTTATCGTCAGGTTGCCGGTACTGTCGCAAGGAACCTTATAGGTGATGCCGTCGCTGCTCTCGGCGTCTGGGATGAGGCTGTGGAGTTTCTTGACGTTTGCAGATGGCCCAAAGATGAAAGAAGTTCCCGTGTCGATGTAGCTCTTGATTCCACCAACATCGGCGCTCTCGCCATTGAAACCCATGTCGTCCATCTTGATAGCCCAGTCGTTGCCATCAACAATGGTCGTGTAAGAGATCTTGCCAGAGTACTTGTCGGCGTTGGGAGAACCAAAGCTGATCTCGCCCTCGTTAGTGCCGTCAGATGCGCGGTTCAGAGCAACGCAGAAAATGTTCTTGTCAACCTCATCGGCCTCGTCCAGAGTGTGAAGGAAGTTTGCGTTGGCACCCTTGTTCATTGCAAGACCAAGGATACCGTCAAAGGCGAACTGAACAAATTGATCCGAAGTCGTCGAAGCCAATCCAAACTGGTACTTGAAGCTCATGCCTGCCACACTAATGGTGTCGGTGGCCAGAGTACCGCTGACCTTGCCGGAGCCGTAGGCGATGTTGAAAGGGTCGTCGGTCGATTCGAGGCTGTCCGAGTCATCAGGTCCGAATGTGTTGTGCAACGCACACGCTTTGCTGCTGCAATCGGTACCCATAACCCAGCTTGAGCCAGCACCGGTGTCGATGAGCATGTACATGGTCTTCTTCTTCGATCCAAGTTCGACCTCGACAAAGTACGAGTAATCGGTACCATCCTGATCCACGCCTTGAGTGAACTTCTTTGTCGACTCAGTCGCCTCCATCACCTCGTACTCATTTTCTCGCTTGGCCAATTGATGGTCGTCTGGGATCTCTTGGCCGGTGTACCTGGCAATCATTCGTGCTGCTTCCCAGGCAGCTCTTTCGGATATCGGCCGACTCGACTGTAAAAATGATTGGGTTAATGCAAAGATGGCACTGATGACAGTCCTGCGGTGAAACAAACCTGAGCCGCCCTCTGTTTGATACCCATACGCACATTCCGACCACCAACGCTCCTCTGGCTTTGTGCAGAACGCTTCTCCCCTACGTCTAGACGCCAATCAGGGTTATACGGGAAGAAGGCATGGGCAGATGAGGCGCATAGTGCCAACTGTGCCAATAGAACGGCTGGACGCATATTGGAGCTGGAGAGAGAGAATTAAGGACCTCGGATTGAAACGGGAGGCTGTCGATGATATATCCGCTGGATTGTCTTGGAGAGAGGCAATGAGAGGACGATCCGGGTAATAGGGAAACCAGGCTGGACCAGCTCGTCACGGATTGTCTCAAACGCGACTAGCTTTGGAAGAGCAAACCGGACAGCAGAGAAACAATCGAGGGGCGAAGCCTCCGGAACCGAGAGAGGACCAGACAAGCGACTGGGCGCGATGTATTAAGAGATTAGAATTATGAGGCCGGCATTGGGAAACAAAACGGCACAGTAGGATGCCGGATGCCACCAGACACAACGAGCCAAAGGAACAAGCGAGATATTCCACGAAGTACACACAAGCCCAAGCCCGCACGTGGAATTGCTGGATCTTGGGGGTTACAGTGAAACCGAGGAGAGTCTCTTTTGGAACAAGGCGTTTTCTCTCGAGATGCTACCGTCAAGGGAGTGACGGAAGTCGGGATACTCGGCGCCGAGGATGCGGTTTGCGGGATAGAGGGAACGAGGAGCAAACCGAGGAAGGAAAGAGATTGCAAAGACGAGAGAAAACAAAAAAGAAACAAGACGTAGCAGAGGTCGAGGATAGAGGAGGAGAAAGAGGAGAAGAGGATGGGGAGGGATTATTACGAATTAAGGTGCTCCGTACGTGGAGTGAATGAGAGACGGGAAGAGGAGGTGGGTAAGTGAGTATGGGGAGAGAGAGGGTGGAGGAGGTTGTAGTTCAAGACAGGGAGGTGGGTGCAGGTGGGCTGAAGGACGATAGTGACCTGGGAGCGCTGTAGCTCCCATCCCGGTCAGGCAATCGACCTTCAAGGTGCTGATGCCCTATCTCGCAAGCGCCATGGCACGTCCAGGGCTACTACAGATGGGGGCTAGGGTGCTGTTTTAGGCGGGCCGTAGCTCGAGGATCAGCACGGCCGGTACCTGAAGATCAAGTATCTCGAGCCTCGACTGATTCAGCGACGGGCCGCGTGAGAGGTGAGAGCCCTCCTTACGGACTGGACTGCTCCGGAGCCAAACGACACTGGACTCGTTCACAGGCTCCAGAGTGGCTTGCCTCCACTCCAAGGTGCGCTGGCTGTCGTGCCTCTGGGCTGCCCCCGTCAACCCGCATCGTCTAGCACGGCTGCATGCCAGCCAGACGCAGACCCACGCTGGGCCCGGGGCTTCAACGACGCATCTGGAGCCAGCTCTGCCCATCACTGGCCCGGCCACCGCATCTTCATCTCCAGGGGGTTGCGAGGGCCGCCGCTGAGTGGCCGCGCTGCTGCTAACCGCTTGGGGGCTTGTGAATCGAGGTCATCAGTGGAGAAGGAGAGTGCGGGCGGGCCATCCTGGGCAGTCTTTACGGTGCGGCGACTGACATGGGGTTGTTGATTGGCATTGCAACCTTGCGGGAGCATCGGCCGAGGATGCTTGTCCTCTTTTGTCAGGTGCTTTTGCTTTGCCGTCTCGTATTTCTGGGGATTCGATAACACGGCAGCTCTGGGACTCAAAAGTCAAAAATGATTGATCACGGCTGGGTTCAGAGACAATTGCTTTGTTGCTGTCCCGTCCGTTTGCAAATGGTGGTCCCCGAGGCGAAGCTTGCCGCCAACGTCTCACTGCCCCTGACACAGAACGAGCAATGTGCATGCGTCTGCATCTGCGTCTGCTGCGTCTACGTCTCTCATCACCCTCCGAGATCGACAGTGCCACCTGAAAGCGCTGTGCTGCAACGTGGAGAAAGCGGTAAAAAACAAGCTTTGACTGAATCAAGACATTGACTGTCCCCGTTGGGAGACACGCGTCCAGAGTTGTAAACGAGAGGGGATTTCTGATTTAGCCGTTTACGAGAGAGACCATTGGATCGCAAAGAGCCGCTGTTTCAACCGAGGACGGGGCAATTGGCAGTAGCCGTACAGTCGAAACATTGTCCTTGTGGCCGCGTTCCCGTAACCGTTTAATTGTCATGATGGCCACAGAAAGCTTGATGCCGCTGGCGTTTAACACGTGATGGGACTCTAGAGCGCTCCACCGTTTGAACCATCCATCCATCTCAGCAACTCAATCCGCAGCTCCAAGTGTCAATTGAGATCGGGCCTCACTGGTATGGCCTGCAGGACCTGCTTCCCCTGTCTCAGCATCGCAGACCCGTCAACCATGATTGGGCGAACCAGTCTTTTGTTTTTCTCAACTCTTCCTCTTGACTCGAGTTGCAGAACGCATATCGATTCAATCATTGCTTTTGACGCGTAAGGGCGCCACTACGCCGGGTCGGTTTTTTACGTAGATCCCCTGACTATTGCCTAGCAGCCAGCCTCGATTCTCTTCAGCTGCTCCAAGGCTCCAGTTTTCTAGATTTTTACTTTTGTCTCGGCTTCTTTGTTGTTTTGTCCCTTACGCGGCGTGAAACTTGTGGATGTTTAGCACTTTGTTCGGGTACCTGAACCTGCATCCATCAGGGGTAGTGGCGGATCTCGCAGGCTTATCACGTCCGCCCGCTGAGCTGAGATGAGCTGACAGGCCATGGTCTGATTGTACCCAAGGAGCGATGCAACGATGGCTTACCTCGGAGAGTTTGCCTGGCTAATACTCCACACGCACGTGGATCTCCCATGATGCCAAAGGAATATGCCCTTGTTCGTTGCAAGATATATATCACGGCATGATAAAGAGAGGCTGATTTACACTGTCAAGAAAACAAGAGCATGAGGTCTGAACAGGGTTATCAACGGTCAAAACGGTAAAGCCAGCCTATCCCTGCTCAACCCCAAAGTCCGAAGTCCCCAGTCAAAGCTTTTGGTGTGCGGCACTCGATAACCGCTGAGACAAATGCATCCGGATTTAGAAGTGATGAATAAGAATTTCAGCTTGATCCTCTTAAAATATGAACCTGCATTCCTCTGCCTGCGTGTCATGATTTGCTGGATCGTGTTTCTTTGTTCATCAAGTCCACGCGAAGTATTGCACCATGCCAGCACAAGTCGAGCATGATGCCCCCAAGCGCCGGCCACGACTCAGTTGACAACGATTCAGCTCAAGGCCTCTACGCGCAAGCGAATGACTTCATCCGTCTTGAAAACAGGTTTCGATCTCCATCCAACAAAGCAAACAGAAACCCACAAAGCTCCATTCTCCACGATAAACCCAGGTCTCTAGTGAAACAAACCGCGCCCACAAGGCCCGGCATGCCTCCGTAGATCTCGACCCCTACCTAGCAAAGACCCCTTCCCGTCTCGAGAGAGGTCTTGGCTTTGCACCAGTGCAAGACCCTCAGGCCGGGGCCCAATTTCAATGCAAATCGCAGTCGGGTGCGCCACGGCCTTTGCTCATCTTAATATGTGTCCTATAGATAAGCATTGGCGCAAGGTCCCGTGATAGATGAATTGCGGGCACGAAATCTGCGGTTTGGTTGCAAGGTTGCACTGGGAGGAGCGGCAGATCGTCATTTTAATATAAACTCTGAGATTATCGGCAGTGTTGAAACAGGCCCGTGAGCATGCGTTCCTTGTTGACCCAAGACATGACGGCATCATACTTTTTGTCAATTCACTTTTCTGTTTCCATTCTGTGTAGCCTCACCCAGAGGCCGCCGGCACCCAGTTTCAGCCTCAGGGCTCACAACAACTCTGTTTCGAATCCTGTCGATAAACCCTGTGCAACCAGGAGCCACTGCTCGGCTCTCTCCAGTGTCTGCTTTTCCGAACTGTCCGTGGAAGCACTCTCCCATAGCGTTTTTCGCACAAGCTCAAACTCCTCCAGGTCGTTGTTCGCAGCACCCCAGGCAGCGATGTGACGGAGAAAGTACCATACCGACTCGTTGCGCCACTTGAATGACCCTGTGAGTTTCAATGTCTCGCGAAACGCGGATGGTATCTCGGTAGGTCGTTTATCGAGTAGGAATGTGAGAAACTGCCAACCAGAGATGTCATCGTGGTGAGCGGAGCACCACTTCTGCGTTGATGTGATTATTCGTGATAGAGCTTCTTCTGGACTCGGCGATGGTGTGATAAAGGTGTTGACTAAATATCTGGCATGACACCAAGCGTAGTAATTCCGAGGATGTCGTTCTCCGGAAATCATAATAATGCTTGTGATATCATCCTCAATCAGTGCATCCAGGCCGTGGACGCGAAACTGGTCCATCAGCCATCGACGGTGATTCCACAGCGTCGGTGACTTGGTATGTCGATGAAGCCGGCTCGTCAACAGGCTATCAACGAAATATTGCTCTTTTGCCAAGATCTCTTTCGCTTCGAAACCTTTGACAAGCTGTGCTTTTATGAGTCTCTTCCTCGTGTTGGCAACTGTCAGGTACTCTGGGTCCATCAGCAGCATAACTGCCGTTGATCTGAGTATCTCATCTGCCGACACAGAACTGTTGTCCTCTAGGTAACTCAAGAACAGCTTCCGCGCCACGAGAAAAGCTTGAACAAGTCGGATCTTGGGGATTGCGATGGCATTCCCATCCCGCAACAATGACGATGACGGATCGAGTACATGGCTTTTGCCTAACAGCTCGATTTCGAGAAGCTCACCCGAGGACTCCGTGAGGATGGTGGAAATATCCTCAAACACGGAACGGTGATCCCCATGCTTCAGAGACTCCTTCAAGCCTTCGTCAAGGGCTCTCGACATTTGGGCGATTGGATATAGTAGTACAA
Source organism: Fusarium sp. JS1030 (assembly GCA_000966855.1). Taxonomy (NCBI): domain Eukaryota; kingdom Fungi; phylum Ascomycota; class Sordariomycetes; order Hypocreales; family Nectriaceae; genus Fusarium; species Fusarium sp. JS1030. The sequence continues at coordinate 443,609 of JWIW01000004.1, read as the reverse complement.
GGAGAGTAAACGATTAGACGAGGTGTTGCGCGTGAAGAGTATAGGGTAAGCATATTGGAGAGGGCTTAGGCTGGTGTGGAGGGGTTGATGGAGCTCCATGCATGTGTCGGGGCTATGACATGGCCCGACCACGTTGACAAGAAACCTCCAACACCGCCCACAGCATCATCACGAGCACGACACCGGAGCTGAGGAGCCACGGGATGCACGCATAGCTCGCTAATCTCTCACACACCCTTGAATCTTAATTCTGCATCCGTCAACATGTCTTCCTCTCTCATGCTCAGCATCTTCGTCATCGAGGCCATTGTCAACCTCGTCAACGCCATCGGAGCTAAGACGATCAACAACCTGGTGCGTCCCCCTCCTACAAAGAACCGCCTTCAAGTTCCTGTTGCTGACTATACAAGCTCTGGACGTTGATCAACTTCCTCCCCGTACCGACGGCCAAGGCGGCATCCGAGCAGCGCAAGGTCCAAGCTGGATACCTCAAGGTCCGACGAGACCTCAACGCTACGAGCAGCCAGGATGAGTTTGCCAAGTGGGCAAAGCTGCGCCGACAGCACGACAAGCTGCTCGAGAAGCTAGAGAGCACAAGTACGTCTACTCGCATGACGCAGGGAGAGCCGGAGAGCTGACATGTGCCTGTACAGAGAAGAGCCAGGAAGCTGCTCGATCCAAGTTCGACACGACCCTCACCGGAGCCCGCATCGTCCTGACCCGCGCGCCGCAATACTTTCTGCCCTTCTGGTTCGCCACGGAACCCATGTTCTGGCTGCCATACGGCTGGTTCCCCTACTACGCCGAATGGATCCTATCCTTCCCTCGCGCCCCCATCGGAAGCGTCAGCATCGCTTCGTGGCAGCTGGCATGCACTGGAGTTATTGCCCTCCTCAGCGACCTGATCGTGGGCATTGCTGGTCTTGCCCTGAACGCAAAGGAGGCCAAGGCGAAGGAGGCGCCCATCCCGGCCCAGAAGAGCGACGACAAGGCCGCAGAGAAGGCCGACGAGGTTACCGTCGAGGAGAAGAAGAACTCATAGGCGGACAGCATGTACAGAATAGTAGATAGCCGTTTCAACCGTACAAGAATGGAACATTCTGTCTTATTTTACAATTGTCTACGAGTGATTGGGGATGTATCTCGTCAGATTTGACGCAAAGTTCTTCATTGCCGGAGCTGAGACTTTGTAACACGACTGAGAATAACCCTTGGCAGGGTATTTTGGGGTTGATCTAGGCAACATATTGACTCTCGCGACCACGGAGAAGAGGATCGCCAAAGCTTCGAAAGTGCCAACTGGACATGGAACAGAGTCACGGGGAGAAAGAGATGGTACGAGTAACGGCGCGTGAGCCATCTGATTGCGCTATCGAGCTATGCTTGGGGGGCGAGAAGGCAACAATGTGAAGAAAAAGAGAAGAAGGAGTGGTTTGTGGTTGAGAAATGTAGTTTGAAGAGAAAGAAAAAGTTCAGACGAGGAAATTTCAGAGGTTTTACGCTTGACCACGGCCCCACCTAGAACGCGCCCCCACATGTGCCCGGCCACAGCCTTGCTCGCTTGGCGCCACCTTTGTCTTGTCGAGGGTGCAAGCTGTACTCTTGCCAACGACGTCAGTCAGCCTTGTTCCCTTTATTCTCGACACTTCAACTACCGTGTCACAAGGAAACCTCAACTGGTTCGGTATCCGAACACAAAAACAGTCGCCATCATGGCGATTCCCTGGGATTCGTGAGTTTACTCCCGTGGTATTTTTTGCCTTTTTGCTGCTTCAGCGGTTACTTACACTACTCCCCCTCTACATCGCATACACCCAGCTAACCTTAATCACAACTACAGCATCCGTTCCCTCCTCATCTTCTTCGGCCCTATTCTCCTCCCCAAGGCCATATCATACTACCGATCGTTTCGCGCCGCTTCTCGTGCTCACCCGGTTCCCATCGTCCCCGTCCCGCCTCGAATCCGTGTCGCTCTCGCTCTCCTCGCCTTCCTGGCGATTTCATACCTCGTCAAGACCCTCCCGCCCTTTGCCCCAGAGAACCTCTTCTATGGAACCCAGAGCCGTCTCCAGATTCCAGTCGATGTCCTGTTCAACCGTATCGCAGCCGGAAGGCCAGGGAATGAGCTGACCAAGCAGGATGAGGCGCTGCGCATGAGATTCGTCAACTTGGAGAGCCGGTTGCTCTACCTGCAGTATGGACCCAACGTGCTGGCCGACTGTCCGTTCTGTAGCTCCGACGACCCAAAGACGTTCTTCCACTACGCCCTTCCTCAGCTTCTTTGGCCTCACATTGCCAACCTCATCGCTGTGGCACTCGTCACCAGCCCCTCCCTGACGGGTCGAGCTGGCTCCCAGTGGCGACCCAAAGCCACCATGGCCGCAGCCGTCATTACCGCCCTCGACATCTACTTTGTCAACTCCTACAACTACCAAGCCAACGCTCGCGCTCTGCGCCTCCCCGAGATCGACTTCTTCTTCTGGACCTCTCGAGTGGTGCGCCTCGTCACCCTTGCAGCCTTCAACGCAGCCCTTGCATGGCTTCTCTACCTCTCATCCACGAACCGCGCATTCTTTGAGCCGCCCTCTCCCGTGGAGCGCATCGAGTCAACTGCCCGCGCTCTCCTCCTCGTCAAGAGCAAACTCAGCGCACTGGGAATTATGAAGAACACAGCCCTCCGCGACGACGACCTGCGATCGCGCAGCCACGCCTACTGGACGCATGAGGTGCGTCTGATGGGCGAGGTCATGGAGGAGAGGGAGGTGGTGGAGGGCGTCAATGATGCGTTGAGCAATCGCATCGACATTGGAACCATTACGAGGGATGCTGAGGCGTATGCGAAGAATGTGTTGCAGCCACTGCAGCCGGAGTCGGAGTCGGTGGATGATAGCTAGCGTCTAGCCTGCTTCTCCGAGTCTTATCCCAACCTTTGATACTTATTCATACAGAGAGGTCTATGTCCGTCAAGCACCTTTGATCTTGACACCACAAGAAACATAGCTCGTCCTTTTTGTCTCCCTTGCTCAAAACCGTCGAAAATCTTGTGTCTGTCCATTATTCACCTGTCCATTTGACCGGCCCCCTTTGAAAACATGCACCGTGTTCACTTCCCTGTGTCTTGTGATAGCATAACAGCCGTTTCAGAAGTCCCCTTTCTGAATATTAGTTCCTGGAATCTGGCCGTGCTGACTCTGGCCGCACCGGCCCCGTGGCAGCGCTACTCGAGCTGCCCTTCCTACTCGGTGCATCTCCTGCGCCTTCTTGTGCGCTACGCTCTAGGAAGTTGGCCCACAGCTCTGATAGCGACTCCTTGTCCTTGGAGGACGTGGGCTCGGAGAAGAGATCGGCGTTGAGCGATGGAGAGCTGGGCGTGCGCTGGAAAGGTGACATGGGTAGCCGGAGGCTGTTGCTAGAAGTGCCTGGCCGGGCGAGGCCGGCTTGTTCGCGTTGCTCGTCGGTCCAGTTGAGGTAGCCAGCCATGACTTGGAGGACCTGGAAGCGCTTGGCGTCACCGCGGTCGAGCGTGAGGAAGTGGAGGAGGTGGTTGGTGACGATTTGTCTATTCAGGTTAGCATAAAACGTCATTGGGCGGGTATCAATGGGAGAACGTACCTATCTACGTTGTCTTCTGGCTTGGTCTTCTTTAGGTACCGTAGCGCCTTGGTCAAGTGGTCGTTTAGCACGATAGCTTCGTGCCTCAACTTTCCTATCAAGAGGTTCTTCTCCTTGACCTCCTTCTCGAACGGCGCTGTTCGCTCAAGCTCTTGTGTGAGAGTCTGCTTGGCAGTTTCGGCCTCATTAGCACGGGCGTCTGCCTCCTGGACCAACTTCTTGAGACTCTGGACCTGCTCTTCGGTCGTCTCGACCATCTCTCGTAGTTCCTTCTTCCGGGCGTCTTGGATCTCGCGGAGTGCGTTCTGGAGGTTGTCGATAAGGGTCGTCTGGCTGTCTCGCTCAGCAGTGGCGCTCTCGTAGCCTTGTCGTAAGGATTCTACTTGTTCCTCAAGCTCGGACACCTTATCGCCCAGGCTCTCCTTAATGGAACGCTCCTCCATAGCGATGACCTCCCACTCGCCCATAGCATTCGCGGTCGTCTCCATCTCCTCTTTGAGATGCTGTACTTGTCGGATCAGCTCATCCTTTTCCTTGTTCCAGTTCTGCGCCGACAGGTTGTTGCGACTCCGGAGGGTGTTGAGTTCTCTTGTCGCATCCTGCAGCTCTTCTTTTAGCTTGCTGACATCGTCCCCGGAAGAGGCAGCAGTATTCCTGAGCTCCTCGTTTTCCGCCTCCAGCTCTTCTACCCGCTCCTTGGCCTCCTCTAACTCTGCCTTGTCGCGCCGTAATCTGTCGCTTAGCGTCTGCTTGATCTTCTCTACTCGGCCAAGGAGGTTCTGGTACTGCTCCTCGGCGGACTCCTTTGCAGCGTTGCTCTCATCGAGGTCGGTCCTAAGCTGTGTGATTTCGTTGGTGTGGGACTCTTGGATGCTCTCGAGCTGTCTTCGTAGCTGCTCGACTTCGGCCCGCAGGGCCTCTCGTTCCTGGCTCATGGCCTCTAACTTGGCGGAGGTGTCTGAATCGTCGGCCTTTTCGCCATCAACCGGAGGGGGTGAGAGCCCGTTGCTCTTGGGCTCTACGACATGCCCGTTGCTCTCAGCGGGAGCGTCTGTGTGTGCATCGACCGGAGTATCCTGAGAGAGGGGGAAATAAATATGTCAGCGCGCACGTAAGAGTGCATGATGGTAGAGGCGTCATGGCATGGGGTGGGCCAGGGCCTCATGAAATTATACGCACAGGCTGGGTAGGCGTCTCGGGCTCGGGCTCGGGCTCGTCGTCGACGTTGTCGGAAGGCTGCTGAGGCTCGTTGGAGGCAGGCTGCTCAGCGGCCTTGTTCTTGTTGGCGTTCTTCTTTTTCTTGTTGTTCTTCTTCTTTGACGACGCTGCAAGAGGAGCAGTAGGTCAGGACACGTTCTCGGATTTCCAGCAATTGCAGGGGCAGGGGCCGCACGCACCTGAATTTGACGCCTGGGTCGGGTCTGTAGCGGGCGTGGAGGACATGGCGAGGCTGCGATGCGCCAGTCAGAGGCAGCGGGGGACGATGTTGAGAGTCGAGGGGATCGAGGGTTTGCGATTGCGCGCGCGTGGATGCAGATGCAGGATGGCGAGTACGTGTACAGTACGTGTTGGGTACAGTAGGTAGAGCAGGCGCTCGAGTACTGTACACAGAGTGGCCCCAGGGATGAGGTGGAGGGACCTGGGCCTGGTGTTGGGGTCGAGGGACGAGGATTCCACCACGTCAGCCGGTGGAATTTAGTGGCTGCCAGTCCCCGGAGCTGCCCTAGCAGTTTGGGGGAGGGGGAGGTTCAACGGCGTCGGCCCCGAAACGTCCGATGGATTCGGGGGTGGTAATACGGGCTCGAGAAATGTCAATTGGCTTGGCACTTGCCCTTGAATGATGTGGACAACTATTCTTTAACCAAGTGGCAGCTGGGGCACTTGTAGGACAGATATTACTCTGTGGCTAATCATGTTGGCATCATGTGGTTACTTGTTTGGTCTTACTCGCAGCTGGAGCTCTGGGCCACTGATGACAACGATGCATCAATTTATTCAGCTGTCTGCTCACTCCCGGATAACTACAGTACACTCTGCGCTGACAGCCGTTCGTAAGTTTGCATATATACCGTTATGTTAGAGTCTGAATATCAGTATAGTTCCTATCACAAGCTCTAATGCTAGCCCAAGGGTTGACTAGAGCTTGGGGCCGCCCGCGATCCATGCCATGTTACGATATGGAGGCAACTCAGCGTTAACTCAGAGCAGCAATTCAAGGTCAAAACCAACTAATCCAGATCTAACGTAAGGCCGCTGTTCACTCGATATCAATGTCACTTTACCACTGAAAGTGCCCTGAAAGAATGTTGTGCTAGTGATGCCTGATAGAGCGGTAGGCCAATAGATTCACAAAGTTCTCTTTCAGCAACTAGAAACTTTCTCTGTTTCATGATTAGAGCATTATTCGCCTTTTCTCGAATTTTGCCTCATTCTTTTGATGAGAATATTGACCGGGCTATGGCAAGGGCCGGTACAGGTTACTTTCAACCGCGCGAGAGGGGGATCAAGCTCTGGATACATCAAGCTTGAACCAATACCAAAATACTCTGCCCTCTACCCAAGCACTCAACTTGCACTTCGCACCTTGCTCACTCTAGAATGCTCCAGAGGCAAGACACAAGCTCCTCTTGAATGACAGTCGTTATGGTGATGTTGTTGGTGGCATAGTCATACTCGCTTGATTCGCCGTTCTCGGCAAAGATGCTCGTTACATCTGCTGTACTGATGCCCAAAAGAAGATGAGAATTCAAGAGATGTGCGAGGCGAGTCTCAATCGCCTGGAGCGGGATCCCGGCGACGTGAGTTGCGTTACCGGTGCTGGTATCAAAGGGGTTCGCTATATTCTCCACCGTACCTGGCTGCATGCTCAGTTCTTGTCCGCACGAACTCGGAAGCATGCTAACAAATGTCTCGACGAAGCCGTCTGCGTTTTGGTCCATATCGGCCATGTCGAACACGGTCTAGTTGCGGTGCCGGGGAGGGGATGCTCACTGTACACCGAGTGGAGAGCACAATGTGCCCTGACATAGCACGTCGACTGGACATATGTCGTGTATAAGTCGCACTCGACGTGTGATACCTGCCAGGCCTCGCCTGTGTCTTTTTCCCTAGCTGAAAGAGACTCACAGACCATTCTTTGTGAGTTACGGCACCGTCGCCGAACTTCATCGTGTCGTTGACGAACAGTTGGAAGATGCTGAGATGCAACCTGTCGTCTTTTCCTGTGTACCAGCCATCACTCGTATCCAGAGCTGCATTGCGATAGGTATAAAGTCCTGTCATAGAATCTTATTGGTGAGAGTGCAGTTGGGGTAGAGAGATCCGGGCAGGGTAAAAGTATGATTCCCCATTTCGTTTAGTGCACCGATGAGAGACGAGCAATATGAGAGGTGACCGTATCTAGACGAGTAACATCACAAGATTTCATTAGCCAACTCTTTCTTGACCAACTGTAAACCCTGAATGCCGGACAATCTCTGCAACGACAGCTCTACCGATATAGGCTAAACCGACCATCCCTCCTAGTTCAACACTTCTTCTCGAGACTGATAAACAACCTTGCCCTGGCTCCAGGTCTGGTAAACCTTAGCCTCCAGCAACGACTCTGGCGTCCACCGTGTATCCAGTGTCAAGAAGTCTGCTCTGAGACCCTCCTTCAAACTTCCCGTCCACTCTTCCGCAAAACGAGAGTATGCCGCTCCAAAAGTAGCCGCGGTCACAGCCTGGGATAAGGTGAGTGCGCTCTCTGCGTTGCATGTGGCACTTGATTCTGGCTCTAGAGCTGACTTCCTTGTGGTGGCATTGTACAAGTTTGGGAACGGAAGGTGTCTTGCCGTCGGGGCGTCTGTCCCAATCGCGAGACAGGCATGGCCGTCGAGAAATTCTCGATAAGGGAATGCTTTCTCCCAAGCTGATGGCCTGATGAGCTTTGCGTAGGCCGAGTTGAGTGAAGGATCGCTATGGACGGGTTGAATGGAAGCTGTAATTCCCAGTTTGCCCAGGCGTTTTGCGTCTTCGAGTGTTGCTAGCTCGAGATGCTCGATTCGATGTCTCCCCCGAGGACTGTTAGCATTGGCGATTGCATCAATGGCCTGTGTGATGGCTGCATCTCCAATGGCGTGAACAGCACATTGGAGACCAGCCTCTGCCACTCGCTTAACCACCTTTTGCAGAGCGTCTGCCGGCCAGAGCGGTTGGACGATGTCGTTATTCTTGCCATAGGGATAGCTCAACGCTGCTGTGCATCCATCTACCACACCATCAGTCACTAGCTTTATCCCGACAACACAGAAATCTGGCGACTGTGAAGGGTGCCACTTCTTGTGCATCGCGATGGCCTCTTCGACATGGCGGAGCTGTACGTCAGGGTCTGGCTCATAGGGGATGAACCAGTGAGCGGCGACATGGAGAGGAAGACCTTTCGTGTTTCGATATTCTTCCAGAGCCTCCCAGTAGTTCATATCCATGGCCATGTCAATGACACCAGCGTAGCCAGCTTCGATATATGCATCGAACGCCCCCTTCAAAGCAGCTTGCTTTTCTTCAACTGTGCAGACACCGACTAGGTGCGGCCAAACGAACCCAGTTTGGGCGCTTTCAGCAACGAGGCCGGTTGGGTTTCCAGCTTCATCGCAGGTGATGAACTCTCCGCAAGCGGCCTTCATCTCTTCTATAGGAAGCTCCTTTAATGCTGATGTGCTGCACCACGTCGAGTGTAGATCGAATGCCTCGACGTAGATTGGTCGCGGGTCCAAGTCGTCCAACCAACTCGCAAGAGCATCACCATCTGTAGAGGACTGCATCCAGCCTTTGCACAGGATCCGGGGTACTTCGGGATGTTGCTTTGCATACTCGGAGATGGTGCTGCGTATCTGATCGAGATTCTTGCATGAGTGCACGTCTAGTTTCTTCAGAGAGAGACCGAAGAAGAGGAGATGAACATGGCTGTCGATAAAGCTGGGAACCACGACTCTGCTCTCCAAGTTGATGACATCGGCGCCGTCTTGTTTGGCTTGTTGGACAGGGTCATCGGTTTCTTTCCCAACATGGATGATCTTGGAACCATTGATGACCATGGAGTCATAGTAGTTTGCTTCTCCCCTTGGCTCTTTGGCATCCCCAAACAACCGGCCATTGACAAAGACGGTTGATTGTGACATGGCTAATAAGAATGCTTGGTAGTAGAGTGATACAGTCGTACAGATGGGGTAGTGATTTGGGGAAGTATAAGTCACAAATCCAAACACCAGACAGCAGAGTAGATGGCATCTTTATAGATATCACCGAGACCCAATCGATGAGCCACGTCCAAACCCCGCATTGATAGAGTTACCGGCTGTCAGGGACGGACATCTCCCTGGCTAGCCATGTTTGGGCGTTGACTTGCATAATGGACGGGAAGTGTCCTGTGAGGTAGACGCCGAGACCTTTGGATATGCAGTTTCTTCCAATAACGATGGTCAAGAGAGGAGCACGTCTAGCCGCATTTGGTCAATATCTTTCAACTTTCGAGAGTCTGGGGGGTTGAAGTTGATGCGACAAGCGTCGAGGAAACAACCCGGCGATAAGAGAATCGCTTAGTCATCGAACTAAGTGGACCTCTATCATTTTCTTTCCAGAGCTCGCGCATCGAATTTTCTCTTTTCCTTTCTTCAACTTACATTTACCCTTCGCCAACACACTATTGGAAAAGACCATTTCATACCATGGCTTTTTCACAATCTAGCGCGAAGTAGACCATTTTCGCCTTTCATAATCCCATTGCTTGCTCTCTTATTTTCTATGAGTGCTATGGGTTCGCTTATGTGCGTACATGCCAATATCGAAACACAAGATCGTAGACAACTTGCAAGTGTCGTGACAGAGAAAACATGGTCCAAGCCTGCATTCATTATGGACCTTATTTTTGAACACATATCTATGCCGCTGTAAACTCCGAAATCATTGCGAAATTGATCACTCAAGCCTTTGCCTTCCGGCCCTTGCCTTTTGTTCCCTTGGCCTTCGCGCCCTTGGTCTTGGGGGCTGGCTTCGCCTTGGGCTTGGCCTCGGCCTCCTCGACAACGGGCTCTGGTTCAGGCTCAGCGACCTCAGCAGGCTCCTCAACCTTGGCTTCCTCTTCCGTCTCAGCAGGCGCAGTCTCAATGGCCTTGACCTCGCCCTCTCCGTTTTCAATGGCTGCAGGAGCTGGGACATCCTTCATCTCGGGCGCTTCGAACTCGTAGCCAATCTCCTTGAGCTTAGCGGCCTTCTTTGCCCGCTTCTCCTGCTCCTTTGACACCTTGTTCGCCCACGCAGCCTCAGTCCGGGGCTTCTGAAGCTTTGTACCAGCCATCTTGTTCCAGGGAACCTTCTTGAAGCGCCGGTTCGCGCCCTTGAACATCTCCTCGTGCACTTGGCTCTTGGGGATGACTCGGCACTTGAGAATGTGTCCGAACAAGAGGTAGTTGTCCATGGTCTTGGCCACAATCTCCGCTGTAGCAGCCTCCTCAAACTTGACAAAAGCGTAGTGCTTGCTGGCGCCCGTCTTCTTGTTGCGCGAGAGTCGCAGGGCCACGATAGGACCGAACTGCTCAAAGTACTGCCTCATCTCGTGCTCGTAGAAACCGTGGGGGATGCGACCAATATAAATGACGCCGGCGTCCTCGTCCGCAGCCTGAGCGGCCTTCTGGACCGCCTTGGAAACCTTGGGGATCTTGCCGACATCCTGGCCAGCCTCGAAGACGGCATCGCCCTCGGTCACGTCCTCGTCTCCAGAGTCCAGCTCCTCCACAAGCGCCTGGACCTCCTTGCCCTCCTCGGCTTCCGATTCGGAGTTCTCGTCGGAGACATTGAGTGTGGTTTCCTCCTCGACGACCTTGACTTCTTCGACGGCCTTGCTCTTCTTGGGCTTTTGCGCCGGCTTCTCGACAGACTTTGATGTGACGGTGGTTTTCTTGACTGACTTCTGCTTCTTCAGCGACACGGGCGACGCATCTTCGGCGGCTATCAAGTCGAGTTAGCGACGGAAAAACGACGTCGTGGGAGTAGAGCTGGGCTCACCTTTCCGCTTGCTCTTGACAGCCTTGGCAGGTTTAGCAGCGCCATTGGGCTTCTGAATGTCAGAAGCAGCTGAAAACATTAGCGCAAGAAGAAACATTCGTGCTAGGTATACTCACACTTTCGCTTTCTCAGTTCTGGTGCCATTGTGTCGGTTTTGGCTTAACTTGCTTGCTGAGGTACGTAGAAACTGATTTGCCGCGAAAAAAAAGAAGCGCCAGATGAAAAATTAAGATTCTGCCGCGTCTCGTCCAGGCGGTGAAGGCTGCCGCCCGCTATCGTTTATCGGCAGGTGGTGGGGGGTTGGGGTCGTTCAGTGGCCTGGTCCATTAAAAAGCTACCTACAGCTTCTGAAGCTTGGATGACTTCGATTGCCAATAGGCAGTCAGCATCTACACGCGACACGTTCACGTTTCTTACATTCAAGACCAAATCGCCCGAGCGCCTGGAAATAACTCGGACTGACTGAGTGTGCCTGCGTATACTAGTTATGACAAGATCATAGCTCAGATAAAGTCATCAAACCCTTCATCTTTCACCTCTCTATTACCTGTACCAACGCCCGCAGAAACCGTTCTGAGGATATTGGCAACTCAGACCAAGTTGCGACCCATTACCCTGGACTCTCACATATCGAAAATCTGTGATAGGGAACACTCGATATGACAGGAAAGCAAGAGAACCTTAGCCATGAGGAGGTGTGGGACGACTCGGCTCTCATCGACTCCTGGAATGAAGCGCTGGAGGAGTACAAGGTATGCACACTCAGTCAAAACCCTACGAGGGCTTGCTAACTGGCGGTGACAGAAATACCACAGCATTCATGCGAGAGGCGGCAGTGTTCGAGATCTAGAGTCAAAGAGCCGGTATGCCTACTCGAAATGACGATGAAGACAACCCTACTGAGACTTTGTATAGGACAGTGATCAAGGAGTCGTCCCCTGAACCTCGAGATGACGCTGAAGCCACCGAGCCCACATCAGCACCAACTTCTGCTCCGGAGGCAATTTTGAACGAAAAGGTAGCGTCTATTTTTCCAGAGTGCTGACGCCTCACCTCTCCAATGTTACTAACTAGACACAGGCTCCGTCCTCGTCACGTAATGAGTCTCAGGCCGCGCCGCAAGGGTTGCCTACGTTCCCCGTGCAGACTGTTCTGGGTTCTAGTGAGTTGTAATCCGTAAGAGCGAGCATCTATCAGAACACTGACTGACCTATCTGATAGTGCAAGACGAAAACCTTAAGAAGCTTCTCATGTCGTGGTACTATGCTGGCTACTACACGGGCTTGTTTGAGGGTCAGCAGCAGGCTCAACAGAATCGAGAATCTTGAGTGGAAGGCCCTTGAAAAGGCATATAAAGTGAAGGTGTGATACCCGACCGACGGAGTTTCTAGTTACTTAAATTGACCAGGTCAAAATGGCATCACAGACTTTTTGATCTATTCTCTACTCGAGCGACAGCATAGACTCTAAAAGAGATCTGCTGCAAATGTGGTCCGAAACAGCACTTCGATTGGAAGACCCAGCCGTGAGACTATGTCGCAGATATGCCCGCTGTCAACTACTATTAACACTCTCTCTTGAGAATATCCTGAGCGAGCTTGTCGTTGTGCCTGAACTCCCCATAGAAGAGCTTCAGACCATCAGGCTTGAGCCCGCGACGCGAATCAGCAGCATCCCTGAAGGCCTTCCTCGGTCCCTTGACCTTGACGCCGATGTCTCCGAGGGCTGGAACAGCAACCGGATCTTCAAAGACGATAGCCAGTGTGCCTACCACTGGCCAGCGAGTCTTGCTCTTCTTACATGAGAGAGGGCAAATATGGTACTGTGATCCGCCCTGTGTTTTGAGTTCTGGCGACAACCGACAGTTGGTGGCTTTGCTTGAATCCTTCGGCAGGGTCTGGGTGTCTTCAGCCCTAACGGATCATACCGATCGGGCCCGACCGTCTGATCTAGAGATCATTTGCGGAGACTCATAGAACGAAATGCGAATTTCCAAATTAGGACTGTGCTTCGAGGTGAAGTTTTCCACTGCTTGTTTCATGATGCCATAGGGTAGGCTGATCGGGTCCAAACCATTGGCATGAAGATGGAGTAACCGGATGATCATCATGCATGTTTAAGAGAAAGACGTGAGGAAGAATTAGGATTTCTTTGCAAGGGATATTTTGGTAGACTTGAGCATAAAAGCTGATGTCTAGTGTTGGTTGTTCTACATCAAGCTCGCCCAGTTGAACAGCTGAATTGAGAGGCTTTGATTTACCAAGACGAACCACCACAACTTGCTTAAATCTCAGTTTGACACATTGGTGAATCATAAGCAGACTGCTCGGAGACAATTACCACACTAACAAAGTAACTACTTAGGAGAGAGGCCCTCGAGTTTCGTGATGCCATATCTCGTTGGCTGGCGAAATACATTGTCTCGTTTGGCTTCCCTCTGGCTTGACGCACGGCCACCAGGATTCAGGGTTCAGCTTGTTAGTTCCGAAGGGAGCCCACTCAACATGAAACAACGCGTACTTATTATGTAGGCCGGCAGACAACCCGGTCGTTGGGTAGTTATGTGTTGCTGGTTGCTGTCCGCCTCGACGAGGAACAGCTGGCCCACTTACACAAATGGGTTAGGTGCGATGGGCGCACAAAGCAATCGCTTGCCTTCTTTCAAGCGCCTTCTCTTCGACCCAATAACCCAGGTACTTTTATTTGAACCCAGAGGAATCATCACTAGTTATCGGATTCCGAACATTGACTTGTCGTTCTTGTTTGTCACAATGTTGAACTCCGAAGGCAAGCAACTGCGGCAGCCCAACGGGCAATCTCACGCCCTGCGTTACCCACAAGGAGGCAGATAAGAGTATGTCGAGCTGATCAACTCCCTCGGATGACGGCAATAACGTCACTCAATATGGTCGCCCTCAGCCGCTCCCGCTGAATGGATTAATGGCTTGTTGCGATCAGTGGAGAGCGAGTCACCGACGACATGGAAGATAACCCTATCCCGACTTTCCCACGGAAGACGCATATCGCGGACTGGTCCGTCAGTGGCCATGCATATGCTACAGTGTCGGTCGACATGTGCCGCAGCAGGCTACACCAAGCTCTTTGCCGAGCTTGACCTGTTGCCAGGGATCTCGAGAGCCGGGGAAGCGTGCGGGAGCGAAAAACAGAGCAAGGAGATTGTCGAGGCCATCGTGAGCGCGCTATTCGAACACGCAAGTCATGGGAGACTACACTCGGTCAGTCAACATGGATAACACGCAGTCCCCGGCTGTTCTCAGCGAGGGCACACGCGTGCGCAGCTGGCTCGAATATCGCAGCATGCCATATCGTGGTAACATCGGAGGGCCCCGGCGGGATCTCGATGTTGAAGATGATTGCGGCGTTGGAATCTTGGATCTCGACTCGGAATCGGGGAGGGAATTGGTGATGATTAGCAGCAGTCTATTCCTCGAGAAAAGTACCACCCGGAAACTTTACTCCTCTTCAGCCCTTTGCCCCTGTCTCTACCATTCCTGGATAAGAGGTTGCTCCTTTGCATGACAGCTTACGAGGGCAACATTGCCCGGTATGCTCGATTGTCCTGCAAAGGCACCATGTTCCGTCACGGGTACCTATGTGTGTCGCTCAGAATCAGACACCACACGCTGTTTGCGCGCTGGTGGAGTGACGAGTTGGACCGAAGAATTGAAGCTGGCCATTTCGCAAGACGGGTCTCAGCAATGAGAAATACTGGCCTGGCAAGATCGATGCACCTATCATTGCTCAGGAGATTATGGTGAGTGATCTCTCGTGGCTGGACGACAACGAACACCACCACTTGCCTCTGTTGATATGGTGGCCGCCCAGACCTAAATAAGGAACCCTCAGGATGCTCGTGGATCGCTGTTCATTCAGTAGAGTCAACAGGTATTGCTTGTATATATTACAAGCTCGTCAACCCACGGCCCTCATACTTACTCATGTGGGCGGGAAACAGGCCTCCAAACCCGTTCTACCGCCAAAACACCGAGAGGAGGGCAGGCGAGTAAAGGGTGAATACCGAAAGGTACAGAAACTGGGATGAAGAGCTGGACGATATGGAACCCACGAGCGATCACATCGTCACATACACTCACATGGACCGACTGGTCTGAGACGGTAAACTCGGGCCCGATCGACAGGCACGTGTGAACGTCTCCCGAGATGCTGTGCAAGATTGAGCTTATGGACGGGCCGTTTGAGGAACAAACAAGAATTGAAGGGGTTGAGCGACGCCAAGATGATTAAAGACTCTGGATGAAATGAAGCCGGGTTGAGATGAAAGCACCCCTCGGTATAATCCGACAACTATTACCATCCACCAAGACAAAATCTCTTTGATCAAGCCGAATTTGGACTATCTTTTCCAAAAGTCGTATCGTCGACGGTTCAGTGACACCTCGACGTTGGCCGGCGACTCGCGATGAAACAATCACGGTTCCAGCCCCTCGCCTTAGCAGCAGCACCTAAGAGAATCTAGACTCCGCTGGCCTCTTGCCGGCGCGGCTCCAAGAACGGGCAACCAGGCCAAGACTGCAGAAGCGAACCTGGGCAGCGTCATTTTTAGTTTCTCAGCATTGGAGAAACAACCGGGAGACCCAAGTGCCGCCCTTGGCTCGTCTGGAGTTGGCCCCCGTTGTCAGAGAAGGCGTCTCACCACCGCAGAAGACCCCTGCTCAACCCTCCAGAGTCTGATGCAACTCCAGCGCAAGCCAAGAATGCAACTTATAGTCGGCGCTACGTAGCCGAGTAATAGTCAAGCCAGCCACTGTCTCTTTCTGGGTCAATTCGCGTGGCTGTGGTAGGGGTCCGCAACTCAAAACACCAAACGGCAATCCGAGACGACTCTGTCACAGCGGCCTCACCACCCCCGCAATCGACAACCCTCTCGCAAAGATAGCAAACCTCACCCAGCAACTGAGACACGATCGGAGCCCCAGCAGCCGAAATGGATCTAAGCGAGGCTAAGGCACCGGGTGCTGCAGTCGCCGTGTTTCGAGCAGGAGTTTTGCACTGCGACTCTCAAGGGGAAGGGTTGCTGGGCGCCAATCCAAACGCTTCGTGACGCTGTGTATAATAAGATGCGACTGTTCCGCGACTCGATGGTTTTGTTTTTCATCCTCATCACTCTTCCCTTTGCACTTGTTTCCCCAAGCACTTCACTCTTTTTGAGGAACATTTTCCTTCTTTTTAATTCTTCACGAGCAGGCCCTCGCCATTATTGCGCCCTCAATCGCTAGGTCGATTAAGAACTTTTTGTGTTATTGTTACTCGCCTTTGACAGGAACTGCCTCTCTCTGTCCATCTTTGCCTTGCACGCACATCACACTTAATACCTAAAACCAACACCATGAAGTACTCAGCTTCTCTCGCCATGGCCCTTGCGCCTCTGTCTATGGCTCGCTTCCTTGACTTTGACTTCTCGTCTGGCGGCCAGCAGGTGAAACGAACTCACCCCGAGGAGGCCAAGCAGGCCGAGTGGTATCCCCAGGCCGGAGAGTGGGAGGGCATTAAGGGTCACGGCATCACTAAGGGCTCCAAGACCGAGATCATCATCATCTGGGCCAACCCCGGAAACGGTGCCGAGACCACCACCATCAACGAGAAGGTCACCGTCACCCAGACCGTCACTGCCGGTGCTGGTGATGTTACCGCGCCCCCTGCTGCCACCGAGACGGCAGGAAAGGGTGCTACTCACACCGTCACTGTTGGTGGACCGGGAGGCCTAGTCTTCCAGCCTGAAGAGCTCCCATCGGTGCCCATCGGTGACACCGTCATCTTTGAGTTCCTTGCTCAGAACCACACCGTCTCCCAGTCTGCCTTTGACAAGCCCTGCGCTCTCATCGAGGGCGGTATGGACTCTGGATTCATGGCCAACCCCAACAACACCGTCTCGCCTCCTCCCCAGGTCGCTATGCAAGTCATGGTTGACACTCCCCTCTGTGAGTAAAGCATCTCTTAAACAACCGGGCATATACTAATATCGGACAGGGTTCTACTGCAAGCAGGGCAACCACTGCGGCCAGGGCATGGTCTTCTCCATCAACCCCACCGCTGAGAAGACTCACGCCAAGTTCAAGGAGATGGCCATCCAGCAGAACGGAGACGGCAAGGCGACTCCCATCACTGGTGGCGCGCCCGCGGACAAGCCTGCGGAAGAGGCCAAGCCCTCAGAGGCTCCCGCCGAGGCAGCTCCTCCTGCCAACACCGAGACTGCCAGCGCCCCCGAGAACACGGGCTACGTGCCCGGCAAGGGCCAGCTGGGCAGCGACGGAAGCTGCACTTGCGTCGTCTCCTGCTCCGCCGGTGGCTTCCCTGCCGCGGGAGCTCAGGGTGCCGGTGCCTTTGGCGGCATGGCTGGTAAGTTCCTGATGCAACCCTCCCCCTGACTAGAATGTCCTTGCTAATATTTCATGATATAGGCGGTCTCCCTATGAACATGGGCTCAATGGGCTAAAGATAAAAATGAACGCAAGAACGGGACGGGGTCTGATACCACAATGGGGGAAGCTTGCGGCTCAGTTATGAATTCTAGTGTACCAATTATGGCTCTTTTTTATTTAGACGGTTATGGATCGTGTACGTGTAAAGCCTAGATGGCTCTGGTTTAAATCTTCACGGGTATGAAGATGGATACAACCGGCGAGTTGGGTAGTTAATATGACAAAGGTGATAACGACCGAAAAAGACGCAGGCTGGCCCTAGGCGATGTGAATGGAATTAATGTGTGACAATTGAATCTAGTGACTTTGGCGCTACCCCTTCCGCTTGCAGTTGTTGTGAAAGAAATGAGCAAAACCAATCATATTAGCCCTGTTGCTTAATTAGTGTCGATATTGTCTCCTTTCATAGGCTCTGTATAGTTGCAAGAGTGTTGCCAATACGGTGCATGAACCGTCAGACAAACATACTCTGAATCAGCTACGACATTGAGCCTGCAACCTCACTCTGACCCTAGTTGCCCTGCAATATGAATGAGGTAGTATATGGGAAGTAGCTGGTTTTGATTGTTAATATCTGTTTGCTAATCCGACCCGCCCGCCTTGCGGACGTAGTTGATGTATTGATGTCTTGCCTCTGGCCTCGACACAGGGTCTCTGGCGATGGACCGCCCTGTCAAGGGTGATTATTGATGTTTCAACGAGGCCGAGGCGACGTTAGAATCTCCTCGAAGAATATTTTTTTAGCCTCTGTAGACGAGTGAGTGCCCTGTCAACCCCATTGCCCCAGAGGTAATGCCTGAGATTGCCAGGCCCCGTGTCCTATGGCTCCACGTCTTGAGACCCAAACTCATAAGCAGCTGAGTTTCCATCGGAAGCCGTGAGCATTTTTATGGCGAGCCGATGTTCATACATATGAATAGGTAGTCGGAGTGAAATAGTTAGTAATGAGGTGATTTGGACGGCGAAGTAATGGTCAGTTGAGACAATGCGACGTGACGATATTGGTGATGACTGACTGCACTCGTATCAAAGACACCGAACATGCAATACTTTTCTCTTCATGCCCATAGAGATGGTATTTCATACGAAGGAAGGCTACCTCAAATACGCAGATATTCTGGATACTCAACTTGATGCTGTTGCGAAGTTGATGGTGGAACCGACTGTTTGCAGCATGGCAGCGGCAAGAGAATCGACGAGGCTCTTCCCGATCAATTCTCAGTCTCGGGCAGCTGGCTCGCATGAAATGCGAGGAGGAGCAAATTTGCTCCAAGCGCCAACGATATCCAAGTCGAGCTCAAGTTCCAGCTGCCTTATACGACACGATACCAACGTTCTCTGGGCATCGAGGACCTCGTAGAGAAACACGCGCAAACAGTGCAATCCACTGTATTCCACATCCTCATTCTCCTCGTTCGGGTCTTTAAGGGTGGAGCAATCTCTCTCCTGCTCCAGCAAAAGATGGCTCGAAATGAAGACATCGTCCTTATATGAGGGGCTGTACATGCGAAAGAGCCGGTCATGATTTGCGACCAGTCGTATTAACAACACGTGTGTTGGACGGTACCCGCGTTGGCACGCCAAGTTTTCCACAGTATGAGTAACTGTGCGTAGCGGTTCAATCTCGAAAAGAGATGCGTTTGACGGAAGGCCTCTTGCGAAAGAGGTTGATGCCATCCCCAACGGCTGATGATTGGCCGAGAGTTAGGTGATGATAGCCCTCAAGAAGCGCTGGCGTCAGGATGGAGGGTGCGGCAATAAGGGAATAATCGAGTATTGGCAATGAGGAGACGGGATGGTGCTGTTGGTTGCTTGGCTGGGTCGCATTTTAGCAAGGGTCACCCAACGTGTTGGTACGCGTGTTGGTCCGTCAAGATCCAAACTATCGGGTCAAGTACCCATCCAGACGACGCCGCTCAACTTTATTACCATCATAAGCCCATATTGAACACGATTCCGCAGTACGGGCGTCGCAGTACGCTCAAGACAAGCCTAACTTTGACCTTTGGTAACAGATATCGAACCAGACCTGGTTTGCGCTCGATGGCAGGGACAAGACGAGGCACTGGGGCTGCAAATCTAACCATCACAAGGGACATCGTGAGGATGTATTGTAGAACGCTAGAGAGTGTAATCTAATCCCAAAAGGCAACCCATGATACTGCACCGCTTCGCCTGTGCTATCCAAAATTGATTCGTTTCGTCGTCGTCCAAGAGTGTCTTGCTGTCAGCCCTTTAGCACCACATCCTGCACTTGGCTTCGTCTTTTCGTCTTTTGTTAAGAGAACTTAGAGGAAGATGGATGTTGTCAGGTGCAAGATGAGGAGCTTGGACAGCATGGCTGCAACTTCTATTTCTTGGCTTTGGCTTTCTCGAGGGCGGCGGCGGCCTTGCGGGCATCGGCTGTTGGTCCCAATCACACGCATGTTAGTTCAATATTCTTTGCAAGGACAAGACTGTGTGTAGAATATTGTTGTCGCAGGTTCGGGTTTGGGGTATAGGGAGTGAGGCGTACAAGCAATCTGCTTCTGTCGCATCATATCAGCGGTGTTCTCGTTGTTCTGCTTCATCTGATTGCCGCTCATGGTAGTCTCCTTTCCCTGTAGTCGTGCAAACGATATCATGGATGTTAGTTATTCTGTCTGCTGCCGGCGAGAACGGAGAGGGTCTGCGTGGAGGCGGACCTTTCCTTTGGTTTGCAACTTCTTCTGGGCTTTCTCGCGTGCCTTGTCACGAGAGTTGCCACGCGACATGATGATTGATTGTCGAGGGGGAGACAAGAAATATAGGACTTGTACGATGGTTTTTGAAGAGAAAGTGTGAGATCGTGGGTCGGTTGGACCGGTAGGTCGAGTTCAGGAGAGAAAAAACTTGGAAGAGGAACTGTCACGACAGACCAGACCGTCAGATAACTCCAGGAGGCTGTCCTGTGTCCTTTCCGTTTTGGCGGTCATGGTCACACTCCACAAGGGGCCAATCGGAAGGTTAGCCCGAGAAGCCTGGAATGACCTCGATTTGGGCTCCGTTCGGGGAACCCGAGTACTTGGGCTTACACGGTGACTCGCATATAAGTCGGTGTACCCCCTGTCTCGGCCTGTGAACCCACCGAGGTTTCGCTTAAATCTTACCTCGCCTCGCCTCACCTCATTTTACTAAGGACAGTTCCCAGATAGATAGCATCCTGACATTTGGCAAGGTCTGCGACTTGCCCTTTCCCTTGGCCATTCCGGCTTTCTTTACTGCCAATTGGTCAGTTCTCTCCGTTTTCGTCGCATCTTTCTACTACCAGAAAGTTAAATTGCAATTAACCTTAACGTTACCTGAAGATCGCATCGAAGACACTGCATCGGTGCCAAATTGTTGCAAGAACCTTACCAATTCTTCTTGTTCGCTCCCAGAAAGGAAAATGTGTACCCAGGAGTATGTGCTCTATACCTGCGGATGCGCACAGAAGGGCGAGTTCCGCCAGTGCGACGAGAAGTACGACGCTAGAAGCATCCTCCAATGCGACAAGCCAGATCGACTAGATAAAAACGTGCGAGGCTATTGCTCGAAACATCTTATCAAGGAGAGCAAAGCTTCTGAGTCTGTGAAAAAGATGAGACGGCAGAGTAACTGAGTTCGAATGATAGGGTCAGAGAGACGATATCCGTGGCGCCCGACGCGGAACTTGGGGGTACAACAAATTATTTATATTAAATGGGCGGAGAGCTCGGTCAAATTAAAACACGGCGACGTTCTCGGATGCTTAAGCGCCCGGAATCGCTGGTACAATAATCATGAGATCATTCATGGTCCTTGTTCGGTGGCCTGGGTTGCGGCTCTTTGGAGCCTGGCGCTTACGGAGCTTGGAACTTCTCTCGATGTTGAAAATAGCATCGCGGTTACCGGCTAGATGGATAGCTAAGCGCTCGCCGGCCTGAAGTAAGCGACCACCAGATACCCGAAAACGAGAGCCATCTGTGTGGACCTCAACAAGATTTTGACTTGAACAAAGACAGAAATAGAGTCCAAGGTAAGAACAGTACCTCGACCTTGGTACGCAGTACATAAGTAAAATTTCAAGGACGGTAGAGATGCATAAATCACGCTGGCACGTAGGGTAGCAGTTGCAGTTTGGGGTCGCCCACATCACGAATTACCTTTTCGCCACTATATACTCCATTGGGTTCCTAAGCCGAAGGGCTTCGCGCGTAGTCAGGTGACCTTGTTGACTCACAGCCCATACTTTCCTGTGGTTGTGTTCTTGAGACCCCGTTCCTATCGTGCAAGACGCTCTAGGCTCTTCAGCACAGCGGACTCCACCCTTTACTGGATGGATGCGGCTCACTGGCAGCGGCCACTTAGCGCTGCCCACGCGGCCCACTTCCCGGCTAGAAGCCTTCTGAAACAACGTTTCGATTCAGCGCATCCAATCGTCGACACACTCAACCCCGGTCTCGAGGTTCGCAGCGTAGCAGGAGACGGGGGATCATCCATTGATGCCGCCCAACATCAAAAGTCGAACCGCCCGCAGATGAAATCGCCCAAGTCCCAGAGTTAGGCGCTGGCCTGGGTCGACTGGCCTAAGTCGCTGCGACCTGCTGCTGCTCGCGCATCTCCCCACCGCAGGTGAGGAAGCGCTGAAACCAGTCTCGTTATGAGCGCACTCAAGGCCAAACACGGCGGCCATGAGACGCTTGCTTGCTGGCGCGCCGGAACCTTCTTTCAGAAATACAGGCCCAAGTGGAGCCTGACAGCCTGAGTGCAACGCCCCGGACGAGTCGATGCGGATGAAAGGGCGAATCGTAGCGCGGCATTGTTTGCATCTTTGCCTCCGCATCGACGCGATGCCGCCCTCCTCCTCGGATGCTACTTGCTTCAGCTCTGCTTGATTGACTCCTGCAGCAGGGATCTGAACAATAGGCCTGTTCCGACATAGCGCGTTATGCTCTGATGAACAGATGTGAGTCAATGCTCATAAGGGCTGCATCTGCCGGCTGTTCAGTGACAGACCTTTTCCCTCTCCCCATTGTTCTGCATCTATTCAAGCTTCGACAATGATGTTTAGGAACCATCATTGACGTTCTCCGATCATTAAGCTTCTCCCCTTCATTTCTATT
The DNA here is from genome assembly GCA_000966855.1 of Fusarium sp. JS1030. NCBI lineage: Eukaryota > Fungi > Ascomycota > Sordariomycetes > Hypocreales > Nectriaceae > Fusarium > Fusarium sp. JS1030. Next base: position 421,393 of record JWIW01000004.1, on the reverse strand, counting down.
CATTCTTGCTGTCATTTGACAACCATTAGGCTATCTGGACTGGATCCATCAACACAACTTATTCTTTGCCCTTTGTTCTTTCCTCTCTCTCCTTCTTTTAAACCCAACCCATCACCACCAATTCTTCGAATTCTCGACTCTCTCTACTCTTTTCCAACTTGGACGACTTCTCAAGCATCTACATCGTTGTCTCTGCAGACACAACCCATCATAGCTCTTTAGCATTACGAACTTTCCGGCTGAGACTCGACGTCTTATTCTCGCCAACACAGGAACCCATCCATATTTTTCCTTACCACTCCACTACTACAGCCAACATGTTTGGTGAAGCTCTTCGTGGCCCGGGGATGATCGTCCTCCAGGCCGTCCGCGTCATTACCATCATCAGTCTCCTGGCGGGTACTGTTGGATGCTGGACCCTCATGATCAAGGTCAAGGTCTCCGACGCCTGGTTCTTCTTTAGTGCCGTCTCTCTTTTCTGCACCAGCGTCGCTGCAGTCTTCCTCGCCATCTCCGAGCTCCCTCTTTTGCCTTCTCTTCAGGCATACTTCCGTCGAACTTGGCCGGTCCTCTCTGACTACCACGGCCTCACTTGGCTCGGCGTTGCCTTGATGCTCATCGGCTCCAACATCCTCGGAAAGCTGAACCACCCTGCCAACTCCCAGAAAAACCTCGGTCTCGCCTTCTGGCAACTCGTTGTGGCTTCCGGTATCCTCTGCATCATCTCCGGTGTCTTCAACATCCTTCTCTCTCTCATCTTCTGGGACCGCTCCAATGGTATCAACGCCCGCATCGTCAGAGCTGAGGGTAGACTCGCCAAGGCGCCGGACGCAGACTTCTCCAAGTCCGGGTCTTCTTACAGCGGCTCCTTTAAGGAAGAGAAGCCCCGAGCGACCTTCATGTCCTTCTTTTGGAAGAAGGGCGACAACGACAACGGCAAGCCCACTTCCTCGAGGCCCAACATCAGCCACCCGATGCCCCGTGAGCACGACGTCGAACGGAACGCGCCTCCTCACTATGAAAACCACCACGCCTCTGACGATGAGGACTGGGAGCAAGATCGCCGCAGCCCTATCGTTCCCGAGATTCGACGCCCCGACACGGCACTGCACCCCATGCACACTGGCCGCAGCAGCCTCTACTCGGCGGCGCACATGTCTCGCTTCTAGGAGGAAGAAAGAAAAAAGGCTGATGAAGCAAGTGATGCAAGTATACGTGCTTCAGTTGACGGTGGAAGCGAACGAAGCTCACAGGCGACCATTGTCGCAAGCAGTGAAGCTAGCTCACAAAGGAAGTAAATGAATCAAGGCGTTTGGAACAAAGGAGTTTGGCTTTGTATGATAATGGAATACCCAGCGACTCGGGGACGATGGATTTCTGACTTTGAAATGTCCTTACCAACATCGGTCATTAGATTTTTTACATTAAATCATTCGTTTGACACATCATTTGTTGATTGCATGTGTTGCTTGCTCTTGTGAATGACCGGCTCGGAAGTGCACGTGCCGGGGGAAGCGACATCTCAGAGTCGGTACGTACCGTGAATTTCTCATCCTCCATTACCAGGCGGGCAAGTCCAAGGTAATACGTACGTAGGAAGAATTAAGCCATAGAGTAATTAAAGCTCTATATACGAATCCAAGGAGGATTCAACAAGTCTTGACCTAAAATAAAAAAATTTGGCTCCCTCACTCGTTCTCGTGATTTTTCTCTTCCGGGGCCGGAATGAACCTCCCTGGAATGGACAGGACGGGTCCCGACCACAGTCACGTGGCCCGGCGTTTTCCATGGTGCGGCAGCAACGACGCTTCGTCAAGAACCTAAACTTGGCTTCTTACTGAGCATCACCACGAACCGTTACGCATCTCTTGTCGCGGACCTGGAGCGAACTCTGTACCGCTGCGGCCACTACGACTACTGTGACAAGTTCCCGTCGATCTGGAATTCAGTGAGAATTGACGTGCGCCACGACGGATCTGCAAACAGTCCCTTCGACACGCGACACCTTGATTATCGAACCCACGTACCGATAGGCGCCTGCTGGGCCGTTCAGAGTTCTTTGTTCGATCGCTGCCGTCACCGTGACTTCCACGACGTTTGTGCGCTCATATTGAAGACGTTGGGCCATGTCTGTTGGGGCTTAATCGCATCGTTCGCAAGGGTGCTCTGGGAATACTGGTACTAGGGCTAGAACGAGCTGTGCGTGCCAGGAGGCGAGCCTTCTTGGAATAAACTTCTCCAGATTAGAACGTGTTGCCGCGCCTTGCATCGGGAATTACTCCTGCTGCAGGTTTCTTTGGCGTTGCCGCTTCAGAGATACCCTTGTCTCTGCCTTGACCACTTTCATTGTTGCCAGCAGTGGCGGTTCTCTTTCCCCTTCCACACATTTTCACCAACGTATCTACCTTACCCTCTCTCGCGATTAATTTGCGCAACTTTATCCATCAACATCATCATGACTTCAGATTCTGCCGAGGTGGCGGAGGATTACCGCCTCGCTTTGGAGGACCTCTCCTCCAACATGCGGTTCGAGATCAGCAACCTGACAGTGATTGCTCGCGAGAATACCGAACACGCGCTGGCGATTGCGGAGGTTTTACAACAGCACATCCTCAAGGTAGGTCAACATCTCTAGCTTAACCGCTTTATTTTCGTCTCTTCCCTCATACGACATTGTTACAATCGTCTCGCCGTGCACTTGCTGACCTGTCATTCTAGGCACCCCCGAATAAGAAGCTACCAGCTTTGTACGTGCTGGATTCGATCGTTAAAAATGTCGGCACGCCCTATACCCTCTACTTCGGCCGCACCCTCTTCAAGACCTTCATGGAGTCGTACGCAGTGGTTGACGCGCCGGTTCGCCGTAAGATGGAAGAGATGCTCAGGACATGGAAAGAGCCGGTTCCCGGATCAATGGACAGCAGACCTGTCTTTTCCCACGAGTTGGTGCGCCCGATCGAGAATGCCCTTATGAAGGCTCGGGCTGCAAGCATGCCCCAAGGAGGGGTTATGCCTGGCCGCCCTCGGTCTGCGGCACCCCATCGCGATACACCCACACCACCTGGAATGAGAGGCCAGCCGGGCTACCCAACTCAGCAATACCCGCCCAATGGAGGGCAGTCCTTCCCTGGGCAGCAGGTAAGTCGTACTTCTCTCACAAGCGAGTCCAATACTGATCAGCTACAGCCTCCCTACTATCCTCCTCACTCAACTCCTCAACCCTCCAACGCAGCACCTACACCTTTTCAACCTCCCTATCCTGGGGCTTACGGGGTCGGTGGGACACCTGCCCCAGCTCGGATAAGCATAGAAACATTGAGCAATGACATTCAGAATCTGATTGTGGCGATGCAGGCAGAAGCCTCGCGGAATCCTCAAGATGCTAGTGTTCATACCAGACTAAGAGCACTGCTGGACCTCCAGGGCATTGTGAAGAGCACTAGCCTGCCTCCGGACCAGCTCGAGCTCATTAAGAACAAAGTAACTGAACTTGCTGCCGTAAACATGATGGGGCCATTGACCCAGAAGCCCACGCCTACTCCTCCCGTACCCGTTCAGGCACGTCCTATGCCTCCGACGTCTGTAGCCCCATCACCAGCTCCTGCGGCTCCGGCGTCGGGAGGTCTGACGCTTGACTCGCTCTTCGGCGCGGGTGCGATGGCGGCAATAATGGCAAGGCAGTCGGCAACGCCTCAGAACTCAACACCGACACCCCAGCCTCCAGCGTATGCCAATGTGGCCATTCGATCACCTCCCCCGGTTCACGCCGAGCCTCCCAAGCCGGCGCCGGCACCGTCGCTGGCAGCAGGATTGGGTCAAAACACGATGTCGCTCCTCGACCAGCTTCGACAAGCAGGCATGATGCAACTACCAAAACCGCCACCAGTCCCGGTTGCACCACCGGCAGCATCGATTGTGCCTCCTAATATCGCCAGTCTGCTAGCATCAACGAAGGCAGCTGGACTACTGAATAACCTCAACACCCAGCCGAGAGGGGTCATCAATTCAGCCGCTCTGAAGCAGCCGTAAGTACCTCACGCGACATGTCGTTGATAACTCCTAACGCTTTTCTTGATAGAGTTCATCCTTCTCTAATCGCCCAGCTTTACGATGATCTTGGTCCGCCATGCACCCAATGTGGCCGACGATTCCGGACGGATGAAGAGGGCAGAAAGAAGAAGACTGCTCACATGGACTGGCATTTCCGTGTCCATCAACGAACTACCGAGGCTGAGAAGCGAGGCATGCATCGGAGTTGGTATGTCGACCAACGTGTAAGTTTCAACCGTAACTCCCTTACTGCAGGGCATCTCTAACAGCCAATAGGAGTGGGTGAAATCACGGGAGGTTGTCGACGCGGATCATATTCCCGCGCCCGACGAGGCTGCGGCGCAGGCTTCGAAGGCCTCAGAGGCGGCAAAACCCAAGTATATCCCCGTGCCAGAGCCATCTCGTGGAATCAACACCGTCTGCCCGATCTGCCAGGATCGCTTTGAGAACAAGTGGCTCGACACTGCACAGGAATGGGTATGGCTTGACGCAGTCTTGGTGGGCAACCGGGCATATCACGCTTCGTGTCATGCGGAAGCGACACGAGATCGCGAAACTACCCCTAGTCTAGGACCAGTACTTGGGAAACGCAAGGCAGAGACGAGTATTGCTTCGCCCAAGGTACGATCGCTGAAGACCTCGGCTTAATGAGGGAAGACTACTACATCCCGCCTCTACTATACGACGCAGACTGGCGTGGATTATATATTGTTACGTTAACGGGACGGAAATTTTGACGGTTGGTGAACTTGGTGAGAGAAGCACGAAATGGCGTTATGGGATGCATTGCCAACCAGCATGATGCTGGCGGATAGGCGGCTAGCAACACTACTCAGAGATGCATTACTGGGGAGTTGATTTTCTCGACGAAGGCTGGGTTTGCGGCGAAGAACCAAATGATTCACATGGTGGGCTTCAGCGGATGACGTTTTCGAGAATGGAGTTGGGGCGAGGCGTGATCGTAACTATCACGAAATACAATAAACAATTTTGATAAAGCCACCATGTACGGCTGCGTGTCTAAATCCCGGTTCAAAGGGTCGTCTAATTTCTGTCGAGCCAGCTCTTTACTGTTGATGCTGTTGCCTTAGAAAGGCCTGTTGCTTTCGGCCAGCCAGGAGAGGCTGTACAACATTGTTTACTTGCATGAACCCTGCCAACAGGCATTTCTGGTGGTTGAGAGGAGCCAAGCACGACATGAACGTGCAGGTGTGGCATGCAGTCATAGGGGGTGGCAAGCAATGGCAGGCCACAGAATCACAAAAATCATAAAAACACAAAACAAAGGGGCTACAATAATGGCTATTTCGTCGGGTTATTATCTGTGAAACACCCCATTTTGTATTATCCTCAAACTGGCTAAGCAGATCACCAAGTTGAGCCTCCAGCTCGACACTGGACTAAAACCACTAAAAATACCTCCCGAGCCCGTGGAGCCGAGAGCGGCCCGCTGCCCATGGACTGGTCCCCGCAAACCGGTACGTACCTTGCGTCTAATGGAGGTCGAGTCACATTCCAGCGCGCTCCGTCCCTGACATTTGCAGCTGCAGCCGCCAAAATTCCCAAGCGCGTTCCAGCTTTCGCAGCTTCACTTCCACCACCTCCCAGCAAGCACAAACACAAGCATATCGACAAAACGGCCGCTGCGGACTCGCACGATCTTTTCACCCTCGCCTTTCGTCAGCCGGCGATCGGCAGCAGCCATCCCCAACCGGTTACTGGCCACAGGCCATTGCAGAGCACGACAATGGCGGTCGACTGCCCCATCTGCAACAAGCCGGTCAAGTCGTCCGAGATCAACGGCCATATCGACTCGGGATGCACAAGCTTCATAATCGACAAGGAGAAGGGGCCAACGCCGCCCCAGTCGCAGACGCCTCAGGCTTCCAGCTCCCAGAAACGAAACGCCTCCAACTTTTTCTCGACGCCTGCCCCCAAACGACAAGCTGCCTCCGAGAACAAAGTATCGGCTCCTGTCAATGGAGTAGCTTTCCCACCTGTAATAGGAAAGAAAAGAAGCTTTGAGGAAGGTCCAGGGGATGGACCTGGAGCGAACCAGAAACCGGCCGGCAGCGCAACGAACGGGGAAGTTCAGAACGGAACAAGTGGGTGGGATCAGAAGACAGAGCAGGATGGCAGGGTGGTCAAAAAGACAAAGACGCAGCGAGCGGCCCCTCTGGCTGATCGAATGAGGCCACGGACGCTTGACGATGTATGTGGGCAAGATCTCGTGGGCCCAAGCGGTGTCCTTCGCTCCTTGATCGAGTCGAATCAAGTGCCGTCGATGATTCTCTGGGGTCCCTCAGGCACAGGCAAGACGACGATAGCACGATGTATAGCCCATATGGTGGGCAGCCGCTTCATCGAGCTCAACGCGACGGGTACGGGAGTCGGCGAGTGCAAGAAGCTGTTCCAAGAAGCGGCCAACGAGCTCGCCCTCACTGGTCGCAAGACCATCATCTTTTGCGACGAGATTCACCGTTTCAACAAAGCTCAGCAAGATGTCTTCCTCAAGCCTGTCGAGGCAGGGACAATAACCCTCATCGGTGCTACAACAGAGAATCCTTCTTTTAAAGTGGCAGCCGCTCTGCTCTCCCGCTGCCGAACGTTCACCCTCCAGTCGCTTACCACCGAAGACGTTGTCCGCATCCTCCAGCGCGCAATCCGCGAAGAAGAATCCGTTTATCCTCCCACCCCTCTTCTTGACGAGGCTATGGTCTCTTACCTCGCTCGTTTCGCAGACGGCGATGCTCGAACAGCCCTCAACCTCCTCGAACTCGCCCTATCCCTCACGACTCGAGAGGGCATTACGCAAGAAGATATCAAAGCGTCCCTCACAAAGACCCTCGTCTACGACCGCGCCGGCGATCAACACTACGATACGATATCGGCCTTTCACAAATCTGTCCGCGGCAATGATGCGGACGCAGCCCTCTACTACTTGGCCCGCATGCTGCAATCCGGCGAAGACCCACTGTTCATCGCTCGTCGCATGGTTGTCATCGCCTCTGAGGATGTTGGTCTCGCAGACAACACCCTTCTGCCTCTCGCAACTGCTACATACACAGCCACGCAGCAGATCGGTATGCCCGAGGCACGCATACCCCTCGCTCACTGTACGGTCGCCTTGTGCAATGCGCCCAAAAGCACACGGGCCTATCGCGCCCTGAACAACGCTTATGCTGCCCTGCGTGAGCCTGGTGTAGCGGGTCTGCCTGTACCGCTACACCTACGCAATGCGCCTACACGGCTCATGCGTGATCTGGGGTATGGGGCTGAGTATAAGTATCCCCCCAACTATCGTGACGGCATGGTCAAGCAGACGTACCTGCCAGATGAGCTTGTGGGACGGAAATTCGTGGAGGACCGAGACCTGGGTACAGAAGTTGACCCTGATTTGGAGATGGGAGGGACATGATATCTAAGTTCAGAAAATTAGAAAAGGGGAAAGAAAGCCCTTGGATAATCGTTTGCATTGCATGGAGTAAGGATGGGTCTGGATACCAACCCCAAGTTGGGTTTTTGTACTTTATATTGTATATGCGCTTGACGCAAAAGCGTGCCACCAAAAGTTGCAACATTGTATAGATATAGCCAGAATGGTTTTGTAACCCTTTGACTTTGGTATCCCTGTTGTGAAGTAAAGGCTGCCAGAAAATGCTCGTATCATAACGTCCTTCCCAACGCCTTCGAATGCAAACCCTTTAACGCCGTCCTAATGCTTGCATATCCTGTAAGTCATGGCCTAATCATCTTGTAAGTCATGGCTTAATCTTCCTGTGTCAAGTCTATAAATCCAACATCGCTCATTCGTACCGCGCCCGTCCTTATGCCTTTGCGCTCCAGAGTTGCTGTCTCCCTAGCAAGCCGCTCGTCACGCTCCTCGGCGTCCACCTCAATTTCCTCAAAAAAGCCGACGGCGCTTACCCGCGGGACGAGTAGCTTCTTCTTCCGCGCGGGGGCTGGGCTGGGGCTGGTGCTTCGGTTGGTTGATTGGGATTTCTGGTGCCGCTTGCTTGGAGATGTAGGTGCCCTTGAGAGGAGCGATGAGAGTGGGACAAAATCATCGGGGTCATCGCTGTCGAGGCCGCCATCGTATTCTTTATCAACTGCTGGTTGTGACAGTGTTTTGGAGAGTGAAGGAGCGGGTTTCTGGAAAGAGGCTTGGCTTGAGCTTGTTTTGTTTGATCTTGTTGTAAAAATGTCCAAGGATGTTTGCTTCAACTTCGCTGGCTGGGAAGCCTGAAACAAAGCTGTTGGTTTCCCAAATTTAGAGTCCCGCGTCGTTTTTGGCTTGTTCATCCTTTTCGGAGAAGTACCCGAGGCAAGAATTGCGCGAACCGTAGAAGGGAACTGCTGAGAGCCAGTGATGCCAGACTTTGATTGTGGCGAGGGCGAGGGGGGAGGTGAATCCGCCGCACAAAGTGGGCTAGATGTGATGACAATCGCTTGTTGTCCACCTGGAGAGTCTCGCTTCCTAGGCGTCGCTTGTGAGCTGGCAAGTGTCCAAGGGGTCGTCTGCCTGACAGGGCTACCCGAGGTCGAAGATATGGGTTGCTTACTTGGCTCCAGGGGGGATGGTATTCGAAGACGGCGGGAGGGTCGGCCCGTTGACGGCTTCTGAGGTTCAGTTGATCCAGTATCCTCCTTAGTTGTCGCCAATGGAGCGCTCTGGGCCTTTGTAGCTCGCACATATTTATCGAGTGCCCCGGCAGGCATTCCCTTGTTGATCGCAGGCTTAGATCTGGTTTTCGAGTTCTTCTTCTGTAGCAGCGCCCTTTCTCGGGCCATGTGTTTCATCTCGGCCTCGGCAAAGACTTCAGGGACGGTTCTCTTGGCCAGCACTTCCAATACCCAAAGACTGAGGCGTTCTGAAGGGTCGAAAGGTTTAGACTTTGATGACTTTGAACCGGGGTCATCTTCAATATTCTCCGCTTCCTCGACATCATCGTCACTATTCAGTGCCAATCCATCTCGGCTGTGCACAATTTTCTCGTCGGCCTCTTTGGACAAGTCAATAGGTATGATGTCCAGAGGAATGTGCTGTATGCGGACTTCGGGGACGTTGTCATTCGTGACATGCGACCTGAACCCCGTTATTCCTTTGACGTAGCCTGCATGATCACATCCCTGGTCCTGCATTTTGTTGATGAGGACTGCGTGGGACAAGACGCGGACAAATTTGATAGCGCCGATTCGATAGTCCCAGTCAAAAACTTCTCGCGTAAACTCTCGAAGGTCTTCGAACTGGATTTCAGCTTTCTTGTGAAGCTTTTCTCGAATGTCGCCCAGACTAGATTCTGGCGATACGACGGGGTGTGTGTAGTAACGTAGAATCTTGGTGTCGGGAAAGGTACTCGGGATCACCAGAGCTTTGTTTCGCCTTTTGAAGAATCCACTCTCGTTGGTGCGAAGCTCGCGTATCAACGAATCTCTCCAAGCCTGGGCTCCTTCTTCATCGGAGGCCTTCAATTGGCACAGGGTCTTGCCGTACCCAGCCTTGGCAGCCTCGACAGCCACTTTGATGCCGCACCCAGGGATTCCATCAGGATCATAGTCGCCACCGCTCATCAATGCCACGAGAACCATTCCCTCTCGATCAAGACCCTGGCCCGCAAGTTTCATCTCTTCCGTGTCGAATAGGGAGACATGTGTTGGTGTCGTCTGTCGCTTGGACTGCGGTGACCATTGTCGTATCATTCTTGTGCACCCAAACATCAGAGTGTCGACATCTTCGCTTAAAACGGCATCGACGAGACCGTGCCTCTGTAGAAGAGCGCATTCCGCCTCGGCCTCTCCTGGCGCATCATGAATGGGAAACCCAAACAGGCGGATCAATCGTTTTGCGTGTGCATTTGACAGGGAATCGCCTCGTCCAGATCGCTTGTTTCTTTTGATCTTGGGTTTGTAGGGTCCGTCGAAGACAAACACGGGCTCGATAGGAGCTGCTAGAAGGCGGACCAGGCGGTAAAAGAGGGTTCGGATCGCGGGGTTCGTGCCGCCTACATAAGTCAGGAAAGAGCCAGAGGACCAAAGAGAGTCGCACGTACCCTGAGCTGCCTGGTTTTGGAACTGCCAGATAGCAATGTCAACAGCGATTCGAAGTGGGCGACCCTTCTTCACCAAAGACTCGGCGGCAAGTTTCACAAGGGCGATTCGTTTACCCTCGCCGATCTCCTGGTAAATCCTAAGAAGAGTCAATGTGATTTCTCGTAGAATGAAAACTTGAGAAACTACCCCTTGATGCCCATCTGGAACGCAGAAAGCCGCCCAGGCAATCTGCTTCATGTGGTTCTAGTCGATGATGTAGGTGCAAGTTCACGCTCCTTCTCGGCCCCACGTCGCTGCGGTTACCAAAACCGCCTGTTTTCTTGTCGGGGGATCGGCGTTTCAAATGCCGACGTCGCAGGACCCATCCACCAACCAGCGTCGTGCACAAAGCCGTGCCCAAACAAGAGCATCGCAATCACCGTCAACTCCCCGACATCGCCCTAGAGCACGGAAAAAAAGGCAGGCAGTGAAAAGCCTATCGCTGCCATGGCCTCGAGTTCAGGACCAACGCTTGCTCACCGTAGTGTGGCCAGCATCCGCGGAGGTCCTACTCAGGGGTCGGGCCCCTCTACTCCACACACTCCAAACCGTTCCATCACCTCGACCTACGGCTCACCATCCACTATCCGCGCCGATGACGATATCATCGTTGTTGAGCTAGGCTCACGGCATGTTAGAGTAGGCTTCGCAGGCGATGCCTGCCCCAAGGCGATTCTCCGATGCAGTCCTGAAGACCAGCGCCGAGCTGGAGACTTTAGGAGCTGGCAACAGCCAAGTCGGCCAGCTAGCCTAGACTGGTCGAAGGAGCACGAATTCTGGCGTTTTGACTTGCGAGACGTCGATCTTGGTCTCTGCCAAGACAAGCTGGAGCGTGTAGTGCAGGATGCATTCACCAGGTAATTCATCATTAGGCTGTACCGAGCTACCTACTTACCAACGACATAGACACTTGCTCATCGACTCCCGGCCTAGAAGGCTGGGCCTGGTCCTGGATTCTGCTGTACCATTGCCCCTATTGACAGCTGTGTTGGATACCATGTTCAACCGATTTCAGTCTCCCACCATTTCTCTCATGTCATCCTCGGTCATGTCGGCCGTCGCTGCGGGTGTGCGGTCTGCCCTGATTATCGATCTGGGATGGGCCGAGACAGTTGTCACCAGTATTTACGAGTACCGGGAAGTTAAATCATCGCGCACTGTTCGAGGAGGGAGGACGCTTCTTGACTCGCTCTACAAAGCCATTCAACCATTAATACCAGGGCAGCATGATGACAAGCAACGAGCCATCAGCTTCGAGGAATGCGAGGATATCATGTGCCGTCTAATGTGGTGCAGGCCATCAGACTTTAGGTCTCCTCAGAGACAGTCAGCTCAGCTGGAGACTGTGGATGAGCAGGAGGAACTCGAGGCAGAGGCAGCGCAAGCAGGCCTTCCGACTGGCGTTGTCCAAATACCTATCAATACAGGACCTCACCCATCGACCATAGAGGTCCCTTTCGAAAAGCTGGCAGAAGTCTGCGATGACGCATTCTTTGATCCCTCGGCAAACCGAGCAAGCTTTGACGATCACGACCTTCCATTACACCTACTGATCTACCATCATCTCCTTCAACTCCCAATAGACGTGAGAGCAACTTGTATGTCACGAATAATGTTCACGGGAGGTTGCTCGAACATTCTCGGTCTCAAACAACGAGTCATTGATGATTTATCCGCCATCGTGGAAAAGAGGGGTTGGGAGTCCGTCTTTGGCAAGGTCGTGGACCAGCATCGAAACACTGCCAGGCTACATCGACAGTCTAGCAGTTCATCCCCGAGCGAAGGATCTAGCTCGCCGTCGCAGGCTGGGGATGAGCAGGAGAAGCCCATCAAAAGCGCCGCTGAGACAACGCCCGAATACGACCCCATTGAAGCAAAGGTTGCGCGACAGCGAGAGACAACGCCGCAAATTAAAGGCCAAATCCGTGTAATCCACACTCTTGGGCCATGGATCGGGGGCAGTCTACTCTGCCAGCTCAAAGTTCCCGCGATATCAATTATCGACCGCGAGATATGGCTACAACAGGGCGTGAATGGGGCCTCCCGTCCCACCGACGTGGATTTCAAAGCGCAACAAAGACAGAGCATGCAGGCTGGGGGTTACGCTCGGGGGAGCGGAGGGCACCACGGCAACTGGACACTAGGCACATGGGGCGCCTTGTGATGAGATCGTTGGTGACCAACTTTGTAAAATGCGACTGGTTGACAGAGCCGAGATATCATGATATGAAATGAGTCAGACTATCAGCAAGAAAATGTTGACCGGAACCACGAATTTAAAGCCGGCAACAGAGAGACAGGGAATGAGAAATTTACTAGACACACCAACCAACCAATATACCCAATTAGCAAGCGTGCCCGGGTTTCGTTTACCTCATTTCTTTAGCCCAACAAGACCAGTTTGTCAAACTTCATGATTCTTACGCTTTGCGGCGGCTTGGCTTTCACGATAGTCGGGTCGTCGGGGTTGGATCGGCGGCCGGGCTCGGGTAATTGCATAAGCCCCAAATTCTACCCAAGCTCGAGAAAGCTTCGGCCGCCGAACGACGTCAAGCTTCCAATCTGGTGATTGCAATGATAAGCCCGCTCGGAAACCACCAGCCACCATGAACAGGACATTGCCGCGCCTGCGGTGTCACAACTTGCAGCTACGGGCGAGGACGATTCAATCCTGCACTCGCGGCTTTGCAGACGCCAAGAGGCCACCCTCAGCACCAAAGCCCATCGTCGACATCAAGCACATCCGCCAGAACGCAGACCTCTATCTACAGACTTGCGTAGAGCGCAACTATCGTCGCCAGGCGCAGAACCCAGCCCAGATTCTCGAACTGCACGCCAAATGGCAGGACCTGCAGCGGCAAGGCCGCGCACTGCGTGAGCGATCCAATTTGCTGAGGCGCCAACTTGCGAATCCGGCCACCAGCAGCGACGACGAAGACCTCAAGGAGGTGAAGCAATTGACCCGCGAGCAGATCCAGGATGAGGCCCGGCAACTTAAGCAGGACCTCTCGTCGATTGAGAAGGGCGAGTCGCTAGCAGTCGCTCAGATGGAGGAGCTGGCGCTGGAGCTACCTAATCTCACTCATCCAGAAACACCAAAAGGCGATCAGCCTGAGGTGCTCAGTTACATTAACGACCCACCCATCTTCAAAGAAAGTCCCGAGGACAAGATCTGGCGCTCTCACGTCCACATCGGCTCCGAACTCGGCCTTTTCGACTTTGCCGGCGCTGCCACTGCCTCCGGATGGGGCTGGTACTATCTCCTTGGTGAGGCTGCTCAACTCGAACAGGCCTTGATCCAGTATGCTCTCGCCGTCGCAACCCGTCACGGCTGGACCCAGGTGTCACCCCCCAGCATGGTATACAGCCATATCGGCGCTGCTTGCGGATTCCAGCCTCGCGACCAGAGCGGCGAGCAGCAGGTCTACACGATCGCTCAGTCAGCCGAGGATGTTGAGCGCGGTGTCCCTGAAATGTGTCTCACAGGCACCTCCGAGATTTCCCTAGCAGGAATGAAGGCCAACACCACCATCGACCCGGAGGACCTCCCCCTCAAGCGCGTCGCCGTCTCCCGCTGCTACCGTGCCGAGGCTGGGGCTCGTGGTGCCGACACCAAGGGCTTGTACCGCGTGCATGAGTTCACCAAGGTGGAGATGTTCGCATGGACAGCTGCAGATGAAGACGCCGCGCAGGAAATTTTTGATGAGATGCTCGATATGCAAACCGAGATTCTCTCCTCCCTCGATCTGCACTGCCGTATCCTCTCCATGCCGGCCCACGACCTTGGGGCTTCGGCTACACGCAAGATTGACGTGGAAGCCTTCTTCCCCAGTCGCAAAGGAAACTGGGGTGAGGTGACATCTGCAAGCATGTGCACTGATTACCAGAGCCGCCGTCTCGGCACACGAACTCGAGTTGACGGACGACTCGCCTTCCCCTGGACCACCAACGGCACAGCCCTCGCTGTACCACGCGTGCTGGCGGCTATTCTGGAAAACGGATGGGATGAGGAGGCCAAGACAGTTGCAGTGCCGGAGTGCCTGCGGCCTTGGATGGACGGAAAAGACAAGATCGGCCTAGGAGGTCGTCGCTCGAGCGTGGACCGGGTGTAAGCTTCAGTTTGGATCTATCAAGGCCAGGGACGGCCTGGTTGTTTCCGTGTACGAGTTGAATCGACTGGGACGGTGGCATTACTGCTGTATTTGAAAAGAAAAATATTGATGTTCCAATAATAGGTGAAAACAATTGGGGGGTATAATCGATCTATTTCAATACAACAAGTCTCCCACGTGGGGCCAGCTCTGCTCTTTCCCCGTCCTCGTCATCCAGCATCTTACAATCCGTAACGGAAGGAGCGACGCCATCACCAAGGGGCCAGCCCCTTCATCTTCTCCTCCCATCCCGGCATCCTGAACTCCATCCCTGGACTTCCCCTCCATCGATACCAGCCGCTCACCTTCTTCATCGCGCCAAACCATCCCAACTCCCTCTTCCGCCACGCCTTTCCCCTCGTTCCATCGCCTCGATGCTGTACAACGTACACGCCTCCATCCGATGCGGTCGTCAGCCGCGCTTCACCACGCTCCGGGTCTCCACTGCTGCTAGATTGGTAGTGCTTTCGGTGCGGTCGGCGGCCAGAGCTGGTGTATCGACTGGCTTGAAAGCGACTGCCACCATCATGGTGGTGGTCCATGTCGAGGCCCTCGAGGACTTCTCCTGCTGCAATCTCTATCCATACATCCAGCGTCCGAAGATGGTCGCAGTAAATAACCAGTAAGGCGACGATTGATGATAGGCCCGACGCCAGCCAGAAGACCCAGAATGCAGATCCTTCAGGGCCATAGGTCCCTTCGATTGACAGGATGCCTGACACCACCGTCAAAGGAAGAAGCAGACCACCCAAATAAGCGATGCGATCGAGGCTCCGTTCGTTAGTATCCTTAGGCTCATCCTGCGCCTGCTGAGACTTCACACTTAGGGCTATCGTGACAGAAAGCTGAAGGCGCCGTTGGAGGCGCTCAGAAAGATACGTCCAGTCCGCCGACGTGACGGTGCTAAACTCGCCACGACGCTCCATACCCCGAGTCGCATCGGCATTGGCTTCTAGGGCTCTGGAAATAGTCCACTGGACATCCACAGAGTCGGAACCGAGAGGAGGCAACGAGTCGATCTTTTCGAGCCACATGTCGTAGATGGTTTCTGCTAATAGGTCCTCTACCGCCTGGGTATCGATGATGGCTTGCCAAAGAGCGTCTTCGAGTTCGGATCGCTTTGGAGGTCGTTTACTCTGTGAAAGGTTTTCTGGGCGAGTAGTACTTGAAGATCTGGTATTATGGGAGGCTCGGTAAGGCCGGGGAGGTATTCGCAGTGGGAGGCCATCCAGCAGGAGGATTGGAAGTCGATTCTTAACCATGAGCGACGCCCGGCAGATTCGGATACCTTCAACCTCTTCCTCTTCGTCGGCCTCATCGTCTTCGCTTTGTCTCGATATCTTTCTTGCCTTTTCGGCCTCCGGGAACTCCCAGGTCCATCCTCTTCTCCTCTTCTCCAGCTCCATGCCCAACACCACGCCCATATCGCATTCCCCTCTCATGACCGCCATCCTCCGCCATCCCGGCCGTTCCACCGCCGCCATCTCTTCCCTCAAGTTTTCCGCATCGAAAATCCCCTTTTGTCGGCAATTTTGTGCGCTCCACTCGAGGAGGTAGGGCCGCGAGAGCTGCTGCAATTTATCGGCGCCGGGAATGCCCCGCTCCGACGAACGCCGCCGGGGCCGGTGTCGGGGCTCCGAAGCCGGACGGTGCCGCGACATGGTTCAACCTCTGGAATATTGTGCCGCAAAATCTGCCAAATCTCCAGACAGAGATAGTGTACACCTATGGGATAGGAATGAAGAATGAAAATGAGACCGAGACCAAACCGGCTTGGGATATCGGGGAGTTTCGAATCTTTTGAGTCTTCCGGCTTCTTCCCGCCGAGACCTCATCCAAGACCCCATGAGCATCAGCACCCATCATGCGAAAAGCTCTCAAGGCCCGAATTCTCCATAATTCCCTAGGCAAACGCGGTCTCGAGTGAGACTTTGGGGTCTCACCAGGCAGATGTTCCCCTGCGCCTCCGTCAGCGAGACACCCGCCAGTGTCTGAGTGCGGTCATGTGCCCAGTCTCGCCGCCAGATGACCCTTGCACCAAACGAGCTTCCACCACGAGACAACTATACACGCGCTCTACAAAAAAGGCGGCCGGCCCACTCATATTATATTTAGCCTTGTCATTTCTGATGATAGTCCAGTGTTATCATACATACTCTCTCTAACCTTTGACAATGTTGTACCAACTCTTTCCACAGGCTTATAAACCTGGAATTGTTTCATCTTTGTAGTAAAAGTCGGGACATGGGGCACGAAGTAGATAGTTGACCAGCGCGGATTTGTAGAACAGATTCCCTTGCTCTATTGATGTCATGCACCTTCTTTCCCGTTCTTCCCCAAACGCCAGACCAGACGACGCCGTTTGTACAGCAGATTCCTTTCCTAGTCTCGCTCGCTTTCTCCCTCATATCTCGCTTTTAGCTGATAAAAATCAAGCCCTCAACTCACTTCGTCAGTCTCCACCCATCTTTTCTCTTGTTTTTCTTCCGCCAAGCGTTCGTCAAAAGGAGTGGCAAGGAGTCGAATAATGCCGGAAATGCAGAACAGGCGCCCCAGTGCAATATCAAAATCATAAGCCCGTGTGTACATGCAATGCCGAAATGGTCCACAAAACAATCCCCTTCCGCTGAAATCTGTCTAGTGGTGATGTTGATGATGCGCCTCGTCGTCACCATCGTGGTGCAAAGTGACGCTGTTGAACTCGAGGAACGGGTCGGCAATATCACCACCAGGTGTGGCCAGTCCACTATCCAGAGGCACTCCCTTGAGGTTCATCGCTCTCGACCCAGATAAATCAACGCTCTCACTTTCTTTCACATTTCGGAAGTTGACCGTATCGACTCCTCGGCCGGCATGGGGAACAATCGGCGGTTTCATGTGACGGATAAGTGCCCACTGGGTGGACCGGAAGAATGGGTGCGCCTTGATATCCGATGCACCAGCTCGGGCGCCCAGTCGTCGGTTCTCGTCTTTGATGAGCAGTTTACGTATTAAAGATTTGCAGAGACTGCGGTTCTTGGTTAGATGACAGTCCGGCAGAAAGAGGCTTCTGTCAAAAATCACTTACTTGGAGATCTGGGGTGAGCCTGTATGGTCTGGGAAAGGAATATCCTCTCGCAAAATGTTCGCAAAAGTAGCGTTACGGTTCTTGCCCTTGAAAGGCGTGGTGCCGTAGAGCATCTCGTAGATGAGAATGCCCAATGTCCACCAGTCGACGGCACTTGTGTGACCGCTACCCTTGATCACCTCGGGTGCGATGTATTCTTCGGTACCAACAAACGAGTTTGTTCTGAAGTTGGCAATACATGATCGCGTGTCGATAGTCGGCAAAGCGTCCGTCCGAGCACCATTCTTACCGACAATCATGGTCGGCTTGCCGCCAGGGTCTGACTGCTTGGACAAGTCAAAGTCCGAAAGCATGATATGGCCTGATTGATGAAGCAGGATGTCTGAAGCAGGTGTTAGCAGTGTATTTGTCAGCGTGCTCGTCACACATACTCTCTGGCTTCAGGTCTCGATAGATGAATCCCATGAGGTGCAGGTATTCCAACGCTGCTGTGACCTCGGCGGCATAAAAGCGGGCGTCTTCCTCAGGGATGCACTTTCCAGGACGTGTTTGGAGAGCGCGGAAGAATTCGCCGCCACTGCAGTACTCCATACACAGGTAGAGATAATCTTCTGACTGGAACGAGTGGTATAATGTGACAATAAACGGGTGGTTACTTGTCGCCAGGATTTCCTGCTCTGCAAGGGCTCGTTTGATCTTGTTACGCTTGATCATTTCCTTCTTGCTCAAGACTGGACATGGTTAGCACTGGTCGCGGTTAGAGGCAATCGGGACAAGCATACTCTTCATAGCATAGAGCCTACTGCTCTTCTTCTCCCTCACAAGATACACCTTGCCCACGTCTCCCTTTCCAATGAGTTTGATCTTGTCGAAGCTAGCAGGGCTGACTTCAACATTTCGGACCTTGATTGAATTGGAGCTATAGGTTCTTCGGAAAGCCAAGGCCGTGCTAGGGGCCGGGAGAGCGGCAAGAACATCGTCGCCCACGGCACCCTTGCCCTTGGCTTCAGCCTCTTGAGCTTTGACTGACTCTATGAGGCCAAGAGAACCTGAGCTAGCATTGGCAAGAAGGGGATCTTTGCCAAGCTCAGCAGTTGCCGGACGTTCGCCATTAGACGCGCCCTTGGAGAAGAGACCTTGAGCATTCGGGGCACTAGCGACTCTTCTCAGTCTTCGGGCCAGTTCCTCTTTGGTTTCGCTGGTAGCCTGATCCGCATTGGTACCATCGGGACCCTCCACCTTGAGAGAGGGCGTGTCGGGCGGGCTCGGGGGAACAGAATCGGCATTATGATGGCGAAGGCCAGGCTGGCCTTGATGGGCGAAGTAAGGGTTCGCATGAGCTGTAGGACTCATAGCTTCTTCGAGCTGGTTGCCCTCGCTAGCGACAGTGTGTGCGCGAAGACGACCAACGGTATTACTAAAGAATTTGGTGTGACGGGACTTGCCAGCATCCGGTGTGAGAGAAGCCGACGACTTCTCCTTTTCTTTGTCGCTAGAGCCACTGCCGGTGCTACCTCCAGTGTTCATCCGGAAAAAGTTGCGAAGTCGATGGCTGACCTGGCCGCCTCCATTGGAGGTCTTTGTGGAGGGCATGACGGCGGAGGATTCAGGGTCGTGGACAACGTTCGATGCCGGAGCGAAAGGGGCGACGGATTTGGACTTGGAGCGGGGGTTGACTCGTTTAGAGATTCGCGTCCATATTCGACAAGCAAAGCGGCGGGATTTAGAGGCGGGCGTGTTGGGATGACGTTCAACTCGAGCTTGATGCAAGTGGAGCGGGGAGTTGCGCGGCGAGTTGTTGCTCTGGGGCGAGTGCGCGGACGAAGACCAGGGCGAGGGGAGGAACTCAGACGAGGCGGGAGGAGAAGAGTGTCCGGTACGAGACTTGGGGCGCGACAAAGAGGAAGCGGCCGCGGCAGAATCAGCGACGGGAGCTTGAGGGATGACGCTGTTGCGAAGGGAGGAAGACGCTGGTGCAGTCTGGGAATGACGCTGGCCTCGAGACTGGGTCTCGTTGGTCTGGGAATGGGAATGGGAATGGGCCATGGGAATGGGGGCGGCGTCGGAAGACGTGGCTGCCTGAGGCATGACCCCCGGTAAAGGCGCTCCTCCACCAGGAGGATTTCCAAGCACCATCGGCTTCTGGTTCTGGGCGCCGGGGAGCTTCGACGCTAACGTTGCCTTCTGGCCAGCAATGGCAGGGTCTCACACTCTCTCACCTCTTTCGCCTCTCACCTTGGCCGCCTCGCACCTCGTGGCTTAGACACACTAGGCTGAGAGATCCTTGGCCCGGCCTGCTAGGTGCTAGGGGGTGATGGGGCCAGGGCCGCCTTACAAAGCAGGCTCGGAGGCTCGGTCTCGTCCCACCTCCCGTTGGCTCCGGCAAGCAGAGATGACGAGATAGGACAGGACTCAGGAAAGACAAGAGACTGCGCGCTACGAGAGCACTCAGCCGCCCCCGACTCCTGGCGCAGTCACAACTGCAGGCAGGTTGGAACACCAAGAAGAGCAGCCAGAGCCAGCGGCCAGTGGAGCGATGGCGGCCGGGAACTGTCCCGTTGGCGTGATGGTGGTGTTTCCCTCGGGGCGGTTCCAGGGCGGGCGGGCCACTAACCAGTGGGTTTCAAATCGGAGGTTGCGCTAGAATCAGGGCGTCGATAGCGTTGTACTGGGCCGGCCAACGGACAAAAAAGGTACGGTACTCTTGGCGCCCATGTGTTCTCTTGACGGGACCTCGTGGGATTGTCGATGTCGGCTCCCGCGTGCTGGATCGCCTGTGCCCCTGATACCGGGCCCGATTCGAAGCTCGCGTGCGTCTCTCGTGATGACTGAGTTGAAAGCTGGCGAGATGAATGAGATGACTCCAAATTCGACGTGGTGGCAGGATAGATGGCCTTGTGGGGAGATATGAGACGGAGTTCCGAGAGGGGCCGCCGCCCTGGTTGTCGAACGACGTCGACGATTGCGAGGGTCTGGGTTGCGAACACGACACAGCGATCACCCGTGTTTTGCCATAGAGAATGAAACAAATCGATACAAGGTACTTGCAAGTTGGAAGGCAGGAGTATGTTCGTGATGCTGTGAGATACCAGACGTTTTCCACAATAACAGCAGCCGTTTCAGAGAGTCGGTATTACGCGTTCGGGAACTAAATCTCATTTCATCCATCCGCTACTTCCGGTTCTGTGCAACAGGAAGCTTCTCGTTTCATACCTGCCCAGTTAGGTGATGTACGTATAGCGCCTTATCTTGCACGTCAAGAGTGTTGGTTGCTCCCAGCCTTCCTTGGCTACCCTGCAGTAACCAGCAGGTTGGCCAAGAAAAGGGAAGGAATCTCGTCGTCAAGTGAGACCGAGTTACAATAACCCAACATTATGAATATTCCGAGATACACCTAATTGTACTGGTGGGGTACTGGTGAGATGCGGGTTAGCAATTAGGCTAAGCCATAGTTCATAGAAAGCCAGCTGTGTTGCTTTCTGGTGTAGATAGCAGAGGCACTGTCACCATCAACAGCCCGTTTGTCGACCAAGCAGCCTCTTGACTCCAAAATAAAGCAACTACAGTGTAGAAGTTGATTCTGTCCAGTTCCGCGCACGCCGAACTCTGCAAGCACATCTAAACCTCGTAGCCGCATAAAGCCCCTGTCGTCTCAACCGGCTCATTGGGTACGTGATATAAAGAACACACGGACCCATCCCCCCGCTCGCGGCATGGCATGTTGGCTTGTCTCACCCACTCACTTACTTTACCCTAGCCTGAGATCCTTCATCGTCTAGAGTATAGTTTGTGACGTCGTCAAGCATGACGGAAGATCAGGAACATATTGTGAGGCTCCGCGATTAAGACACAACTTGACTCGCTGACAGCTTACTCCAAATAGGCCGCCGACGACGACTCGGCCCTCGGCGTGGTACGTGCCCCAGCGTTGCATGAACATCCCGTTGTATTATGTCCGCTGACAGTAATGCGACTCCAGAACCTCGAGGAGGAATCGTCATTGGCGTCTCTGAGGACCAGTATCCTGGAAAGCAAGCAGGAGAATGGCCGAACTTACCACTCTATGAGTGAGGGGAGTGAGTAACCGTATCCCAGCCACACATGGAAGATGTTGTTGCGGCTGACGCGCCTCAAGAGTATAATTATCCCAACGACGATGTGAGTTTCCGACCAGCTGTGCAGGTGTGAAACACTTGACTGCATGTTGGCATAGTTGAAGTGAAGCCCATCGCACGCCCTCTATTGGCAAGGATCATCACATGCTAGTCTGTGCGACGTAACTGACACTGCCATTGATATTAGCAAGAGAATGAACGACTCGGTCAGTGCGACTCAACACCAGACCGTATACTACATGCTATGCGATACTAATTAACCTAGACCTTCAACATCATATTTGGCGGATCCAATTTGATGGAAAACTGGCCCTTAGCCCTGGCATCGATGATGCAAAGAGAGTTCTGGACATTGGAACCGGCACGGGCATGTGGGCGCTCGATTTTGGTAAGGACTTCTTTCGACTACCTGGATCGCGAAAAGAGGAAATGGATCATATCACTGACAGAGATCTAGCCGACGCTCATCCCGCTGCTGAGGTAGGACGTGATAGAGCAAGATTGCCTCAAGGAGCTTTAATCACTCACCGTCGGTGCAGGTAATCGGCGTCGACCTTAGCGCTGTCCAGCCGCACTGGGTTCCCCCCAACTGCCGCTTCGAGATCGATGACTTGGAAAAGGACTGGACCTGGTCTAAGCCTTTCGACTTTATCCTCTGCCGAGGAATGTCTGGCTGCTTCGCCGATGTGCCCGCCCTCATCCAGCAAGCCTACGAGTGAGATTTGCCCGCGACTTGAGACTCAGTCGGAGATTTGAGGCTGACCCAACACTAGCAACTTGACTCCAGGAGGCTATTTTGAGATTGGTGATCTTTCCCTGCCCATGGGTTGTGATGACGGAACTGTAACGAAAGACTCTGCCGTTTGGAGATGGCACGATGCACTTTACGAAGCGTCCAAGAAGATTGGCCGTACAATTCAGAGCGTTGCTCACGACACCACTGTTCTCGAGAAGGCTGGCTTCGTCGATATTGTCCATCGCGAGTTCAAGTGGCCTTTCAACACTTGGCCCCTTAACCCCAAGCTCAAGGAGATTGGTCGCTGGCAATGCGTAAATATGGACATGGGTCTCGAAGCCTTCTCGCTGGCGCTTTTGACGCGTGTTGCCGGCTGGACAAAGGAAGAGGTCCTGGCTTGCTGCACCGAGGTGCGCAAGGACATTCGGAATCGTAGGATGCACGGATATTGGACGCTGTGAGTGAAACTCAACCTCATTAGTTAAACCGTTACTGACTTTGGTCCCAGGCACGTCGTTTACGCCAGGAAGCCCGAGTAGAGGGGAAGCTCTTGGTGATGTGTTGCATTTTGTATCACTTGGGACATATGACGACGACGATCGAGTACGAGCATCCAAGCGGATCTATGAGTAGTTGATTTTCTATCCCTACCTTGTTGTTGAATAAACTAGTATCGGCCCCAGTCAAAGCTCTGAACTTAATCGGTGGCAGAGGACAACTTTTGTCAGATTGGAACCTCAAATGCCATTTGTAGCTTGGACAGTCCGCCGGCATATGAGGTACTTGTCTAGCCTCGGTGCCCATCGATCAGAGTCAGGCACTTACTGTGTTTTCTGTCGACAAATTTTACGCAATTTCCTTCCCCCCTTCAAACAACAACTCCGTGTCCTCCATCTATCAATTCTTAAGCACGCATGATCATCGATTCACGGCTAGGGCCGGTTCCGATCCACTTGACCTGTTCAGATGTCAGTATCGCCTGAGTCTATTGTCTCAAAGGTTTGCGGAGGTATATTTGATCGAGACAGCTCTCAGCAACATTGCTGAGTTTGAACGCACCTTGACTCCAACAAACTTCTCAATGTACTAGTCAAGTAGTCAGCAGAGGAACCAGGTCTAGAACTGGAACATAAATTACCTCGATGTACTCTCGGGCCTGCTTAGGCAGATTGTAGTAAGTCTTGGCGTCTGTGGTCGGCTTGTTCCAACCAGGCATCTCGTGATAGATAACCTCAGCGTGCTTAAGGACCCTGAGGTCTGACGGGAAAGAGGGGATCTCCTATTGGATGTTAGTACTGGTTTTTCATGAGCCTGTCAGTAATATTTCCACTAACAACTTTCAACATCGCCTCAAGACCCATTATTCTTCTTGGTTCAGATGATCAAAGCCAATAATAAATTGAGGACAACCATATTAACTCTTGAACGCCTTTCAAATCATTCAACATTTATAAGAGCCAATGCGATTGCACAAATTAGAAGAGAATAATTTTATTGGCCCAAAAGGTCCATCTCATGTCCTAATGACAAGCCTCAAAGTAACAAGATTTCGGCATGCTCTTTTTGTCTCTCCCATTTTGTACATCCCACCTCTTTATAAAGAGAGTTTTTTTCGTTCACTCAAAAGTCAAGACACACACCATCCCGGGACAGGGGGAGTTTCAATAAAGATACCGCAGTGTTGGCTATCAGGGCAGTCCTCATCGTAGTAGCACTGTTGGTCTGCTGGTGCGGCTGCGGCAAAGCCGGCTAGGACGAGGACGGAGGCAGTGACCAAAGCCTTGAAATGCATCTTTGTTGCAAGCTTTTGAATTAGTCCGACGTAGAAAAGGTAGATGCAAAGCTAAAGTGTTTACAGGTTGGGTTCTATTGGTGCTTCTTCGGCCTGAAGTGATTGCAGTTGCTCGATGATTGCGGAACTTGGTCGACAACACCCCAAGGGGACTTCCAGGTTTTTACTTTTCATAATCTCCTCAATCCTCGCTCTCCTCTAAGGGTTTCTGATGGATCTTGCTGACAATGAGCCGACAAGCCGAGTCGCGAGACACGCGCTGGCATGCTGACACGTGAGATCTACAAACGAGCACAAAACCTAGAAATAAACCGAATCATACGGCTATCTCAATACGAGGAAGCTAGCAATCATTACCCGATGCTTCTTTTTTTTCTTTTTCTTTTTTTCGGTATGGTCGTCTATTCTGCATCTAATTAATGGATGGGAATATGTAGAGACACGAATAATCGGAAGAGAGCTGAGCAGGTTGTTTCACTCGTCTCTTCGAGACTGGCTGTATTGTTGCTGATTAACAGAGTCTGGGAACACCATCAATTATCTAATCACCCCCATCACTCCCATCACGCAAAAGCGGCCCATAAAGATAGCCCGAATTGGACATCCAGCTGAAGCCGACAGAGTAGGGTAAAGAAGAATTGCAAGCGCTGAGGACCGGCGTGTATTGTCATCTGACGCCTGCTGCTATGGCTTTGGCTTCTGCGTAACCTCTTAGACCAATTAACTCCTAACAATTTCAATGAATAGCTAGTGGCGTACCTTGCACTCTTATGAGTATCTATTGGCTCTTCAATAGGTCCTGCCTGGGTCTGTTGATGAGACACCAGAACCATTCGGTAAGGTAAGTTTTCCTTCGCCGCCTGAGGGCATTGCATGCCAGTTCACGACCATATCTTCCCCCAAAATGTAACTACTCTGATAGGATAGACTCCTCCGAATTTTCTCTCATATGGTCGGTGTTGTAGCCGCCAAGTCCTGCTGCCCCAACGGTACAGCTCAAAGCTAAGAGCTGACCGCACTTCCCTTCGTAGGGATCAAGATCCGGTGCTTTGGTACGGCTCAGGATCCTTGTAAGATACTTTGATTCCTATTCGAGAAACAGATAGATGCGCATGATGTTGAAACATGGTCCCACTGCACTTGTCCAAGTCTGGCGCTTAACGACGAGTCGGGCGCTTAACGGATGCGACACTGTCATATCAACCCAAAGGGATCCAGAAATCTTTCTTCACATGTTTCATTTTCAATAATTTTAATTACCTTAATTGTTTTAATGACTTGTTAAACTTGGGCGAATGCCATGTTGTCTTCTGTGCGTCGCATATTCCGTAAGAAGAAGGCCAGCAAGGATGTCAAACCAGAAATCCCGCTTGTCCAGGGCCCTTCTCAACCGCCGGCACCCACTCGGCCAACCAAGTCTTTCTTCTACTCGGGCATAAAGCTACTTCATAGTTCAAAATGTGATGATATCGAGTGAGTTGTTCTTCAAATGTTGTAAGACTTGGGTAATCTAACCATGGACTCTCCCAAGTATTGTCTTTATCCATGGCCTCATGGGGGACTGTGAGAGGACTTGGACCGCCAAAACTGCAACCGAACCGTGGCCCAAGGCGCTCCTCCCGCTAGAATTGCCGACAGCTCGCATACTCACATATGGATATGAGGCAACTGCTATGGATCGGCATGAAGTCACGTCTCAAAACCGCGTTTGGGATCATGCCTTCAACCTCTTGACATCTCTGGCTCTGCATCGAGAAGGTGATGACACGGTAGGCATTACCAATTCGGCAATAGCTATTTTCCTCTTATTAAAATTTGTAGAACGAAAGACCTATCATATTTGTCTGTCACAGCCTCGGGGGGCTGGTGTGTCAAGATGTAAGCTCCTGTCTCTCACGTCCTTTGGGTCCAAGCTCATGATTGCCAGGCACTTATAACAGCACGACAGCGCCCTGAACCACATCTTCAAAATATTCTCCTTCGGACCCGGGGTATCATCTTCCTCGGAACGCCACATCATGGGTCAAGCCTCGCGAAATGGGGAGAGCTACTGTCCCGTTCTGTTGGGGTTATGAGGCAGACTAACACCGAGATCATCCAAGTTCTCACCCGCGATTCTGAAGTACTCGCTAGAATCCAAGACAGTTTTCACTCGCTGGTCAGGTCACGCGAGAAGGAAGAAACCGATGTCATCGAAATCACCTGCTTTTACGAGGAGTTACCTATGAAGAAACTAGGGATTATCGTCCCCAAGCACTCAGCCATTCTTCCTGGATACAGTTCAGTTGGGATTCATAGGAACCATGCTGAGATAACGAAGTTCGCGAGCCCCGATGAGCCAGGGTTTGTGGCCGTCTGTGGGGAGCTCAAGCGCTGGGTCAAGAAGATACAACAGGGCCCGACAGAACCTCGGAGACGGGACAAGCAGGACGATGCTGCTACTGCACATTGCAAGTCAAGAATGTTTATTAGGTGCTTCCCATGCTAACAGGTAGTCAGATATCATGCCTTACACCAGCAATCCTGATTTTGTTGGGAGATGCGACATCATTGATATGCTGAAGGACCAGCTGGGTCACAATGAGTCGGAATCATCAAGCAAGGCGCATCGAAGAGCATCGCTCTACGGCCTCGGCGGCGTTGGGTATGTCTAGAAGGCATTTTAAATGAGCTGAGCACTGACTATTCCATAGAAAGACCCAGATTGCGTTGGCTTATGCGTATTGGCTACAAGAGACTTGTCCAGATACATCCATCTTCTGGGTTCACGCCAGCGGTTCAGAACGGTTCGTTGAAGGCTATGCTAAGATTGCTAAAGAGTGCCGCATCCCTGGTTTCGATGAGTCGGACAATGATGGTTTGTTAGTTATAAAAGCTTGGCTACAGAGCAAGGAAAGTGGTAAATGGCTGATGATCATCGATAACGCCGATAATTTGCAGCTATTCTTCCCCCAGCCAGGCAAGCCATCAGACTCCTCTTCACCCGCCACCGACAATCTTACCAAGTACATTCCTGACTGTGCTCATGGAACCGTCCTCATCACAACAAGGAATATGCAGGTCGGCTCAAGGCTCAGGAAAGGGAAGCTGCCAATCGAGGTCAACAAGATGAATGACAACGAGGCAATCCAGCTCCTCAGTCAGGGGATCGGAGGATCGGAGGAATCTCCTGAAGAACTGTTACGTCTTTCATCCCGACTTGAATCCCTCCCTCTGGCACTTGTACAGGCCGCAGCATTCATTCAAGAGAACTCAATCACAGTCGACGAGTATCTCAAGCTTTTAGACGGGAGTGAGGGTGGTATCGTGGATCTGTTGAGCGAGGACTTTGAATCGGTCGGAAGAGATTCTGATACTCCCCGTGCTGTGGCAGAAACCTGGATCCTGTCTTTTCAACAAATTGAGCGACAACATCCTTTTGCAGGTGAGCTCCTCTCACTCATGAGTCTCTTTGACCGACAAGCAATACCTATGGATTTCCTGGAGTTCTATGCCGAGGGGAAGAAAGACATAGAGCCAAAGAGGAGTATCCATCTCGTCAAAGCCTTAGGGGTCCTCAAAGCATTTAGCTTCATCAGGGCCGAGAAAGCGGGCGATCACAACATGCACCGCCTCGTGCAGTTGGTGACTCATACTTGGCTGATTCGGAACAAGACGATACACGAGTTCTCTGAAGCGGCGCTCCAGGCGGTGTCGCACTTTTACCCATTCGGCGACTTTGAGGATATTTCGACGTGTAGCGCATACCTCGCTCACGCATTCGCCGTGTTGAAGTTGGATGATGCTAACTCCAAGGAGGATAGGCTAACCAAAGCATGTCTTCTTTTCAAACTCGGTGGCTTCTTCTTCTTCCAGGCGCGATACACCGATGCAGAGAGGGTACAGCGAGAGGCTACCAGTATACGGACAGAACTTCTCGGAGACGAGCATCCTGAGACTGTGCACATGATGCATCACCTCGCTCTCTCGCTCTCTCACCAAGACCAGGAGGAGGAAGCAGAGAAACTGAAAATACGGGTGTTAGAAATACGGAAACGGATGTATGGCGAAGAACACCCCGACACCCTCCAAGCAATGAACAACTATGCGGTTACCCTTAATAAGCAGGGCCGTCACAAAGAGGCAGAGGAGTTGGATAGACAGGTTTTCGAGACAAGGAAGCGAGTCCTCGGAGAAGAAGATCAAATCACGCTCGAAACCATGGGCAACCTGGCAGTAACAATTAAGGACCAAGGTCGGTTGGAGGAGGCTATAGAATTACAACGAAAGGTGGTAGAGATGGAAAAGAAGGTTCTTGGCGAGAAACACCCCGGCACGCTCCAGAGCATCGAAAACCTCGCATCGTTCCTGTATATTAAAGGTGACGCGAAAGGAGAAGGAGAAGAACTGCAAGTGTACGTGATGGAGGCAAGGAAGGAAGTGCTCGGGGAGGAGCATCCCGATACTCTCTACAGCATGGGCAAGCTTGCATATGAATGGATAGTGTTGGGCAAGAGTACGGCCGACGATAGACACTTATACCCTGACGTGGATGTCCTAGGCGATGCACTTGTTCTATTACAGAAGTGTATCCGAAGTCAACGTCAGGTCCTTGGCCCGGAACATCCGGATATACAAGAAACGGCGGAGGAGCTGGAGGATTGTCAAAGGGCAATTGAACTGATCAGGATAGCTGACGAGAATGGCCAGAGGGAGGTTGAGGGACTTTGGGACTAGAGAACCAAGGCTAGTTTGGTTTAAACACATGCCAATGTGTTGAATACCACCATAAGAGATATTCCATGTGCCCTGGTGATTACATACCTGCCTGCAGTTGAGCAGCTATGAAGTCGACATTTCTGCCCTTGGGGGTTTTGTACAGCCTGTCTCAAACTCTTTACAGCACCTTCTACTCTACCCACCACTATCCGAGTTATCTGATCAACCTTTGTGCCTGTAACATCAGTCGGATAATTTTATGCAGTGATGCTAATGCGCTCAATTAATTGCTAGTTTTGATTAGCCTGAACTAACAGCGAGTTCTCTGAGGTATCACGTCTTCAAGTCGCCATGGTGACATCACCCAGTCGCACTCCTCGACACTCTTGGGAACTTTGGCAAACTAGCATTCCAAGACGGGTAATTACAGAGAAACAAAATTCGGGATTGACTTTCCCCGAGGACAAGCAAAAAAAGAGAGTTATCTCGATGGTTTTGGTCCGGTCAAGGCTGTGTGTGCCCTCCCCAGATGCTCGGCATCGCCTGGGCCGGATGCACAGCCCCCCGGGACTTGCCAACAGACATCCATCCTCAGCCCTAATTCCAAATTTGGACATGGACAAAACAGATCTGCCGGGAGAGAAACATGGGCCCTGGCGCTAGGGGCATATGGCAGCATCATGGACCGCGGTTGCAAGAAGCGCGGCTTGGCACTGCGGGTAACTTGGACGCCGAAACAATCACAAACAAGCTCATCTCTTGTCGTGTTTATTCCTCCGGTGGCTTGCCATGAGACGACCCAGAGTTTGCCATGTCGCATTCTCTGCAGCACGCAACAAGGTCAATTTCTTTGATGCTTATTCTCTCGTGCTACAGAAAACGTTACTCAAATGGCAATTGGCTTTTCGGCGCTGATGGCACCGCTCGGCAGATCCCCTTCAATGGTCTCAGCTCAAATGACGGTCGCAGTTTTAATCTATGATGACTATTTGGATGCTCTCAAGCCCCCTGCTCCAGTCCAGCCTAGCAAGC
Organism: Fusarium sp. JS1030; assembly: GCA_000966855.1. Classification (NCBI taxonomy): domain Eukaryota; kingdom Fungi; phylum Ascomycota; class Sordariomycetes; order Hypocreales; family Nectriaceae; genus Fusarium; species Fusarium sp. JS1030. Next base: position 391,662 of record JWIW01000004.1, on the reverse strand, counting down.
CGTGTTAGCCGCGCCGCTTCTTCCGCTGACGGTGGCCGACTTAGCGTCGCAGCATGGCACCTCGCGGTCTAAGACACCAACAAGAGACGGGATTCCTTAGAGTCCGGATGATATTGCTACCGATGCAAGCCCTCGTGGCATCCGCCCTGAGTAGATGGCGTCATGAGACTCCGAGTAAGCACCAGCAATGCCTCCCCTCAGTGTAGTGTGCTGCCATACTCTGAACTTAAATAGCCTCCTCCCGACCACCTTGATATAGCCCTTGGATCATGCAGCCAACCTAAAGGTTAACACAAACTCAAGTACATAATTAGAGCGAGCCCTCGATTTCTCTCTCCTGTACAGCCAAGCAAAGGAAGTTCCATCCTCAGCGACCACTCGTTCATCCTCCCATCACATCAACATGCGTTTCTCAGCACTCGTTGCCTCTGCGGGCCTTCTTGGCTCTGCTGCCGCCGGAGCCGTCCCCCGGGGCTTTAGTGTCCCCAAGGAAAATGGCTTCCCGAACCCTAGTCCTCAGCAGGAGGCCCAGATTGCCATCCAGGCCAACGGAAAGCTGCCCGGCGGTGCTCTGCCTACTTCTCTCGGCCCCGGTTCGACCACGGCCTTCCAGCTCATTGCCTTCAACGAGCTCTTTGAGACGGCCTACTTCAGCTCTCTGCTTTACAACATCACCAATGGAGTAAAGGGCTACGAGGTTGAGAAGTCCAAGCTCGCTGAAGCCCAGAAGATCATCAAGACTGTTATTGCTGTAAGTGTCTCTCCTGTTTGGGTAATTGACTCTCTATTGACACCTCGATAGCAAGAGGAACAGCACGCTATTGGAGCTCTCGCAACTCTCAAGTCAGCCAAGAAGTGGGCTCCTTCGCCCTGCAGGTACCAGTTCCCCGTCAACACCCTCAAGGACGCCATCGCCCTCGCCGAGACCTTTACTGCTGTTGTCCTCGGCGCGCTTCAGGACGCCAATGTTATCTTTAGCAAGGAGGGTCTGCCCGAGGTTGTCCGCCTCATCTCGTCCGTCATCGGTCAGGAGGGTGAGCAGAACGGCTTCTACCGCGTCTACCTCGACCAGATCCCCTCCGAGTCTCCCTTCCTGACCACCGTCCCTGCTGCCTTTGCCTGGTCTGCTCTCCAGGGCTTTGTCGTACCCGGCTCGTGCGACTATGATATCAAGAAGATCAACCTGCCCATCTTCCCTCCTCTGCTGGTCAACAATGGTTTGGTTGCCAACATCGCCGCCAAAGACCAGACCTTGTCCTTCCAGGCGACACTCAAGACGGGCACTTTTGCTCACAGGGTCATCAACTACAAGGCCAAGAGCGGCAAGCTGTACATCACCTACACTACCGGCCAGCAGCTCCCCTACAGCGTCAAGGTCGAGAACGTCAAGTGGGTTGATGAGCACACTCTCAAGGTCGAGGCCAAGTTCCCCTACAGCTTCCTCGTCGCTGGCGGCTTCACCCACGCTGCTCTGACCACCTCCAACGACTTCAAGGCGCCCGACGATGTCCCTAGCAAGACTCTGGCCGGCCCTGGTATCATCCAGGTCCAGAACAACCTCGACTCCAAGGGTTCCTACAGTTACTAAGCATTTGGAACGGGAAGCACCAATAGGGATGGCCAACGTGTTGGGTGGGAAAATTCTCTCTAATTATTTTACTTCTAAATATTATCATTGTAATTGACTGTGTTGCAAATATAACCAAAGTCCCGGAAATTGCTTGTGCCGAAGTGTGCCATGTAAGCTCCCGCCCCTCCATGTCGGGTAATCGGAACCTGTCTGACGGGCCTTTGCCAATGATATTGTGGGTACGCCATAAACTAGCAAGGAAGGGTTCAGCTGCCCATCCTTGGAGTGAAATCATGCTTCTGTAATTGATCAGTTTTGACTTTTACAGCCACCAGGCTCGGCTGCACCCGTGGGGTCTAGAAGGCGGCCGCCCGGACTTCACACCAAAGGAATAAGCCTAAATTCAAGGCAATGTCTGTAACGCTAGTTGTGATGCAGAGGATAACGGTGAATCTGAAGTCAATCAGGTTCAAAAAGCTTTAAAAGAATAGCCAGAAGCCTTCATCTGTGAGGGAGTCAGGCAGCCATTGGCCAAGGACGCTGCTGTAGTACTTACTTAATGCTGAAGACTATGCCTCACCGTATCTCGCTGGTACTATTGAACTTTGAGACTCGTCCCCTTAGACAAGCTTCGCGCGAGTTGGTCCGGTCCGATGATTCTCGGCGATATTGACGATGGTGAAAGGCAATCTGGAAATAGCGAGGTCGTATCCGCAAGGCACAAGAGTTAAAAAGAACAAACATCGAAGCGATAAACTTGCTCTGCATTAGACCGGTTCCGTATCCAACTAATGCTACACAGAGGCGACATCATCGTGAGCTATCTTCGTCGATGAGGTCTCCCTCGGACTCGTCTGGAAGGTTATCGTTCATTCGTATCAGCAGGTCCTTGAGCTTGCGCCTATTCTTCCTCCATGTCACAATATCTTCTTCCTCCTGATCTCGTATTGACGGCGTCACCTGGTTGCCATGCTCGTTCTTTAGAAAGTCGGGTATCTCATCCTTGGGTGGGTCTTTCTTTCGGTCCCCGTCATTGTTTGGTCCATCGCCGACGTGCCACGACATTGGCACAAGATGGTTTTCTTCGACATGCTCCCTGAACCCTTCGTCATCGTTGAATTCATGTGGTTGCTCTCTGCGTCCACACTTCCCCCACAGGCACTGCGCCGAGTCCCCGTGAACGATGTAGACGTGCCGACGCAACGTTTCAAGGTTGTGCAGCTCCGCCTTGCAGCCGTCCCACTCGCACAGAAAGGCGAAGAACGGCGCATCAACTCGGTGGTAGATGGCCGTCGGCGGCGGCGACGGTTGTTTTGGTGGCCGGCCCCTTCGCTTTGGGAAGCCGTTGGGATGAGGCCGCGGCTTGACTTGTCGGGCCTGCCGGGACGCTGCGGCAGTGACTGGGCGGATGTGAGACTGTCCGTTTTGCTTGGTAGATCCTTTTGGCCTGCCTCGCCCGCGTGCTGGGGTAGCCGACGAGTTTGTGTTACTCGAAACTGTCGTTGACCGTCCACTTGGACTGGGTACAGCCAGCGTATTGACTGGCCTAGATGACGTTCTGGGTTTCCCTTGTGGTGTTAGATCCGAGATGACGGGCCCGTCGAGGTCCTCGTCTGTAAGATTAACCTCGTTGAACGCGCTCCAGTGTCCCGGCGATCTGGTCAAGACGACAGCAAATTTAGAGCGGCCGCCCGGCGTTGTTGAGCCTTGCGGCGCTTTGGGAAGCGCGGGCTGTTGTTTGACCGGGCTTTGGGTGTGACTTCTCGTTGGGGCATCTCTGGCCAGCGGGTCTTCCAAATCGATGCTGCCTGCGGGGGAATCTCGTCGCGATAGATGCGCAGGTAGATTGATTTGCTTTATTTTGTGGCCTTCGCAGCCGGCGTTGAAGTTGTTGAAGTCCATACTGCGACCGCAACACACGGTGATGCGCGTCGCGTCGTGGGGCAGGAGATCAGACCCGAAGCTGGGACTGGTCTGAGATGATTTACCGATTTTCAATGATCCAGCAATGGATTGATGGCAATCCCAATGGCCATCTAGTGTATCAGGGTATAACCTTAATCACTTGCTGTCGTTGAACGGTGATGATACTCTGAGCGAGAGTGAAGTCAGGATAGAGCTGTGATTGGCGGGCTCCCAGTCTCACGTGGTTTGTCGAACGCTGTGCTCCAAGCCTCCAACCAATTCTTTCATCTTCAGAAACCAAACAAAAAATCGACCGCTTTCGAATGGTTGCGAACAAACAATTCTTACGCGGCTTAATAGTCATCGCTTCACTCTTTCAACCAAATTCAACACATTCATCACGTTTAACCTCCATCACCCAGATAACATGAACTGTTTCTGAACATGCTTCAATAAGCCTACGGAGCCGTATTCATACAGGAATATCGTAATTATGAAAACACCAATCGTGCAATCGTCAATCTCATCCGTTTACCCCCTTTTCCAATCATTACCACATAAGACAAAGAAAATTCAACCGCATTAGACTTCAGTCTCAACATCAGGCTTGCGTCCATCCAACGCCCCGAGGTTCATCACCTTTCGAACTGCATACTTGGCCTCGTCCTTGGCAAACTGCACGTTGCGCATCGGTCGCCATTGCATGAGTCCTCTGTGTCGACGATGGAGATCACGGCTCTCGGTGCGGTACGACTTGATCTTCTTGATGGGGTTCTTGCTGCTGGTGCTGGCTTGAGAATTGCTGGTCCCGCTGGTCGCACCCGTAGCGTTGGTATCTACTGATGGGCGACCATCCTCTGAAGGCTCCGTAGGTTCCGTATCCGCGTCTTGGATGCCGAGATCCGGATCAGAGTCATCATCATCTTCATCAAAGTCGTCGTACTCCTCACTGTCTTGTGAAGGACTATCCCGCTTGGCCATAAGAGCAGACGGGTCCTCGCCGAAGGCCCCGGTCCAGTCAGTACCATCCTTGGCGAGCCACTTTTCCTTCTGTTTCTCATCGGCCTGGGCTAGGATGTCGCGGCCATGTGTCAAAGACTCGTCATGGAGCTTTTGAATGACAGGAGGCACCTCGGCGCGCACCTCTTGCTGGCGCACTCCCTCAGCGTAGCAGGCCTCCCAGGCCTCAATGGTTTCTCGAGTATCATTGGAGCTGACAAATTTGATGTGGTCTGAGTCAGTTCCTGCCGAGAAACGGCCTCGGAACCGAACGCGTCCAACCTGCTCCATCTCGATATCAGGAATGGATTGGTAGTTCTCCTCAGTGATGTAGTTCTGGGAGAGTCTCATGCTGTTGTTGCACTTCCAAATAGGAATATCAAAGTCCGTCTCCTCTCCGTCCACGAGTTCAAGGAGCCAGAGAGCCGCATATGCATCAGGGCTGCGCTTGCCGCTTGGGTAAAATTCGATGAAGATGGGCGAGCTGTATCGATGTCGAACCGGCAGGCGAACGTTCTCAGTCCCGTCAGCGCCGCTGATATCAAACTTGAGACCATCACCCTCGCGCGAGGAGACCTGCTTCTTGACATTGGCCGACGAGCCACCAGTCCTGAATCGAAGTCGGGCCTGGTTTGCCGGCGCGTAGTTGGTAGTGGTGATAGCGTCGGATAGGAATTCAAAGGTACCGATATCCCAACCCAGCTGGGGAGGAGGAAGTCGAAGCTCCACAGAACGGAAGAGTAGCGAGATACGGATACGTCCAAATCCGATGCCTCCGTCGAGAGGATACCACCTGGTAGACTCACTGCTGGTCAGGAGAACATCGGTAAGCTTGAGGGGCACAACACCAATGATGGGGTCGTGTTGTCGGTTACGAGAGTCACGAACGGCGACGGTGACGATAGCTGAGCGCCAATCTCGGATGAACTTTTCGGTTCCTGCGTTGAAGATGGGCTGGGAGGAGACCACCTTTGTTCGTGTCTTGTAAACAAGGTCGTCATTGACCAGAATGGTGCAGTAAGAGCTTGGCAGAGTCTTGGCCTGTTCCTCCTTGACTTCGCCAGCTTCGGGGCGAGCCGGCTCGTACTCTTTGCCCTTCCTCTTGCCTTGAGAGCCCTTGATGTTGGCAAGCTCTAATCCAACAATCTGATGGACAACGATGCTGAGGACACCAGAGGGCCACAACGGGTCGGGAGGAGTGTGGATAACTGCATCTTCCTCTGCTGTCTCGATGGTGCCCTTGTTCTCCTGGAGCTCGGGCTTATCAGCGAGTTCCTTGGGAAGGCTGAGATCCCTGCCGTCTGTTCGGAGGGCCTTGCGGAATTGAGTCTTTCCAAAGAAGCCGACCTCCCAGTGAAGCTCGCCGGGCATCTCGCTTTCGGCCTTGACACCCTTGAGCTTGGAAATCTGAGGGAACATCTTGCCGGGGTGCTGAATCAGCTTCTGGATGCTGAGCTCAACCTTGCCCACAACATCGTCGGCAGATGATCGATCACTGTCCCAAAGCTCAACCGACAATTGCTCATCGGCCTTGAGGAGGTCGCTAGTGACAAGAAGACCGGCGCTCTCCTCGAAAACGGGGTTCAGGTCGTCCTGAATCACACGCGTGCAGAACTGGGGCTTGGAAAACTTGCTCCAGCTGATGGTGATGTAAGGATCAGAGCCACCGCCCTTGCTCCCACGCTGGTCCTGCTTGCTGAGGCCAACAGCCTTGTGGATGCGAACGAACATGACACCAAGGGCCAAGGTTTCCTTCTTGATGTCGTCACCCTGGAGCATCTTGCTGAGGTCAAGCGTCATGCTCTTGGGAGCCACGTACATGGACGCCGCGGCGCCAATGGCCCAATTGACAAAGTTGGAGATGAGAGGAAGGTTAAGGATGTTGACACCCTTCTCGATCATGGGTGTGCATCCAGCCTGAACCTTGGGGACGCCCATGAGCGTGAAAGTCAGGGTCTTGAGGAAAGGAGGGTCGGGAGTCAGCTGAAGACGAATTCGCGCAGTCGCAACAAGCCCAATAAGCTCGACCCAGATTGGCAAGGGAACGCCAAAGAGACCCTTGATACCGAGATAGAATACAAGTTGCATACCCATGTTGCGAGCCTTGGATGCGATATCTTGGCCCGAGGGCTTGGCGTGGTAGGCGATGGCAACTTCCAGGTTGTAGAAGGAGCCTGCTTGTTCATTGGCAGCCAGCTCCTCAGGGTCGGTGGTCTTCTCGTTCTGTTTGTGCTGCTCATCCTTGATGTCCTGGACGTGAGAATCAGGGAGAGCTCGCATGTTGAGAATACGAATAGGATTGTTGCCCTGAGAGATGTCGGCGACACGGACGTTCTCGATGACACCGGGGACGGAGGCGGCCATGACATCTTCAAGACTACTTGCTGTTAGGGACGACTATCACAAGAGACGATCCGGACTCACGTATCGGCTACTGCGGCAAACATCTCGGGGTTGATGAGCCCCCACATGATGCCAAGCATAGTGTTCATCCATTCCACAGACTCGGGAATCAGGTTCGCAGTAGCAGTCTCGCCGCGCTCTTGCTCGCTTGACCACTCGAGGTCCCGACCCTGTCGAATCAAGTCCTTGGTCCACAGGAATACACCTGAAGAAACGCAGAAGCCGAGAGGTACGAGGCCGAGGAGACGACCACCAAACATCTTGCCAATAAAAACAATGGCGACAAAGATACCAGCACACAGGACATTGGAGCGCTGCTCGAGAATCTCGAACATGGGTTCGTAACTGATGGAGGGAGTCTTGTAGAAGAGTACCGAGGTCTTCTCGCTGCGGATGGGGACATCAGAGGTAGCGCCCTCCTGGACGGGGTCTGGAGGCGCGGTGACATCCTGGGCGTAGCGATACTCCTCGCCGGATTGCTTCGACGAGGTCGCGATGGTGGCAGGCTTTCCTAAGTTTTCGTTTGGAATGGACAGCTAACGTGGCCGGTCAGTTCGAAACTCCCTTGCGACACAATCGCGACGCAAAAACACTTACTTGAGGATTGTCGACAGCCTCGGCGAAGTCGAGGTCGGCATCTCGGATATCGACATCCTTTCCAGTGACGGGGTCTCGCACCTTGCGAGTGTCCTTCTTTCGGCGGATGGCCTCGGCTCTGTCGTTCTTGTGGTCCTTGGTCTCGCCTTGGACCTTGTTCTGTTTGAGCTCCTCGTCGATGGCAGCATCGCGAGCTTTCTTATCCTGGTCCAGCTGCTCCATGAATTGGCGCACATTAGGCACGCGGTTCTGGCCGCTGTAGTGCTGTCGGCCCGAGGGCACAACCTGATCCTGGAAGTTCGACATGACGACGAACCTGCGAGGCCGAGGGTTGATTACACGCTGGTGAGGTCCCCAACGCGGGTATAATTATGATGAATATTAGAGAAGAAGAGGAGAAGAAAGAGGAACAAGAAGGGGAGCAGAAATATTTGACACAGCACAAACTCAGCTAGCGTCACACAGCAGCATTTCTGGGCCCATTGATGGCTACCGGATAACGCAAACAACCAAGGAAGCATCAATGGAAGGGCAGGCCATGATGTAAATGTCGATGACGTCGATGCGGCGGTACGTACCCGAGACAGCTCCTCCCACCACGGGCGGGCAGGGCCCGAGCTTTGGGCAGTTTGTGGTGGTGAAGGCGCTACGCGTTGGCACGGGGCGATCATTTTTTAGTGATGTTGCGAGCCGCGTGGAGGGGGGGCATAGCGGGGAGAGCTCCCCGCACCTGAGGCTGGGATGAACCTCGAATTCCTGGCAGGGCTTCTACGCCACCTGAGCATCAGTGACGTTGATTGGAATTTGCGTCGTTTATTGCCAGGCATCGACTTAACGCTCTATAGTTGGAAACTTAACAAAAATTGACCATAAATAGTATACCAATAATTCTGCAACGTAGGAATAATCAGAACACTTGGTTCAGGGCAGGCCAAGGCTGCAAAATGTCAATCACTCAGACAGGTGGAGTTGCAGTCCAAGATTCTAGGCCAGCCGGACAGGGAATTGTGAATGAAGCTAAACCGCGATGATACGATCGCCAGCCCTCCACCAGCCAGAGCTTGCGTAAATGGCGTGCACACTGGACAAAGCCAGCTGAGAAACCTGCGACGATCGGTGAAACACCGTTGATCTCGATGCGGCATCGATTTGCTTCAATTGGTGCACTCGTCCTTCTAAGCTCACAATCCCGGGAGCCTCAATCAAGCTTTCACCACCCTGCACCACACCAACAGGATATCTCTACACCAAAACAACGCCAATTCCATCCTCGAATTTCCTGGTAATTTCCGTTTCTAGGCACCAGAGGAGCTAGGCTCGCCGGTTTCCGTGTCGATTTCCTTGCCTGACAAATCAACTGCTGGCACCATCTTGTGCAAGCCATCAAACTTCTTGTACTTGAGCGAATCCAGGTCCACGTTGTTGAACTGGCGCACCTGCACGGCTGTCAGCTTTGTCTGCCGTTATATTTCATTTTGTGGTGTGGCTTAACGCACGCTAATCCCGTAATATGGCTTTTCTGGCTTAAATTTTTCGAAATCAATGCCGATGCTGGCGCCGCATTTGGGGCAGAACATGTGGTCGCGCGTCTTGGTGTTGAACTGGTAGCGCCCGACGCGTGCATCCGAGCCGTGGTGCCAGGTCACCTTTTCGTGGAACGGGTCTGGAAGCATCGTGAGCCACCGGCCATGCACGGTAATAAATCTGGAACTAGATGTCTTACAAACAAGGAGGTAACCTCCGCGGTGGCAGATGGAGCAGCTGCAGTGGAGGACCTCGTGCTCGGGGAGAGGCGGCGAGAGCGTCACAGAAAGGCTGATGTAGCCGCAGTGGCACCCCGCCTCATACGTTCCCTCGGCCTTGGTCTCGTCTGTCGTCATGGTTGCAAACGTTCTATAGGGTTCAAAATGAAAGGAAGAGAACGAATTGTAGTTGAAGTGCTGAGCTGATAACGAGCTCATATCTTTTATGTCCCCACGGCCATTATAAATAGAGCCCTAGCTGCCTATTTGGGACTCCGAAACTCCAAAGGAGTTGGCCCCGACCGGGGCTCAAGAAACGTTGGATGACAAATGGATCCTGATCCGAAAGATATAAAACCTCCCTTGAGATCCTACTGAGTTGCTTTGATCCCCCTAGTTTGGGTGTTATAAAGCTAAACATTAATAAAACCTCCCTAGGTTCACTGAACGACGGGGTTTGGTTTGTGCCACGGTATGCTGCTAATGATGTCGTAGGTACTAGATGAATTTTTAATTAATTTATAAGGGCCTCAGGTAAAATTAATAAGAAGGCAATCAAAAGTAAATCATAAAGGAAAGTAAATTTTTATAATATTATTAGGCTAATGCCTTGCATAATACTTTTTACCTGGTTAGGGCGACGACTTCAATTTACGAGCCTCAACTGGTAATGCTAAAATTGACCGGATTGGGGAGGCGAGCGTACGCATTTAGGCGTACAACTTATAGTTGTAATATTGGCATTCGTAAACCTCATGTTTCATTACTTTGCCTATATGGGATGAGAATCAGAGTAGCAATTTTGCAGGAATAGAGGAATTTGGAGTGAGTTGTATTAGGTTGCATGACTCCAACCGCGGATGACGAAGTGGCACGACCGCGCAGAACCCCTTGGCATTGTCGATCTCATATTATGTTATAGTGAAATAATATCTGGATGATGGGACTGTCTGTATTTCTTCTACCTGAGAATAAATAATTCACAAAGTGGCAAGCGTATCGATTCCAGCCTTCCAAATGTCATAGCTTTGTGCACAGTACCTAAGCGAGGATAGTAACGATCAACGACTGCGCAGGAAAGCATGAAGTGCTTGATCCTACAAAGCCTGAATACTGCCAAGTGTCAAACAGACGACGAAGACCAGTGAAAACAAAAGACAGGAGAAAGGAGAAAGGAGAAAGGAGGGCATAAAAAAACAAAAGGAAAAGTGAAGGATAAAGAAAAGCAAGTCAATATCGAAGCGCCATTGGTCTTAGGCTGCATAGATCGAGCAGCAGGTGCCCAACCAAACATTTAACAGCAGCTTCTCTGTTGAGACCCAATAGGAACCATAGGCTGGTTTAGCGGGGGCCTCCACGGCCTTTCCAATCATCACGGGGAGAACCTTGGGCATCTCCTCGGCCTTGCTGGGGACCGGGTCCCGGGCCCTGAGAATCGGTACGAGGGCGGTTCGGCGGGTTGGTACGGGGAGAGCCTTGCCCCCGGCCTGGTCCTCCTGGCCCTCCTTGACGTGGTGATCCTCTTCCAGCATTGCCGCCGCCTCGCCAATTACCACTGAACCCTCCTCTAGGACTGGGCGTACCTTGAACGGATGGGCGAGTTGCCGGTGAATATGGCGAAGATACCCCAGGGTTAGACTCCTGGCGAGACCGGGACGACTGCTGGTTTCGGCTAGAGTAATGCTGGGCTATTTTTGCCAAGAATGATCGCGGCAGCTTCTTGAGTTCATCATCCCCGTTGGGGTAGGCGGAAAGAAGTACATCACTAAACGTGACATACTTGGTGGCGAAAGCGGCCCACGAATCTTCAATAAAAGCATCACCTGTGTTCGGCTTCGGACAGTAGAAGTTGGTCTCGACAAATGCCTTGACGGCTTTGTCTACACCTCTTTCGTCCATGGTGATGTTCTCACAGTCGTCAAAGTCCAACATCCACAAGGATGTGATGCGCTGGTGGAATTGGGCGGTAGAATGAGTTGCCTCTTCAAAAGTGCTTGTAAAAGGTTGCATTACTTGAAGTCGAGTGGGATTGATGGGGGATCGAATCTTCTGGGCTTCAGCTGGTGAGCTACCAAGGACAAACTCGATGACTTTGGCATCAATCCTTGTATGCCAGTGGAGGACCGCAAGAGCGTGCGCCATCCCCACGTACAGCTCTGATTCGGTAAGTTGAAGTTCCTTGATCTGATTGGAGTGGAGTTTGAAGTTTCGAAGGCTAAAAAACTGCCCCCCCGAGCCATACCTTACTCGACCCAAGCATGGCCGAACCAGACAATCCTTGTTCGCCTGGTTTGTTTTCATACCCTCCCTCCCCTGAGGTGGGCAGAACTTGTCAATCAGAGCGTTACGAATGGGACGAGGGAGCGGGAAAATGCGTTCCATGCACAGCACGTGGCGGCGCTTTCTAGGATATTCGGCGGTCTCTGGGAACCGGTCAAGTGCATCATTCCAGAAGGCGTCAGTGTCCGGGGTAGCGAACCAGAAACACTGGGGAACTTCCACTTGTCTGTTTACAAAAGGCAAGGCCTGGAAACTGATCTGCACACGTTTATGCATAATGTAGTTGTTCCAAAGCTTCATGGGTTGGTCGGAAACTGGAAGCTTATACACGAAAGTGGTGCCTGGATGCTCGAATACCTTGCCAATAGAGCCAGTGCCGATTTCCCTAAAGGGGGCATTAGTCCCAGCGGCCGCTTGTTGTCTGTCTGCGAAAGAAGAAGCCGTTGAAACAACAGATCTGATTGATAGCATCCGCTTGAGACATGCATCTGGTGTGTCTCGAGAGGCTTCAGACTCCAGCTGATCTTCTAGTTTCAGGTTGTCTAGAAGAGCCTGTTCAAGTGAATAGGCCAGAACAGATGAAGCTGCCGTATTTTCAGGCCCCTGTCGTCCTCCCGGGCGCCCAGGGCGCCGAGTTGGCGAGTTCTGAGGGTTACCCTCCATGGGAAAAAGTTTCAGAGAAGAACAAGAAGCAATGAAGGAAGATAGTCGACGTTGCTTAGTATAATATCAAGCTCATAGAATCTGGTATGCTCTTGAGTCTTTGAAAAACGAAAAGGATGGGACGGGTTCTTTTATAAGTATTCTATTGGTGTCTGGTCGACGAACTAGATATGTCCAAGGATTGCATGTTTGGCGAAGTGATGAGATACATTGTCGAAACAAGCGTTGTATCCGAGTTTGCCCAAAGCACATAATGGGAGAGACAAAGAGTAAACAAAACACTATTGCGGTAAATAGATCACAATCAGGCAATGGCAAGTATCGTATCCCGTGATTGACGAGCGTAAGCGGCTGTTCGGAATTGGAAAGCCAGCAAGACTCTGTCTATAAAGAGAGCGCTTAACCATGTACTACTTTTCATCATGAATATGAATTCGTATTGACTCGTGTCTGAGATATCAAGATTATACACCTTGGTAGGCAGAAAAGTTCATCATATTTCTGCACGACTAATACTAGAAAGTTATGATTACCTCAACAATCAAAAGCCATTAACCCGCTACCAAAACTGTCCAACTTCCGCAAAACCACAGAAGACTGCCAGAGTTGCTGAACATAATGCGTGACAACCCTCTATGATAGCCATCTAAAATACCGTGCCCTTATCATATTTGCCCTTGGTTTCAACAATCTTGTTGATCAAGAGACACGGAAGTTCCCTCATCGACGATGACTCATGGTGGAGCATGAGCTCACTCGCTTGTAGGAAGCGTTGTTGGAAAACAGTCCAGAGCTCTTGGTCCGTTGTGTTTGGACTTCCGGGTCGCGGGTAGAACGGGTCGTTTCGCCAGAAGCATCTAGCCGCAATTTCCACGCCGTCTTTGTCCATAGGTAGAGGTTTACAGCAATCAAAGTCTATGATCCACATAGAATGAGGCCCCAGGATGCCGGCATTTTCGTGCTCGGTAGAATTTGTTGCTTGACGACCAAGCACAAACTCCACGTCATTAGCATCAATCCGAGCCACCCAAAGAAGGAAAGCAAGGGATTCTGCCATGGAGATGACGTAGGGGTGAATAGAAAGCCCGAGTTCTTCCATTTGGTCGATATGTAGGGGGAAATTTCTCAAGCTGAAGAAGGTGGGTTTTCCTGGTCTTCTGGCTCTGTGTCTTCGGCGACCGAGATAAGGGCGAATAAGGCAATGTTCATTCTTTTTATCGCCGATGATAGCCTCATGATCATGCCCCTTGGCGTATGTAGTTGCCAACAATCGGCGGGCGGTCTCTGACACTGGCTGGACCTTTTGGCTCAGCAACGCGTTGCAAGCCGAAGAGCCAGGAGGAAGCAGTGGGAGAATCTTAGACCATTGTGCGGCGTCGCTTTCGTTGAGAAAACCGTGACAAAGGGGCACGCTGAAACCGGTGACGTGCTGCAGACCTGAGGATACAGCCTGATTCACCAGTTTGTGGATGTGATACTCATTCGTCAATGAGCGGCCCGGCCCTCCGTCTTCTCGCTTCATGCAGGCGACAGGAAGAGAGGCCGACCCATCATCATCCGAGGAGTCGGTGCTGGCCCAAACGCTGCCACAAAATCCCATGCCAATTCTCTCCAGTGGCTTTAGAGAGGCATCCAGGTCGAGTGTAACATTCGGTACGACAGTGATGGAATCCATTCCGAAATCGTCGTTGTGAATGCGAAGGAAGTTTTGTTGTTTGTTGTTTGATATTTGATGTGTCATAAAGTGATTGATGAAAGATGAACAGCAGTTGGAAGGGGAAGCGACTTTCTTTATACCTCTCGTCTCTCTGGTGGCAAAGTAAATGCTGTTATTCAGAGTGACTAATTTGTACTGCAGTCATATCTATGTGCAGTGTATGCAAAGTTTAACCTAACACAAAGATACAAGTTGCTGCTGCATGCTTGTGGCCCGGTGCCTTGACGGTTAGGTGATTTGCCGCTGCTTGAATTTGGATCGTAACTCCATTTGACGACTTTGATCTTTGCATGCAAGCTATCGAATGTTTCAGTTATGCGGGCGGTACTACGTATCCACCCAAAGCCATTTGCAAAATTACATATGCCGATGGATCGCTGCATTCCTTTAGCGACTCCGGCGTGCCACAGATTTCTCAAAATAGATTGAACTCCGAAGTTGCTTCGTAAGGCTTTGTCTCGTCCCATCGCTAGTGTTCACTACCTCCCGGGAAAGACTTTCTTTGAGGTGGATTGGCCTGAATATTGCCAACCGAAACTTTTCACAAGAGCTGATACCAAGTGGTCCAACCTCTCTGCGCTACATGTCACAAGGCGGCTATGGAATGCATAGTGCCGGTACCAAATTACAATCAATTAATTGACAAAGAACTTCTCTTGAAAAGAGGAGAAGTGCCCTCTTCAGACGTAAGAGTCATCTCGGTTGAAGATTGTTAGGGTTGGTGTTATGCATTATTGGGTTTATTGAGGTACTACAGAAGAGTAAAACCTGTTCTTTCAGTCATGTGGTTGGCCTCTCTACCTTGTGCAAAAGAAGGTAAAAAGGCTGGTGAGTCACAATTAAGACAGCCGGGCTGCCTCCCAGGCCAGGGTGCATCAGGGGGGATTTAGAGCGGGTGAGAGTATTGTTGATGCAAGCATGCTAACACGTTGTGGCTGGTCACGCATTCAGGGCCACCGCGACGCTTGAAGCGTATTGAGGGTTGTGTTTGGTCGAGGTCGGTTGGTCCATCTCTCTGGCTTAGAAACAACCAAGATTCGTCAACATACCTGAACCCCCCGGCATTCTATCCCGTCATTGATGCCCAGATAGTCAAGTAGCTGGCTCATGTGGTGGATAACGGGAACTTCTTCCCCGTAAAGACTGCACCGAGAGTTCTTGGCCTCGGGTGAATACCTGATGGGATCCACGCTCGCATTGAAAGCCCCCAAGATATCTGTATTCACAGAGTCGCCGACCATGTATATTGTGTCCTGGTCTACGGACAAGCCAAGTTTATTCATGGCATACTTCATAATTCGAGCATCAGGCTTGGGTTCCCCTACTTCCTCGGAAGTAATGATGGCGTCGACCAGGTCATGCACCCCGATGGCTTCTGCCTTGGCCTTCTGGTCTTCAATCTGACCGTTGGTCACGATGGCAAGATGATAGCCATGGTCGCGCAGTTTTTTAAGCGTCTCGATGCTTCCTGAAGTTGCTCTGCGTGTTAGCCGATATGCCGGCTGGTAGACATTGCGGAACTTTTGAGCCTCGGCAGTAGTTGGTTCTGGTAGTCCGATCGCCGTGAAGAATAATTGGATCTTCCTGGCATCCTTTTCCTCGTAAGTGGCCGTCGTGTATAGGTACTCATTGTAGGCCTGAGTAAGAGAATCATCGTACTTGTTGATGAGCTCCACGAGTGGCTTTCCTGCGAGGCTGGAGTATTCCTTCTGTACAGCGGCAATGGCGCATGTCAAGGAATGGCGGTGATCGAAAAGAGTACTGTCTAGATCGAAGAAAACGGCGTTTTTGGGTACCGGCTGCATAATGACCCTTGGGTGTAGGTGGTTGATGGACTCGTCGTGGTGGGAGTAATGAGCTGAAGTGTCTTCTGTGTGACGGTAGAGAGAGGCGAGACTCGATAACGGATCTTGGAGTATTTTTTGAAGAAAGTTGAAGGAGGAAAAGATTGAAAGACTGCATCGTGAATCTTGGAATCGCTTGTGCGCGCCGTGATGCAGCTTTGAACCTTGCGTTGAATTCGTGGCCTCGCGTCTCTGAGCCAATTTGTGAGTCACACTTTCCGTTTGTGTGTATGCCCCAGAAATCGTGACCGGGATCAAACCAGAGCTGTAATTATCAGAAGCGTGATTGAAGAAGTTTGAGATTATATATGACTTGACTGAAGGACACGGCCGGGCCCTATCCGGTGAGTCTGCGTGTCTGCAGCTGGAGAGCTTTTGCGCGAATGGATGCACAACATCCGGATTGAAGGTGACATTGCAATTGATGTTCGTTAGAAGATACTGGTAGAGATTGGAAAATAAATAGCCGAAAGAGCATAGTCAAGCGATCTCCGGAAGTTCTGCGCAAGCTGGGGCTTGAGATAGCGAGTGTATCTAGCCCGATAGCCGGTACCAGCTCCAACGACCACCCTAGGATAGACTGAAACATCCACTCCGTAGCTTTTATATATTCCCCATAAGGAAAGGGTCCATGCTAGTAAAGTCTTCAGTTTCTGGTGGTGATCTCTCTGGCGTGAAGTGGGAGCATCCTGGCCATCCCGGTGCCTAGTCATGTCCAGCATTCTTCTAGTTTGAGTAATTTAAGAGGGAGCTCGAACTTATATACTCCTCTATTTAATTGTACATATTGCGAGGTATGTAAATAATGAGCCAGCACCTGGATCTAGACGTCTGTCAAACTCGTTTCCCTGGACGTGCTTCGCTTCGGGCTCACTCATCTGTCTTGCTCCATTATATCATCATTGGGCCCGAGTTTGTGTCTCTTCTATATCCAATACTTGCCAAAAAGGGTATCTCTTTCCGCTTAAGTAGGCCCGGATATCCGGGCATTGACGGAAGATCATCGGCCGTCACAGTCTTGAGGTGGATCACCGGCTGAAGCTTTGCTGGAATCGTGGGGTACCACTCAATCGTGATCCACCAGTGAGCCCATGACTCGCGCGATATCTGATCATGAGGGACCTGTCAACAAGAGAACTGCGTCCCGGGTTCTCGGTTGAACGACGGACATGACGAGTCATGTGTAAGTATCCCTGCTGCCGAATATTGAGCGATTGGCTATGATCGTCTATCTCGGGGGATCAAGTGCCGACATGTATGAGGGGTCGTATTCATGACCGTATTCATCGCCCGACGATGGAGCTAGGCTCTTTAGCGGGTGGATAGAACTCGCTGTCGATTCAACCGATTCCACGACTATCTCCGCTACTCCCCGTGGGTCGTTAGCTGAGGCATCGTGGAGATATATTCCCCGATCCTCGGCGGTTATTGAACCCTCTTGTCTCAGTACCTCAGTCTGCGTAACCCCGCCTCAACATGTCTGCACTCAAGGTTATTGACGTTCGCTTTGAGCATTACCGCCCGGAAAACACTCTGGGGGTACACGAGACCAAGCCTCGCATCTCATGGCGCTTTGAGAATGCTCCCGAGAACTTTGAGCAAGAGGAATATGAGCTTCAGCTGAGCAGGATCACCGGAGAGCAGACCGAAGAGGTCTGCTCGGTCAAGAAGACGTCTAAATATTCACACTTGGTCCCCTGGCCACACAATGAGCCCATCCTATCTCGTCAACGATACTCAATTCGGGTGAGGGCGCGAGGGAAGGGACAACAAGAACTTACTGCGTGGAGCGACGCTGCGACATTGGAGGCTGGATTGTTCGAACGAAAGGACTGGAGCAGCAAACTGATCTCGGCTCCTTGGGCGGATGAAGGCAAAGACAAGCCACAGCCCGAGGACTTATTTCGCAAAGAGTTTGAGATAGATGCCGGCATCAAGTCAGCGAGACTCTACATCACTTCCCAGGGAATCTACGAAGCCGAGCTCAACGGCAAGCGTGTCGGCGATTATTTCTTGGCTCCCGGCTGGAACTGCTACGACGCGCAGCTGAATTACCAGACCTACGATGTCACTAAGCTCCTGTCTTCTGCGCAGAACTGCCTTGGCGTCCGTGTCGCTGAGGGCTGGTTTGTAGGACGGCTTGGTTTTGAAGGTGGTCGACGCAATCATTGGGGTTCCCGGACAACCCTCCTGGCCCAGCTTGAGGTCCAGCTTCAGGATGGGACGACATATACTGCTGGCACTGACGATACATGGAGCGTGACCCGGGGACCTATTCAACAGGCAGAGATCTACGACGGAGAGAGATACGATGCTACGGCAGAGATTCCTGGCTGGTCGAGCCCAGGTGTTGGCTCCGGAGACTGGACGACCGTTGATGTTCTTCCCCCGATTGCGGAGACAGTTGATCTTACAGCCGGATTCTCCGAGCCCGTACGGCGCATTGAGTCAGTCAAGCCCATTGAGCTCATCACAACACCCTCTGGAAAGACCGTTCTAGACTTTGGACAGAATCTGGTCGGTTACGTGCGCATCAAGTCTGTTAAAGGAGCTCGCGGTCACGCTGTCACTCTGTCCCACGCGGAAGTTCTCGAGAACGGTGAACTGGGCATTCGCCCACTTCGCGCGTGCAAAGCTCAAGATACCTACTCTCTAAGAGGAGACGAAGGGGGAGAGTCATATGAGCCTCGCTTCACATTCCACGGCTTCCGGTACGCACAAATCGACAACTGGCCGTCCACTGGAGGTGACTTGTTGGAGTCGCTGGAGGCTGTTGTGTGCAATACGGATATGGAAGAGCAGGGAACATTTGCCTGCTCGGAAGATAAGCTCAACAAGCTCTTCAGCAACGTCCGGTGGGGTATGAGAGGCAACTTTGTCTCTATTCCGACAGATTGCCCTCAGCGCGATGAGCGTCTCGGCTGGACTGGCGATCTCGCCCTTTTCGCACCTACCGCGACTTATGTCTACGGCTGCGTATCAATTCTTCGAGACTGGCTGAAGGATGTGTGGCATGATCAGAAGCAGCAGAACGGTATCCCTCCCTTTGTAACACCCAATATCGTCAGTTACGACAAGGTCTGGGGGAATCCTTTTGCGTGCGCTATCTGGCACGATGTGACTGTTCTCGCACCTTGGGCTTTGTGGGAGGAGACGGCAGATGCAACCATCTTGACGCAACAGTACGAGTCGATGGAGACCTGGCTCAAGACCATTCCTAAGAACAAAACGGGCACAACTCACCTTTGGGACTTCAACTCTGTCCAGCTCGGTGTAAGTACTGATGCCTACTAGGCGAGACCCGGGCGCTGACTTTGGACAGGACTGGCTAGATCCCACCGCGCCTCCAGACGCGCCTCACAAGGCAGCTACCGACGCTCACCTTGTCGCCAATGCCTTTCTTATTCATAGTCTCGATATCGCAGCCCGTATTTCGGAGATTCTAGGCAAAACTGAAGACGCATCGCGATACAAATCTGAGGCAGCCATCACCCGCTCTGAGTTTCGGGCCGAGTACGTGACGCCAAATGGGCGACTGATGTCGGACGCCCAAACAGGTTATTCGCTCGCCATTTGCTTCGACTTGCTCGAGCCGCATCACATCACTCGTGCTGGCGACCGCTTGGTCGATATTGTTCGACGTAATGGCTTCCGTGTTGGTACCGGATTTGCCGGAACACCCTTCGTGTGCGAGGCTCTCACACGGACGGGCCACAGCGATGTCGCCTACTCAATGCTCTTGAACGAGTCGTGTCCCT
Organism: Fusarium sp. JS1030; assembly: GCA_000966855.1. NCBI lineage: Eukaryota > Fungi > Ascomycota > Sordariomycetes > Hypocreales > Nectriaceae > Fusarium > Fusarium sp. JS1030. The sequence goes on along the minus strand of JWIW01000004.1, from coordinate 372,184 downwards.
CCTGGCTGTATCCCATCACCATGGGCGCGACGACAATGTGGGAGCGCTGGGACAGCATGTTGCCAGATGGAACCATCAACCCTGGCGATATGACGAGCTTCAACCACTACGCATATGGCGCCGTGGCCAAGTTCATGGTAGAGCGACTCGCTGGTCTCCAGCAGCTGGAGGCCGGCTGGAAGAAGACGAGGGTCCAGCCGGAGCTTGGAGGCGAGTTCACCTGGGCGAGCGCGACGCATCTGACGCCGTATGGGGCTGTCTCGAGTTCTTGGAGACTCAAGGAGGAGGAAAACGAGAAGGGCGTCTTTACGCTGCTGGTTGATGTCGTGGTCCCACCGACTACGACGATGGAGGTTGTCCTTCCGGCGGCGGATGGGCCCAAGACTGAGGTTGTTGGGTCAGGGAAATGGTCGTTCAGTACTCGGTATGAGAGGAATTACCAGTGGCCGGTCAAGGCGATTCCTTTGCTCCCGGGGATCGATTAGAGGGCCTAAATAGAACAATCGCATTCAAGCTAGAGCCCGAGACCCCGCGAGGCTTCAATGACAAGGCGCAAGACTAGCTCTTTTTAATGACGACCATGGCCTCGTTCTCGGCAGGCTTCTCCAAATCTGATTCGCTCGCCATACATAGGACATGCAAGAGCCAAGAACTATGACCGTTGATCGTCGTACAGAGTGCCTCGGGGCCGCGGTGGTGGGCCCGACAGCGAAGATCATGGCTCAAAATAGTCGAACGTAGCGCTGTAGCTGACTCCATCGCTTCGTACAGGCCGCACGTTGTTTGGCTATTAGCGACCCCGTCGGCTGGATTCGACTGTTTGAAGGAAGGCTTGCATGGCAAAGCCTCACCCCGATGTTCCATGGACAAGGCCGGGGCTCGTTATCTAAGCGACAATCGATGGAGCTGGACTTGAATCCATTATTAGGTTGCTCGAGTATTTAATACGGACTCGAAGGGTGAATCCTGGGCTTGTACCTTGATTTTGTATAAACTTTTCTCTTCTTCCAAGATAAATCACTACAAACTCAGTCCTCGCGAGTCCTTGCAGTCAATTGACTCCTCACAAGTCGGCACAGCGAGTACTTGGTCAATTTGTTCACCGACAGTCCAATCTTAATCACCAATGTCGCGGACAAACCCGGGAAACGTCGGCAGACGCCTTCTGCCTTCGCTCGTCGATGAGATCGCCGTGTCCAATCCGGAGCGCATCTTTTATTCCGTAGCAAAGACCCAAAATCCTGCCGATGGGTTTGAAGACATCAATGCTCGGGCCTTCGCAAATGCCGTCAATCGTTGCGCTTGGCATATCGAGAAGCATCTCGGTCGCGGCCAAAACTTCCCGACCCTAGCATATGTCGGTCCTCAAGATGTCGTCTATGCCATCCTAACACTGGCATGTATAAAGACTGGCTACAAGCTGTTTCTGCTATCCCCGCGGAGAACTGTCGAGGCAGGCCTGTTTCTCCTCGACAAGCTGGATTGCAACACATTCTTGCTCCCACCTGTCTTTCCCCTACCCATTATCGGACAATTGATCCAGACAAATCGCATGAATATCCTAGAGATCCCTGACTTGCAGCATTGGCTTCAAGATGGGCCAGAGGAGATTTACCCTTACAACAAGACTTTCGAGGAAGCGAAGTTGGAGCCCTTTGCTGTTTTACACACATCTGGCTCGACAGGCATGCCAAAGCCGTTGGTCCAGACTCATGGAACACTTGCACCGCTGGATGCTTTCACGGAACTGCCGTCTCTGGGACTTCCAGCGACATATCCGGCCATGTGCGCTGGGTCTCGGGTGTACCTGTCCTTTCCTCTGTGTCATTGTGCTGGGCTCAGCATGCTTCTTCCGGGAGCCATATACGCTGGCTTCACAGTTGTTTTGGGACCGTTCCCGCCGACAGCTGAGGTAGCTGATGCAGTGCACGTCTATGGCAATGTTCAGCACAGTTGCCTCCCTCCCCCGACTGTGGTTGAACTCGCCAACAACCCGAAATACCTGAAGAACTTGAGCCGACTGGAACAACTCACTTACGGAGGAGGCCCTATCCCCGAGGCAGTTGGAGATGCTATTAGCGCCCGAACAAAGCTTCTCAATTGTCTTGGAACGACCGAATGTGGTGTGCTTCCCGTCCAGCTGTGCGACCCAGAGGATTGGGCATACATGAGCTACAGTCGCACCCTCGGTGGCGAGTTTCGCCATTTCTCAGGCGATCTATATGAACACTTTATTGTCCGCGATCCAAAGCTTTCCCAGTACCAGGGCATTTTCGAAACGTTTCCTGAGCTGGATGAGTGGCCGATGAAGGATCTGTACTCAAAACACCCGACGAAAGAGAACCTCTGGCTATACAGGGGCCGAACTGACGACGTCATTGTCTTTGACTCTGGAGAAAAGCTTAACCCTCTCGATATGGAAAACATCATTGGTGCCCATCCTGCTGTGAGTGCCGCCCTGGTCATTGGCTCCGGTCGCCCACAGTCAAGTCTGTTGGTTGAGACTACCGATCCACTTCGGAGCGAAGCAGAAGGGGAGCAACTATTGGACGATATCTGGCCAGCTGTTGAGGCCGCCAACAGGTCGAATCAATCACAGAGGCAGATTCAGCGCAATATGGTCCTCTTTACTACCCCTGACAAGCCCATGTCGAGAGCAGCCAAGGGTACCGTGCAGCGCAAGTTGACCGTGGATTCATACAAGTCGGAGCTTGATGATTTGTACAAGGCAAATGAAGGAGCTGCGACTGATCCTTTCCGTCTGGGCTAGCCGAAGTCAATGAGGACACAGATTCACCATGTATTCGACACATTATCTTGGGCATTTATGTCTTTCGAGCCATCTTGACTTATACTGCTGTATTTTAGACGAGAGTTGATAGGCTTTGTATACTACCTAGGTTAGGATATTTCATCCCAAATTCACCCTGGTAATCGCAATCTTCTATCGAAAGCCGGGATGGCGGCCCAGTTCGCCTGCTGGCGTTTGATGGAGGCGGCGTCCGGGGCTTAAGGAAGATGAGTTGATGAGATCCCCGGTGCAAGACGTGAGCCCCCTACCCAATATTGCAGGCCGCCCTGCATAGTTTTGTCAAACTGACTTGTAGCATATTTGTTTGTGTTGTGAGCCAACAGACCTCCAAGATTGCCTTGTTCCCCTTGGCCCTTTGAAATTTTGCCCTACAGCAATGCGAGCCTGCTTGCTAGATTATCAAAGACAAAGGTTTACTATGAAAGAGCTATTTCGTCGATAAGAACTCCTGCACTATTTCCACCCTTTGAGCAAAAGTCGAATCTACGTAGCCTTACTTTCTAGCATGTAAAATGCACATCGAAAATAGCATCCGAAAATTCAAGCTCATAAGGTAGGCAGGAGGAACATGACAACGTGACAGAGTGGCGAGAAGCATTGTCAGCTAGGACAAGCAGATCCCTTTATTAATCACGGGCTTCTTGTCTGAATTTCCAGCGTTGTTGTGATTCTCGCTGAATAGCTGCTCTGGGTAATTAAGTGTTAAGGCTTAAGTTGCAATACAATATGTTCAACTATGAACTATGAATTCTTTGGCTAGATAAATTACAAAGTTTGACTAGCCGGCGACTGCTGAAAACTCGCCTGATAACTACTCGGTGATCTTGTCCGCCTCATGTTATTAAACTAAGAATCGGTTGCTTTATACCAAATCCTATGTTCTTCATATTGCTTACATACGTGATATGCCAACTATTTACAATCATTGAATGATAGTGCATTCCTTAGTTTCCAAACACTGTCAGGCTGTGCTCACTCATCCAGTCCATGCCTCCTGATCGCCAGTCGTCGACCTCAATCGAATTTCCATTCAGCGAAAACACGATGCCCTTGCCATCAGGACCATCTGAGAGATCGAAAACAGGCCACTCGTTTCCAGGAACATCAATGCCGTCTTTTCCGTTGGGATCAAGGCCGGTAAAGAAGTTGATCCAGGCAGAGGACATGGTCTTCGCGAGGGCCTTGGCCTTGGCTGGGTAAGTTCCGTTACCGCCAAAGGGGTTGGTGGCATATCCATTTCCATTGATATTTCCAAAGACAAAGGCAACCTAGAAGAAAATGTTAGTTTTTATATACAGTTATAGGCTTTCTTAATTTCAGAATACCTCTTGGAAATGGGTTGCGCCACTGAAAGCAGGCACTCCATTGACCGTGACGTTGAAACGGTACGCATAGCTAGGAATGCCATGCTTGGTCCAACCCTTGTTAGCACGGCGTCTCTGGTACTGCATAGAGAAGTCGCCGAAAAGAGCACCAGTTCGTCGGTATTGAGCTCCCAGAAATTGGGCATAGGTATCACCAGGCTCAATGACATGGGGCCAGGTGTCGAGCGATGGAATTCCAACCTTCTGGTCGTTGGGATACAGCTCCATGAGCTCATCTACCAGCTCATCAACAGACTTTCCAGAATGCTCCTTCGCATCTGCCGGGATGACGGCAGCGATGGCAGCTCTCATCTCATCATCAGTGTTGACGCCACCGCCGTTGGGTCCCCTGCCTGTGCCAAAAGCAGCTCCTTCGTCGGTGTTTGCTCCAACAAGGATGGGGATCTTGGGGAAATCTCCGTTGGCTACTTGATTGGCAGGGTAATCAGCGATGAAGTCGCGGTCCAGGACTGGAGGCCATGGGCCAACTCCGGTCACGTTTAGCGCGTTGTTAATCTCTTCAAACGGTGCTTTTCGGAGGCATGCTAGTGACTCGGGGCTGCCCACCAAATCCGCACATGAGGTGACGTTGCCAACTAGGGCATTGTACACATTCTGCATGTCCTTGGTAGCGTTGAACCCGCCTGAGTATCTGTTGATGGCACCGCCAAAGCCAGACTCAGCAATGGCCCCACGGAAGAGACCGTCATCACGTCCTAGTTCTGTTAGACCATGCCGAATACAATTTACAAGGATAACTTACCCTTGTAGGCAAAGACTTGAGCCGAGACACTCTCAGCGCCTGAGCTTTCTCCAAAGATTGTAACCTTGTCAGGAGAACCGCCAAAGGCAGCAATGTTCTCGTTGACCCAGCGCAGTGCAAGGCGCTGATCGCGGAAGCCAAGGTTCGTAATTCCCTCCTCCAGGGCCTCCTCACCACAGGGGAATCCAAAGGCTGAGAGGCGGTAGTTGAGGCTGACACCAATGACAGGCGTGTTTAGCTCTACGCTACGCTCGACAATGAATGACAGATTGTATCTCTTGTCAGCCGAGCCGCCCATGAACAAGCCTCCTCCGTGGATCCAAACCGCAACGGGGAGCTTGGAGGTATCCTTAATGCCGGCCGGCCGGACAACATTCAGATAGAGGCAGTCCTCGGACTGCTCATACCCAACTTGATCACCGCCGTAGCCGTAGCAATGCACCGGGTACTCGGTAGCTTGGTGAACCCCATCCCATGATGCGGTCAGCTCTTTGGCCAGCGAGAACCGCTCAGGGGGCTAGGTTGACGTTAGTCTCACTATTATGAACTAATAATCTGGCATTTTTACCTGAGCATATGGTATGCCTAGGAAGTAGTCTTGGTCATACTTGGCATCGTAGACACCAGCATATGTGCCATTCTTGACCGAAACCGTGGGAGAATCTTTGGATGCCGAGGACGGAGCTGAGGCTACAAGCCCAAAGAAGCCAGAGGCAACTAGGGCAAGGTGCGCCAAAGAGAACTCTAGACGAGGCATGATATCTTGTAGGCAAAGGCCTATTAAGCGTCTATCACTGCAGTTTCCTAGGTAAAGATGCCATGTTTCCCCATTATATACACTACAATACGAGCCCCATACACCCTCCTCGTCGGGTCTATGGTCCCGCTCGGTGCTATTAACGGCCGAGCCCCCTAGTCCATATTTTCCGTCAATATGCTCTGTATACAGCATATTGACCGTCTCTTCTCTCCTGACAAGTGGAATATCCCCGGTTTCAACCTCGGAGCCCATGACCTCACAACCCCTAGGCATCCCCGCAAAGGATGCAACCCCCGCGTCTAGTAGGCCCACCCCATCGGGCCTATTCCACGTTTTCCACGCCGACTCTATCTGCCGAGACGTCAACTTGGGACAAACCTCCGCGAACTTGATGGCTCCGCATGGGGAGATTGTGGAAACTCCGGGGCTGTTTTATTGCCGGAGGGTCCTGATCGTCGGCATCATGTGGAAGTAATACACAAATGGGGAAATGCTAAGCGCCCCGGACAAAGGTCGGGAGCTAGCTATATAAACGAGCTTCTTTTTCGAGCGAGCTGTGTTTATAAACAGGTGCTTGATCATCTAACACTGACTAATTCATCGGATGTATACATTTCGGTCAAGGTGGATACCTATTCTACACCAAGCTATCACACTCCCGACTATATCTTCGAATTTCCAAATGCATTCCCAGTACCGCAATAGCCAATCCCTCTTTGAAGTTCTCACATCACCGTGACTTGTTCGAACCACATTTTGCAAGGTCCAGGGGCCCTGTATATCCTCCCTAAAAACATATACGGGCCTGTCGTCTCCTTGAGTCCTCCACCTCTAAGGCCTGGTTGCTGCGGCATGTGATGGATGACAAAATGGTTATCAAAAGTATCGGTATACCAGCATCCACGCGTAAATACTATATCTCCAACGTCTTTCGGGAACCTCAGGGACGTGCTGGGTGGCACACGATGCAATGGTGTTCATGGCCCGTTCGAGAATTCGTGCAAGTTTTTCATTTTCTGTCCACCACGTCATAGGGACGCTGCGCTCTTTGCCATCCGGCTGAATTCAGGGTTGGTGTGGTTGGTGCCGCGGCAGTCCATCCTAAGTGGCCATCAGAGTCGAGCGGGAAACTGTACAGTCTTCTTTTGGCACCGTGCTTCATGCTGTACATCCAGGTCAAAAAGTTGTCTGGTGAGAGTTGCTCGAATAGTCGTGAGGTCTTTGGGATGCGCCAAACAGCCACTGAGCCAGCAGGTGGGAGCTATTGGCCAGATCGGCGTCCCATCTGTTCCACAATTCGATGACTTCAATAGATAGTTCTTCGTACTCGATCTGGGTCCCGTAGGCAGAGCGAATTATCTTGTTCAACTCTATTGAATTGCTAGCTTGCAATGGTGGCACGCGAATAGCCGGATTAATGCCTGAACTGCCGAGGGCGTATCACACCCTTTCTAGTAGGAATAGGGACTCATATCATAGTCTTTCTTATCAAAGATGCTGACGTTGGTGAATGCACGATGTGCAAGATGCAAAAGCAGTGTTGAGACCGAAAATGCTTGCATTGTCCTTGTTCAAGGTAGACGCGATGATTCGCCCACGAGTTGATACGTTGATAAATGTCCCACATCCAGTGTCTTTATCAAAATCTAGGACTTGGTCGGTCTTGGGCCAACAGTATCGGATGCTGCCATTTTGTACCATGTTCGGGGGTTTGCGAATCAAGAAACAAGCTATCGGGTTTTAACTGAGCGAGATAGCGACAAGGGGCCGCTATTGATAACTTGGACACCACCACCCAATTGAGCCTAGCTGACGACGCGAAGCGGGGGACGACTTTGGTGCGCCCAGCAATTCGGCTTCTCCCGATATCTAAAACTCTTGTCATGTCACATTCCATGCTTAGATTCGGGAGAATCCAGCGACTTGCGGAACCGAGATACGGGGCTTTCCCGTGGGGTAAAAGTGATAAGCCTATCTGGGGTAATTGATAAGGAGCATGATTGGCCCTGGCAGCTGTGAGGTTGAATAGCCGAAGAGGCATTCGTCGGGGCGGTGATATATTCCTACCAGGGGCCTCTGTGAGAGACGAGATACAATCATCTTCTCCAACCTTGTTCTCAGCTTCGCGTTCAACACCCACCAGGCCCAGATCATTCTCGTTTGTGCATCCATCATGGGTTTTGCCCAAGTCTTTACCGACTCGTCTCTGGCGAAACATGTTAGGAGTATCCGGAACTCGCCACGCGAAGTTATCTTCAACCGTCGGCTTCTGCTCTCTTCAGCCTTGTATGCCATGTCAGGATTATGCATCAGTAAGTATTTGCCTGCCGGTTCTTACCAGCTTCCATATTAACAGATTAAAGCGTGGGATCAGGGCTCCAGTTCCGTCGTCCCCTCTCTCCCCGGCTTCTCCAACGCCTTTGGTATCACATCCGCAACGAACCCCAAGGAAGTGGCCAACTTTGTGTCCTTTGTATACCTCACTGCCGGCGTTGGCTCGGCTCTATCATTCTTTATCAATGATCGAATTGGGCGTCTTTGGTCTCTGCGACTGTACTTTGTCATCTGGATCATTGGACAGCTGATCGCCACCTTTTCTTACGGCAACATGGGTGCTCTCTATACAGCCCGATTCATTTCCGGTCTCGGAATTGGCCCATTGACGGTTACTGGACCTATGTCTATCGTTGAGATTGCGCCCACAGAGATCCGCGGTCTTCTTACTGTCTGGTTCAGCGTCGTCATGCTGCTCAGCTTGACTGTCAGCACTTTGACTGTCTACGCCTGCTTCCTACACCTTGAAGCCTCGCATTTCCAGTACCAGCTCGTCTGGTTTCTCCCTACTATTATCTGTGCGATCGTCATCGTTGCTAGTTTCTTTGCCTACGAGTCTCCTCGATGGCTTATGCTCGTCAACCGGAAAGAGGAAGCCATCGAGGCGCTGGTGGCTCTCCGTGGACTGCCAGCAGAGCATCCTCGAGTCGCCAGTGAAATCGCGGATATTGAAGAGCAAATCCAGTCTGAGAGGGCAAAGTTTGGCCCTAACGGTGGTCTCAAGGACGTTCTCAAAGAAACATTCCTTGTGCCTGGAAACCTGCGACGGGTCCAGCAATCCCTCATCTCTTACCTACTTGCCCAGCTCTCTGGCGCAAACTCGGTCACCAGCTACCTTGTGCCTATTCTCTCCATGATGGGTGTCAGTAGCGCGAACGGAAATAATCTTTTCTTGTCGAGCATGTACTCTCTATCCAAGTTCTTCTACACTCTGATCGCTTCCTTCTTCTTCATCGACGCCTTGGGACGCCGCAAGTCGCTATTTGTGGGCATCACTATCCAAATGATCTCCGACGTCTATCTGGGTGCTTATATCAAAAGTCACCAGCAAGGCTCTGTTGCGCCAGGTTCCTCCGAGGTGGCAATTGCAGCAGTCTTTATCCACGGATTTGGCTACGCGGTTGGTAAGTTTTGGGAACCCTTCAAAAACACCTTGACTCGACTAACCTTGTTCATAGGCCTCTTAGTTCTCCCCTACGTCTTCGGTGCCGAACTGTGGCCCAACAGCATTCGCTCCTTTGGATCTGCTCTCTCACAGACCTTTCACTGGCTCTTTTATTTTGGAATCAACAGAGCCACACCATCTATCCTCGAAAGCATGCACAACTGGGGTGCCTTCATCTTTTTTGCTGGATGGTGCTTCGTGTCCCTGATCTACGTCTTTTTGGCTGTTCCCGAGACTGCAGGGTTGCCTCTGGAGCATATCGACGCCCTATTTGAATGTCCTTGGTGGCAGATTCGCATCAAGGCCAAGACGATGCATGTCGATGCCATCACTGGTCGCGGGATTGATGAAGAGGAGTAAGTTTATTCCAAAAGCACACGTGATATTTCTAACAGCATTCTTTCCCATCAGTAGCGAGAGAGAAGATGTGCAGGGCAAGCAAATGAACTCGAAGGGCGAGCAGGTCGAGGTCTGAGACTGGAACTGAGACTGGGTTGTGTGTCGGTAGGGAAGCTGGGGGCAAGCCGCAGCCATGAGAACCAGATACCTGTCATCTCTAGTATCATCTAAATATTGCGAATTTCGTTGCAATACATCTTGATTTTTTGCTACTAAAATCATTTTGACTAATAACCAACCTGTTTGAAGTTTAGTAGTAATGTGCTATGTTTTTTCAAATAAGTGAGGAGTCCATATATTACCATGAGCAGGATAAACACCTCTAAATAAATCCTAATAAAGGTCCAAGTAACAAACTAGATGTGTAATTCTAAGCCCAATGGTTTTGATTACAAGATTTGTCTATACATTCCTCCCTTGTCTATCTAGATTCGGCTCTTGGCCAGTTTATCTCCATTTACAGGACTGTTGGCTTTGCCTGTCTCAAAGTACGCCCTAATATTTTCAAAACATTCCCTCTCGGCCTTTTGGAAGGCAACGTCGGTCAAACCACCAAGATGAGGTTGAACAGTGACGTTGTCTTGCTCCAAGAACCAGGGGTCGACATTTGGTTCGTTGACCAGCACATCAAGGCCTGCGCGAGCAACCTTGCCAGACGTGAGGGCTGCTTTGAAAGCCTCTTCGTCGATAACGGCACCACGAGCTGTATTTACAAGAAAAGCGCCGTCTTTCATGGCAGCAAACTCTTGGGTGCTGATGAGGCCGGTCGTTTTCTCGTTTAGTGGGCAGTTGAGTGACACAACGTCCGAGGATGATAGTAACTCGTGCAGAGACGAGCAGTACGTAGCGTTGTATTCCTTCTCGACTTCCTTCGGTAGTTGGTGGCGGTTGTAGTATCGGATCTTCATGTTGAACACGGCGGCTTTCCTTGCGAGATACTGTAGCACCGGGTTCATGTTAGATGGTGTTGGTATTTGTGGATGATGAAATTGTAGCTGACCTTGCCAATGGCACCCATTCCAACAATACCCAGAGTCAAATTGGTAGGGTCTCGAGCCGGGATGAGAACGCCAGGCTCTCCCCTCCATTTGCCCGACTTGGCTATCCGCTCAGCGTTGGAAGTATTCCTCAGCACAGCCAAGATCAAGAACATGGCCATATCAGCAGTCGCCTCCGCAACTGCATCCACCGAGTTGCAAAAGATGATGTTGCTCTTGGTCATCCAGTTGACGTCAAACTCGTTGTATCCCGCCGACGCAGAAGCAATGATGCGACAATCGGGGACGAGGGCCTTGAGCAGACCCTCGTCAAAGGGCTCGTAGGGAGGTGTTCCCATGCGGATGATGAAGCCATCGACTGGGCCTCCTTTGCTGATGAGCTCCGGCAGCTTCTTTTGTGTTTCTTGGCGGTTGGCGGCATCGAGCACTTCAAAGTCAAAGTCCTTGCTGAAGGACTCGAGGTACTCGGCGCCGGCGAATCTGGGGGCGCCGAGGCTCACGACGCGAGGTTTGCTGGAGAGGCGACTGGGCGACATTGTGATTGATAGCGAGGACATGAGATGTACGAGTCAAAACGGCACGCGAAGGCTCTTGTATATGACCAATTGCTCATGGTTCCTTTGTCTTCAATAGACGCTGACGATTTCACTTGCATGGCCCATGATGCTGAGAGTGGCGGGCCCCCGCAAGATCGGCATGGCACTGTCCGACGCCGATGGAGGCATCTCGGCTTCTCCCGAGACTGGTCAACGCGGGCCCACCTCGAAACATTACGAGATTCCATCGCAGAATGAGGTTAGACAGAGGCTCAAGTAAGATATAGAGAAATGACTCTTGGAAACGTCAGTTGAGTAAACTTACAACTTGGAACAATGGCACACCAGGCTTCATCAGCGCCGCCTCTGGGCTTCCTCGCTGTAGAAGTCGACATCTTCAGACCCCCAGGCGATCCTTTCAATGAACGAACCTGGCCATTTCCACTCATCCGCGAAAAAGTGACCGGTACCAGAGAATCTGATCTTGTCACCAACGCTGCCTACGACGATGCCTTTATCGACCGTTTCGTCGCTGCCGGCTTGAAGCTGGCCGACAGGGGAGCTGTTGGCATCATCACCAGTTGCGGATTTCTGGCACTGGCGCAAAACAAGTAGCTTGCTCCATCTCTGTTCCTGTGCTTCCAAGAAGGCTAAAAGTCATCAGGTTGGCGGCTCGTCTGCCAATTCCAATCGCAACATCGGCCCTGGTGCAGATTCCCAGTCTCCGGGCCATCATCCCCGCGGACAAGGCAATCGGCGTATTCACCTACGACAGCAAGAGACTTGGCGATGCGCACTTGCTCGAGCTGGGCATCGATCCTAAGCATATTCGAGTCTGGGGAACTCCGGATGATGGTCACCTTAGGGGCATATGTGCCCGAGGCGAAACCTACGACTCTGAAAGGCTGGAGAAAGAGCTCATAGACGAGGCCAAGGCGTTCACGTCTCGGTTCCCAGAGGTTGTAGCAATCGTGTTGGAGTGCACCAACATGCCCCCGTATGCAGACAAGATTCATCAGGCCATCAATCTACCCGTGTATGATGTATACACAATGGGCACTTGGTTTTACGCAGGTCTTGTCAGACAGAATCCTCAAAGCTGGAAGTAGATATGTAATGAAAGTGGGGAATTTCTTGCAAACTGAACCCTCAAAACTTTCAAATAGTCTAAAAGCCATGTCATTGGACGAGTACCATACATCAAGACAATGAAAGCCTCACAAGGGAAGTCCCAAGTGTTTGTGCGTGAGTAGAAGTTTTCGGTAAGCACAGGATGCATGTTGAAATCAAATCTACAATCTTCATCATTCAGGTCCTTTCTCACATCTTTGTGCCATCCTAACCCCTTCCTATTATGAAAGATTATTGAAATCCAGTGCCATCAGAAGACTCAACATCACAATTCAACCCCTGGTCCTTATAGTAGAAAATCTCCCCCGCTCTGCTTCAGGACCAGCTGATACTCAGGTTCGAACTGCATGTACATAACCTCAGGTGTTCCAGTTCCATCCTTGGTGTATTGTGCCTCCTCATCACTGACAAGAGTCCTTTTAAGTTGAGATCCATCAGGGGCCACGGCAGCCTCGATGAGCAGCTGTGCCTGGCACGCTCGCTCCAGAGCAATGAAGAATGCCGCTGCCTCTCCAATTGTGCCACCCGCAGTCAGGAGACCATGATTCTGCAGGATGATGTTCTTCTTTGTAGGACCCAAAGCATCGGCAAGACGACCGCCCTCTTCCTTGGCAAAGACTACGCCACCGAAGTTGCTGTATACTGCAAGGTCATTGTAGAACATGCAGCTGTCTTGGTTCAGCATCTCGATGGGCTTGCCGAAGGATGACCAGGCACGCCCATAGGGGCTGTGGAGGTGACAAGCGGCGTTGATATCAGGGCGAAGCTTGTGGATGGCAGCATGGATGATGAAGCCAGCCGTGTTGACGGGCTTCTCACCACCGCCAATTCTGTTGCCATCCTCGTCAATGTGAACCATGTCAGAGACGGTGAGGAGACCAAAGTGGACGCCATAGGGGTTGATCCAGAACGTGTCTGGACGGACAGGGTCTAGATTACAGTAACAGTTAGCGCCAAATACCTAGTCATGGCATTGACATGGTCCAACTCACCTCTCAAGCTAATGTGACCACTGCTCCCATCGGCAAAGCCAAGCCTGGCAAAGACACGGAAAGCCCCGGCCATCTGCTCGAGTTGCCATCGTCTAGCAGCCTCCTTGGTTGCAGGCTGAGGGATATTATGGAGTCGTTTCGGCTTGCCATCGCTGCCAGTCCCAACGTTCAGGATGGGTTGACTGGTGGTGGTGGCTGTGACGGTGGCAGTGGTAGACATGATTGGTAGCGTATCTTATCGAAACTCTACAGCAACAAGAGCACGGATCTTATAACGAAATGACTCTTAATTGTCTGGCAGATCTTGAATTGCGTGACAGCCTCACTCAATGATACCCAGCCTGTATATAGCCGTTGCAGTGAGGGGTGACTCGGGAGACCCCGTGATTGGTCAGCATAGCCCGGTTGTTATGACACTCCGGCCGTGTGCCTATATCTGGTGTTGCTCGGTAGCTTCCGGTGCCTTTTACGATATAATCATGAGTTTCAATAATGGTCAGAATGGAAGTCATGATATGCATCCTCGTTAGAATTGGATCGAGTTTTTTATCCTCGGCGTTGCCTTTCCCACCCAAACCATCAACTCGCATATTTACTCTTGCATCAAAATGTCCACCCTCGGTATTGGGTCAGCTATCCCCGGGTCAGCTGGACTTACTCCAGATGAACCTCTCATGGATCCTAATGATGTCCGAACCGCCTTTACAGTTGCCATGTCAGCCATGTACCGAGACGAGGTTCCCCTATATGGCGATTTGGTCCGTATTGTGCGGACGGTAAACGAAGAAGTTCTCTCTCAACGATCACTGACGGGGAATACATCACTTACAACTGGTACTTCTATCCCTCACCGGCTCGATCTGGAGCGTCACGGAGCAATCCGGCTCGGAACTCCCCATGAGCTCAGAACCGTCTCTCGAATCTTCGCAATCATTGGTCTGAAAGCCGTTGGATACTACGACCTCTCTGTCGCCGGGTTGCCTATGCACGCTACTTGCTTCCGGCCAATTGACTTGGCTTCCCTCAACAAGAACCCCTTCCGAGTCTTCACCACTCTCCTTCGACCAGAGTTGCTGGTAGATGAGGAGGCAGGGAGTCTGGCTATCAAACTCTTAGCCCGGCGAAACATCTTCAGCGACAGACTCCTCGAGCTCATCGACTTGGCTGAAAGTCGAAACAACCGCCTGACGTCCCGACAGGCAGAGGAGTTCATCTCCGAGGCAATGAAGACTTTCAGCTGGAGACCTGAGGCATCGGCATCTGAAGAGGAGTACAGGAAGTTGGCCACTGAACATCCCATCCTAGCGGACATTGCCTCCTTCAAGAGCTCGCACATCAACCATCTGACACCCAAGACACTCGACATTGTGGCCAGCCAGGAACGAATGAAAGTAGAAGGGCTCAAGGTGAAGGACCGCATTGAGGGACCGCCCCAGCGTCGATACCCGATTCTACTTCGTCAGACGAGCTTCCTTGCTCTTGAAGAGCGCATCAAATTCCGAGATTCTCGGGGCCCGCTCATTGAGGGTACTCACAGGGCTCGCTTCGGTGAAATTGAAGAGCGTGGCGCTGCGGTTACCCCTGCTGGTCGAAAATTGTATGATGACTTGCTAGAGAAGGCAATGGTTAAGTTCCGTGTTCTTCCAGGAAACCCTGGGCCTGAAGTCATGGACAGAATCTCGGAAGAGGTGTTCAAGGAATACCCCGACAGCTGGGAAGAACTCAGAAAACAAGAGTTGATATACTGCACCTATCATCGCACCGGGAAGCCCAGCCTAGAAGACGTCTCAGAACACCTATCTCTCGAGGATCTTGTGTGTCAAGGCTATCTCACCGCCAAGCCGATCACTTATGAGGACTTCCTCCCCTTCTCTGCAGCAGGTATCTTCCAGTCGAACCTTGGTTCCAGTAAAAAGAGGATTATCGATTCGAAGAAACCAGATCAGGAGGGCTACGAGAGGGCTTTGGGTTATGCACTCCTGAGTGCTGATGATCTGTATCTCAAGTCGCAGAAGGAGAGCATCGAAAATTGTGCGCTCGGCTGCATACTTGGTGCCTAGGATGAATGGCGTAGATATTTTGAACAAGTTTCGAATATGATTATTGATTACCTACCGCATCGAGCACATATTGATCTAAGCCATGTTCATCGACGGCGGTGGTTCTGTCGTATTCTCCGACTGAGTATTCCTCATGCCTTGAAGCAACTCCTGAACAAACCATTCAGACTCCGTCGGCATCTCACTTGCTCCAAGTTCCATAATCCAATCCTCTAGTGGTTGTGAGTCTGCTCCCCCCTGGCCCGCCGCTGGAGTTGCGGCTGAGTTATCGACTTGCGGGTTCCGTTCGTCTCCACAAACGAGGCCGATTGTCTTTTCTGAGAGAACTTCGAAGATATCTCGGTACGGTGTAGCTTTGTTCCATCGCTCGGCGATGATGACGAGTGCAGTGTTGCAAGCCATGCAGGTGTTGATAACATCCATCTTCTTGGCCACCTGTCTGACTCTGGCCGATTTCCATATGCAGTAGAGGTATGTAAGTCCTCCAAGGAAGAGAATATGGAGCGAGCCCCAGGTAAACTGCATAGATTGGTATTGGAAGAGTCGGCGGTAGAGGATGCAGATCTCCTTTGCTTTCTGTGCGCAACTTGCCAGTGCTTGCTCGACAGATTCTTCTTCTCCGGGGGGTGGTTTGTGGGTGATCCAGTACCGGTACAAAAGAAGTACAGAATGGTCATAGGCCAGTCGAAACCATTCCCGAGAAGCAAACACAGACAAAGGGTCCAGACCTCCTGTGTCGGGCGGTTGAGGAATATCTGTATGCCATTCCTCGAGTTCTTCTGCGAGCTGATCGATTAAGGGCTTCTTGGCGACCTCCTGGCTCATTGAAGATTTGGTGATGGTTGGGTATATGTTATTCCCGATCTTGGACCAGAGGCGTCGTAGCTTTATGATATGAATCGCGCCTGTCATGCTAGTAGGCAGTTCTTCTGGTGAGGTTCTAGGGTTCTGAAGTAACCCCAAGGCATTGATGTGCTCGTCATTGATGTCCAAAGGAAGCTTGAAAACAAGAGCGTCAGTATTATCCAAGGCTTGCTGCCATCTATAAGCTTACCTCGGCGTCTATGCAATCGTCTGGGATGCCAACTGGCCGGCCGAGAACGAAGGATGCCACACGATCAATGTCATAAGCCACCCAAAAGCATCTCTTGGACATTTCTGCGATCAGCGGGTTCGAGTTCTTGCGGTAGGTTGAGGCGCTTCGGTGGTATCCCAGTTCAATGCAATATCTGATTGCAAGGCCCGACAGTTTCCTGTTTATCGACATAAGCTCCTGTCTCGTTCTTACAACATGGTTAGTTTCTTCAAATGACCTAGCTGAACATACCAAAGACTTCCGCCAGCTGGAGACCTGATAGAGTAAACGGCGCAACATAGCAGGCTCTGTATTGACTCGATGCTGTCGAGTTCCAGCACCGACGGTTGATGGGCCAGCGCCATGTTGTAGTATGATTCGGCCGTATCATAGTTGGTAGGACCTAGAGCGAGAGACGCAATTGCGTAAACCTGCCATGCAATTAGAAGCGCGAAAAGAAATAGTCTCGCAAATGCATACCATCCACACAAAGAACTGGGCAATATCACCCGCTACAGACAGGTTCCCCGATGCCTCCGCCTTGAAGCACAACTCCTCCCAGAACTGAAAGGTTGGCCTGTGCAGGAAGGGATATTGGGGGTGGATATTATTGAAGTAGGCCTGAGATAACGTGGTTCCCAGCGGTGGTGCGGGAAAGCCGATAGGGAACGGTCGAGCAAAATTCCAACCCGAGCCTCCGTGATCAAACGCAACAGCGCTAGCTTGAGAGCCTCCAACTTTCTTTGGAAGATTCATGGCCGCGCTAACGACACGCGAGAAGGACACAGCTGACGACGGGCCGAAGTAGTGCGGCTCTTTGCTGGCCGTCGTCAAGCAGAGCAGGGCAACATCAGTGGATAATTGGTCTGCCGGGTCCTCGACGTCCAATGAAGCATCACGTTGACGGTCATTTTCGACATTGGCATCTGAAGGGCCTGCGAACGAAGTTGCTGGTACAGGAGAAAAGTCGGAACTGTTCTTCTCGAGACCGGCGAGATGGTCCAAGGCCACATCGGGTCTGACTTGTTGAAGAAGTCCTTCCAAGTAAGCTACTCTTGCCTCTAAAGACTGCATGTAATCCCGGGGCCGGAGCAAGCCAGTCGCTGGGTCTTCGACGAGGCATTCTGCAAGACGAAGTTGGCTCAGAGGGTGGGATCATTGTGCCAGGATAGTGAGCGTACCTCGACCATTCTTGGAGCAGTTTTGGCACCTGGGTATTTGTCCGTCACACTACTAAAATTTAAGCAAAATAATTAGTTGAGTGGAAGTGAACGGTACCTTGAGCTTCTTCTGCTTGCAGCCGTTGCATGCGAGCAAGGTCCGTTCGCCGACGCGGTGCCGCTTGACGGGGTGGGGGTTTCCGGGTGCCATAGTTATCGACCCAATGGTTTACAGCGATTGGCACAAGAAACCACGCATCGGGGTTGATGCATAAAAGAGGCGCGTACCAGGGACTCGAGATTTGAATGGCGATGAACCGACGGAGTCTGGCAAATCGCGGGGTGAAGATGAAGGAGATCCATATCTGCTGCTCGGCAAAACCCGAGGCGCTGTCGCCACACCCCCTCGGGTGTGACTCTGATAAGTGAAATCTAAGGTTATCGGGACTCAATGGGCTGTTTTCGAATTCGTGATAATTATTCGTGAGTCAATTAGAAGATCGTTGATGGTTTCTGGCTCGAACATTGTTGCAGGTAGCAAAGACCCATCCTCTGCTTCCTGCAGGCCATATTCGTGACGTCTTTTCACCTGCTGAACGGATCTTCAGAGACCGAATCACCGGGAGCTGTCTCACGTCAGCAACATGACACCCTTGCACCAAACCCAAAACCCAATCGACATACCCTGAATCGATCGTGGTGTAAGTCGATCCGGCCATGACTTCACCGACTGACGCAATATTCCTTCTGCAATGCTGGAGGTAGTCGGGCCTCCACAGCGAGTCGCCTCATTCTCGTATAAAGACCAGTAAAAGATGCGAATCATTGGGCGCCGACTGTGCGAGCTGTTGATTTATAATCCGACCAAATGAGCAAGCTTGAAACAATTTGTAATCTGGATCAAGTATGCTTCCAATTAAGCATAACCAGGCGCTGGACACCCCACAGCTCTGACATTGTCGACGGTTGGGTCGGTGATGCGACGTTTAAGTAGACGATCCAGCACCAAATTCGGACTTTCGGACTTTTCCCTCCACGTGCCCTCCTCGTCTCACGTCTCTCTTACACTCGGACTTTCGCTCCCTCGGACTTTCATGATCCCGTCATTCAGCATCATCGAACATGCTCTACTACAGAGCCCATGCTTGGAGTTGGTGGGGGACAGAGCTGACACGCCGTAAAAGGCAATTGAGCCAAGTTTGAATCAGATTTTAATAGACACTTGAAATAATATTTAAGTCTCTGTTCCCATCTTCTAAACATTTACACGGGACATCTTAAACCACAACCAAAGCACATTCCTGTCCTGCATCTGCTTCTCAACATGCCGTCTCACATCGCAGTTATCCCCGCCTCCACCAAGGCCGGCAAAGAAACCATTCGCGTCCTTCTCAACTCTGAGAGTAAACCCCTTGTTCGTGGATTCTACCGAGATGTTTCCAAGGCTCCGACCGAGTTTACCCAAAACTCCAACTTCGAGGCAGTTCAGGGAGACGTCGGCACTGGAGCTGGCTTGGACTTTGGTGGCTCCAATGCCGTCTTTTACATCCCGCCGCCCATCTACGACGGAACCGACACGGCAGAATGGGCGACTCGCGCCGCGACGAATGTGAAGAAGGCCCTCGCAGCCGCCCCAAGTGTCAAGCGACTGCTCATTTTCTCAGCCATGGGGTCTCAAAACAGCCATTCTATTGTATGACGCAAACCGCCCGCCCAAAACCATCATGGTATATAACTGACAAATTGGGAAACCAGGGCGTTCTGAAACTAAACCACATATCTGATGAGATCCTCAAGAATGCAGTGCCCGAGGTGCTCATCATCAGACCGTCTTACTTCTTTGAAGAGTTTGCCTATCTTCTTGATGAGGCAAAGGCAGACCCGCCTGTCATTACATCGTGGCTTACACCTATCGATCACAAGATGCCCATGGTATGTAATAAGTGCACATCTCGAATCCTCAAGGTACTTTGGAGAGAACCCTCACTAAACCTGTCTATCTCAGGTGAGCCTCAAGGACATTAGTGAATGCTGTGCAAACTCTCTTCTCTCGGAAGAGACGAAACCCAGCCCGCATTATTTCAAACTTTTTGGTCCCCAGCTCTACAGCTCCCGGGATCTCAAGAAGGCAGTCGAGGAAGTCACCGGAAAGGAGGTCGAGCTTAAGCTCGTGGAAAAAGACCAGCTTCCTGAGTTCTGGTCTCAGCTGTTGCCGAAAGCCTATGTGCAGGATTTCGTGGGCATGACAAGTGCCATCCTGCCCGATGGAATTATTTCCAAGGACTTTGTATACGATGACAATACGGTTACGGGAAAGGTCAAGTTTGTTGACGCCCTACGCCAGATGTACACTAAGTAAGCGGGCAATGATTGATGGTTCAGGATCTTCGGCCAGCGTTTTACCGATGTGTATACTCAGCTTTCTATTGATAGGCAAATTTGAATTTCGGGACTATTGATGGCGTCCCAACTAGTTAATCAATCAATGAACTTGCGTCATTAAGCAAAGACCATCAACTCGTCAGTGAACAATCTAGAATACTACTCAATGCTACCCTTTCCCTTGATCCAAAGTCAAACTTCTCAGATTTCCGCTATACCATTTTCAAATCGAATTTCCATATACACCCAAGTTCACATAATAAGCGCCTGCGTTGGCCCTCCCAAGAGGCGAGTCCACCGAGTAGTTGACTGCACAGCCCAAAATCCTTGAATCTGCTCAATCGCTTTGAGTACACTTCCGCTCCCTGTTACAGAATGAAGTGTTCGTAGCCGTTCTAAGAAGAATTCCCTGTGACTGTCTATAGAACTTTCCGCTGCGACCACGAAGTATGACCACGCCAGTAGATGTTGTCCAATGACATTGTCATATACGTCAATTTTCTCAGCAGTCCGTTTGAATCGTTCGACAAGAGGGACGGTTTGATGCATTGGAGGATTGTGTGTCGCCCTCTGAACATAGATGTCGCAAGCCAAGGTTATGAGATCAAAGATATAAGACATCAATTCTTCGTGCTCGGGATGGAGCCGAAGGCAGAATCGTAAGAACTCCATGCAAGCCTCTCCATGAGTCAAAAGAAACTTTGAACCGTACGTCTCGTCAAAAAGGGCTTCTCCAAAAAGCGAGACTCTACATATAGTCAGTCATAATCCTTGGTGCCCAATCATAGTTAGTTGTAGCGTACCTCAGGATTTGTATCTTGACAAATCGTCCCAGGGCAGAATATTCGATTTCCAGACTCTGTCCCATCACCATGTTGTTAATAAGTGTTCTCAGCGAGCCATAAATCAATTTGAAATTGTCGCTTCCACTGATCATCTCTCTGATATGCAGCAAGAGCAGTGCCGTCTGAGCCAACTCGTCTTGAACCGGTGGGAATTGGGTCGAGCGCTCAACAAGGTCATGTAGCAGGCTCCCATATGTCGCTGAGTACGGAGAGTCACAGTGTCCGGTTTTCAATGACAAGTGCTGCTCAGCAACAACAATTATGGCTCTTCGAATCAGCGAATCGAGCTCGGCGTATGGGAGGACCAAGTCCCGGTAGCCATTGAACCCGAGATTGATCACGGCGGTTATTTGCGCCACATGATCAGAGACTGTAGTTTGTTAGTATCATTAGACCTCTCGTTGATGAAGGATCGCTTACAGTACTGGAGGAAGAATCGGCTTCGTCCGTCAATATGGTCGAGTCCCAAGTCAACCCACCAAAGCTTCTCATCCGTTATCACCATCTCGTCGTCATATGCAGGACAACCGGCCTCGAGTAGGCATGGAGACTGCGGGGCAGGTATGGCTTCATCTTCTGAGCTATGCTGGGCCTGCTCGTTGGGAATCTCGCCATTGGGCTCGATGGTTTCTTCATGGTCTTCTCCAGCGGGTTTATCAACCGGAGGAGATGGTTTCTTGTATGAAAGCGTGTCTGGAATATGTTTGTTGGCAAGTTTTCCTCGAGAAGCCACTCCGTCGTTGAAGCGGTATCTAATTCCCAGACCGCTGCATTTCAGACCCTTCAGGAGACATTTGTAGCACTCGGGCTCCTTTCGGTCACAATCAATTCGACGTCGAGCACATTCATAGCAGCCTAGGGTCCATCAGTTCTGTGCAAGAGCAGAATAGCTTCAGAAGCCAGTGCAAGTGGGGTTGTGCATACCCTTAACTTTTGGCCGTTTCTTTCCTTTCGTGACTGCACCCGAATTTGGCATTTGAGACAGACAAGACGGTATAGGCCCTCTTATATGTGTCTCTTCAACATCATTCGAAAACTAGGCGACCCTTTTCGGCATCATGACAAGGAGCAAGTCGGGGACCAAGAGAGATAACACCAGGGGCCTAGTGACCCTCAAATGATAAAGAGGGCGAGTTATCCGACAAAACGCCGGTCCCCGCATCAGGATATGATTCGGCGATTGTGAGAAGAAGGAGAAAGTGCGCGTTACCTAGAGTGGAAGCTTGACGGAGAGAGTGTCTCGGCAGTTCGGCAGCCTTACATAACCATCTTAATCCAGGCAGTTTACGACTAACACGATTTCAAGAGGCACGATTTCAGGCCAAGATCTTTTACGAAGAAGATGTAATTATTCAAGGGGTTTGAATGAGTTGAACCAACTATAAATAGTGCTTGGTGGGTACGAGTAACGCCAGCCCAAAACTTCACCCAAACACTTGGGCTCGTTCACCACCTCGCCAACTATCCGGATGATTTTAGATGTCCAACTCATTTCACGAGAGAGTTCCCAGAGCTGAAATTTTGAATACAGGTTAATCATGGAAGCATGACTGGCAAAATTCAATTCATAGCGACGCGAATGGGCATTCCTAGAGTCATGCCAGCATGGAAATTGGTTGGATATCGCTAAACCGTTACTAGAGGGGAAGAAATCGGAGTCACTCCATCTGGTTCGATCAAAATGTTTGGTATACATTCCTTATTGATGCTTCTATGGTGATATGAAATCTTTGTCTTAAAAATCGTATTTCATTCACATCTGCCGTGGGTGGATTCCTTGAGGCTTGCTCCAACAGCCTTCCACTTTGGGGCAATACATTGCAGACAGGCAGGTTATTGAATTTCCGGCACCTAAGATAAGATGACCCCAAGTTTAAACTCTATCTTTCATTAATATACACAAGCCCGAACCACGTCATTGTACAAACCATTGGTTTTCTATATGCTTTGCAGTGGTCTGATGTGATCTCACTGAGCACGCCACAGATTCCCGTGTCTTTAGCGCCACAGAGCCGCGGGGCACTCGATATACAATCGGCGCTTCGCTCTTATTCATCCATCACCACCAAGCCTCTCATTCCAGGCTAGCACCAGCCAACATGTCTGCACAAGATTACGTTTTCGACCTCGGGTCTTACCACCGTCGTATCACAGGCAACGACGAGAGCCAGATCTGGTTTGACCGAGGCCTGGTTTGGGCGTACGCCTTCAACCATGAGGAGTCAGCATCCTGCTTTCAACGGGCCATCGACTGCGATGCCAGCTGTGCCATGGCATACTGGGGCCTTGCCTATTGCATCGGCCCTAATTACAATAAACCGTGGAGTTTCTTCGATGAAAAGGACCTCAAAACTGTCGTGGAACGTGGCCATCGCGCTGCTAAACTTGCCGAGGCAAACCTGGCTGGAATCACTCCGGTTGAGCAGGCTCTGGTCAGAGCAGTTCAACATAGGTATCCGGCGGAAAAGCCCCCAGGAAGCGATGCCTGTGTCCACTGGAACCAAAGCTTTGCAGACGCAATGGAGCAAGTATACAACGAGTTCCCCGATGACCTCGATGTAATCACCCTCTACGTTGACGCCGTTATGAACCTCAATCCCTGGAACATGTGGGATCTCAAGACCAGCAAACCCACCGAAGGAGCACGAACTCTTGAGATGAAATCGCTTCTTGACCGTGCATTAACCATGGATGGTGCCCTAAAGCATCCGGGTTTGCTGCACATGTACATTCATCTCATGGAAATGTCACCGTCTCCCGAATCTGCGCTCCCCGTTGCCGACCACCTTCGCGGCCTCGTTCCCGACGGAGGTCACTTACACCACATGCCAACTCACCTTGATGTCCTGTGTGGTCAATATGAACAAGCCATCAAGTCAAACTCGGATGCCATAGTTGCAGATGAAAAGTTCCTCTCCAAGGCCGGACCTTTGAACTTCTACACCCTTTATCGAGCTCACGACTATCATTTCCGCGTCTACGCGGCCATGTTCGCGGGGAAGTCTCAGGTTGCTTTTGAGACCGTTGAAAGATTGGAATCTTCCATGCCTAAGAGTCTCCTTCAAGTCGAGTCTCCGCCCATGGCTGACTGGCTGGAGGCCTTCCTAACACTTCGTGCCCACATCTTGATCAGATTTGGGCGATGGGGGGATATCATAAACCTCGAGCTTCCAGACGATCAACAGCTATACTGCATGACCACTGCAATCACGCATTACGCTAAGGGTGTTGCGTTTGCTGCTTCAGGGCGGGTCAAGGAAGCTGAGGACCAGCGTCATCTTTTCCAATCTACCGCCAAGATGGTTTTGCCGTCACGGACTCTCTTCAACAACACGTGCTCAGACATTCTCAGAGTTGCTGAGGCCATGTTGAATGGGGAGCTGGAATACCGAATAGGAAATTTCGAAGCTGCCTACGAGCACTTACGGAAGGCTATCCATCTAGAGGATAACCTCCCATACGACGAGCCATGGGGCTGGATGCAGCCTACTCGACACGCATACGGTGCCCTGTTACTTGAGCAAGGCCATGTTGAAGAAGCTCTCGAGGTATACATGGCAGATCTGGGTATGACAAATACACTTCCTCGGGCGTTACGGCACGAGAACAACGTATGGGCCCTTCACGGAGTTCACGAATGTCTGATTAAATTGGGTCGCGAGTCAGAGGCCAGAAATATCGAGGCAAAATTGTCGGCGGCAGTTGCTGCCGCTGATGTCCCAGTCAAAGCATCTTGTTTTTGCCGGCTGGAGACGGATGGGCAATGCAAGGGGTCGAAATGAAATGATTGGTTAGCTCGTACAAGATCCAAGTACCGTAGAAACTCAATAAATTCACATAATACTAGTGAGACTAGCTTCCCTACTGGCCTACTCTCTTACTAATTACTTCCTTATATAATTAATATATAGCAGTAAGATATAGGGGAGGATATTAGATAGCTAAGTTATTATAGATAAGGTATTTTTAATTTTTCTTATAATTTAAGTTATTAATAATATCTTAAAGTAGATTATTTTAAAACTCTTATTAAGCTCTATCTACTTATAATACCTCTTCTTTAAGAAGTTAACCTAAACGCCTAGAAACCTATAGCTAAATAGGGACTTAAACTAAAGCTATATTCTAACTACTAATTTAATCTATAGCTACTAATTTAATATATTAAATATATATATATAAAGAGAAAGAAAGAAAAAGTTATTATTTAGATAACTTATTATTATATTAAGGGCCTAGATAGTATCTTTAAGTTACTAACCCTTTATAACGCTATAGTATACTAAAAGATCCCTTTTAGCATTATTACTATATAGTAGAGGTATTATAATATTATTATTTTATATTATTAGACTTATTAGTATTCCCCTTATTAGCTTAATCTTAAAAAAAACCTCTATTTTAAGTTCCTAGAAGTAAGAAGTAACTATAAGGTTATTATAACCTTATGGTTTTATACCTAGGCCTAGTAACTCTTTACCTAAATAAATCCTAACTTTTTTTACTTATTTACCTTTTCTAATAACTAATAGTAAGGCTTTTTAAGGTATTATAATATTATAAAATAATAAGTAATAAAATAGTTAATATAATAGCTAGAAGACTATATTAATATTATAAATAGATTCTTATAATTTATTAATAAATATCTATTAATTAGTTAAGCCTAGTTTAATTATATAAAGATACTTATAAGGTTATTAAAGTATTAGTTTAAGACGTACTAAATACTTAATCTTAATAAAACTTTAATCCCTTTTAAGTATCTTAATAAAATAATATAGGAGATAAGGGGATAAGGGGATATAAAATAGTTACTACTTATAGTAACTATAGTAGCTAGAATAAAAAGTAAGTAACTTTAGTATTATATATTTTTATAGATAGGATTTTAAGGTTTAAGCTAATTATTATTTTTTATAAGAAACCTACTAAAAATAGTAATTAAATTTATAAAAAAGAGAAGTATTTTTATTATCTAGATATTAATATAGAGTTTAATAAGACTACTTATAATAATAAAGACCTTTTTTTATATTAGATTTAAGATAAGCTTTCTAAACTAATATTAGATAATAATAAAGAGTTACTTTTAGTAATAGATATAGTAGTATTCTATAAGATATAGGTAATTAAAGATAATTTTTAAAAATATAATATCTCTTTAGCTTTAATCCTAAGAGGCTATATAAGTCTTATATAACTATTAGATATAGTAATTAATAGTTTATTTAAGAAGTAGTTATAAGAGGTAATTAATAAGTATATTAAATAAAAAGAAAGAAAAGAAAGATTAGATTTTAAGTAAAAAGTTAGTAATAAGAGGATTATAGTTATATATATTATTACTACTATAATTTAATATCTTAAGAGATATTTAGAATTTATTTTAAAGGTATTTCTTAATTATAAGATAAGTATAAGGCTAGATAGCGCTAAGGATTAATATATTTATATTAAAGATATAAAACCTATTTAGATTAATTTTATTAGTTAAGAAAATACTAAGGAAATTATTATTAAAGATAAGGACCTTATTAATATTATTTTTAATAAATAAGAACTTATATTAGCTAATAATAATAAGTTATTAATAATAATAAGATATGATAAGGAATGCGTTATTTAATTAAAGGAAAGATTAAAGGAAAGGGGCCTTAAAGTCTTAAAGAATAAGGCGGAATTAATTAAATAACTATAGGAATATAACTTATAATTAGAATAAAAAGAAGGAATTAATTTATTAGAATCTTAAGATATAGTTATAGAAGAGATTATTATAATAAATAAATAGAATTAGAATCTTTAGAAGTATTATTAATTTAATTAGTTTATTAAAAAAAGGCCTTACCCTCTTATTATTTATATTTAATCCCTAGTTACTAGTCTATCTTCTTCTATTACTTTTTATAGTACTCTAGCTTATAATATGCCTTTTTTTTAGTCTATAAGATATTATTAACTAGCCTTTTATTTTTAACTCTAACCTAGCTATAATAAGAGCCCTCTTTTATTAAGGAAATATTAACTTCTTAACTTAGGGAAGAGGGCTATTAATATTTAAGGTAATAGGTCTATCTAACCTTAAAGTAGGCTGCGGTCTTAAAGTTATTTATAATATCTAATTAGTTAGTCTTATAGGTTCTCTTAAGCTTTATAACCCTTAAAAGTACTAAAAACATATATATAATATTAATAAAGCTAGTAGTAGTTATTTTCTTTATCTTTAAGGGTTATATATAGAAGTTAAAACTAGCTACTAGCTAAATTTCGCGGGTAATGTATTTTATTGCCTAGACTTACTCTCTTGTATTAGCTAAGACCTTAGCATTATGTGAATTTATTGAGTTTGAATTTATTGAGTTTCTACAGTAGATCATAAGTTTAGGAGTAAAATCTTTCATTATAGCGTAAAACCAGCCAAGTAAAACTAGGCAGCGGCATTACCTCTACTTGTATATCGCTGCCTTCAAGTTGTATATGATGCTGTAATGGTTTTACTTATCCAGTCAAGTTAAACATTTAGTTCGATTTCAAAGATCACCATTCCGCCTCAAAGAGTTACGTCAACCAAGCAATCAATTCATACAAAGAACTATTTTCCCAGGCATCTAATTCATTGCTCTGAATCTTGGCTTTTGGTTTCCCGCATAAGATCCGCATCACTTGGGCTGACCGTCGGTCCTGCAATCGGCTAAAAGGATATGCAGGACTTATGGGTAGGACAAGACACTGCGCCTCGATAAGGACCAACATAAGCAATCTTGCAACGAAACTCGTCAGATGCGCTGCTGCTTCTTTTTCTTCATCTTCTACGTCAAGGATTGAAGTGATTTCTGGGCAATTGGAGCTGTTTTTGTTAGACTGTATACCCTTCTGCTAGACTTTCTTTTTCATTCAGCCTCTAGGTATTATTCACAATGTCGAGTTCAGCAAACATCGTGTTCCAAACTCTGGAACTAGCACAGCACATAGTTTACTACCTAGACGGCAAGAACCTCTTTAAAGCCTTGGGGATTACCAAGGCGCTCTGGGAAAGCAAGGAGCCAGCTATCATCTGGAAGAAGCATATCAAGCAGCTTGGATACCCAGACGAGTTCATTAATCGATACAGCCGTCGCTACCACCCACGAGATATCTATCTTCATCTGTGCCATACAATCGATGCCATCAATCATGGCGCCACTGCGACATCCACCATAAAAGATGTTTCAGAGAAGGGGTCAACAGACCAAGACACCCGCACGAGCATTTCGGGCACCCAGTTACTGCAGCGTTCTCATCAGGGCAGCTCCCGGGACGACCTCTACTTGCTGGACCACGAGGGGCTACACCTACTGGGTCCTGACACTGACCCGTCTCCCTTGGCGTCATCTAGCAACGATGCATATGTAGAAAGTCGCGAGGACCAGGATGCAGTCGTTCGCAACTTTGAAGACAGCTCACCGCAAACCTACGAAAAAGGCATGTTCTGGGAACAGGGGAGTCATGTCATAGAGGCCTATACCCGCAGCGAGTCAGTCGGAAAGGCAGAAACGACAGTGTTCGAGGTCAGGAACATACACGGCGTGAAGCGTGGAGAATTGGTCCACCCAGAGAAGGGAGAGCATGCAAGTGATAGCCTTGGAGACGACCACTTCACGACTCTCGGCCGCCGGTTCCTTAAAGTCTGGGATCTCAAGGCTCTCACATGCGTCTACGAGCACGCCCTATCCGACGAGGAGCTCGACGAAGGCTACCAAATGACTGTGTGGCAGGACATGGTCTTCTTCTCGTGTGATTCATCAAAGCCATCGCCGCGCTGGACACATCTCGACGGCAGTCCTGCCTCGCCAGCAAAAGCGGAGGCAGTAGAGAGGGCAGACTGGTCGTGGGTCAGGTTCTCGGATGGCACCATGGTGACCTGGCCATGGGAGGTGTACGTCAACGCGCCTGACGGGGAAGAACTCCGTATGATAAACTTTGCGCCAAAACAAGCGAACGCAGCCTTCAGCATGGAGATAGGTGTGTTGTTCGACCGTTTCATCTTCGTCGTCGTCCGCGTTGAGTTGGATGGTCCGCCCAGATCCATCATTCCGGGCCCGACAGAGCTAACCATCTTATCCAAGACGGGTGAGAAGCTCATTTCGCACACTCTTCACAAACAGTACAAGTTACTTTCCTGTTTCATTGACATATTTGGACGGTTGGTGATAAACGACTGGGAGGGTAACAGCTTGGAAGGAATAGAGATTGTAGATTTCTGCAACCGAAAGTTGCCCGTTGAAAGGCGAACCAGAACGTAATCTGATCTCTAATACCAGAGCAAGCCTAAATTCACGATCATCTAGGAAACTACGGTCATAGAATAGTTCAGGCTTCGAACACTGTTACAGAAATAATTTGGCAAGTCTTGACCTGATTAATGACACGGCAAACTTCACGGAAAGAATTTGATGAGTCTTGGCCTAACATTAAGGGTAACATTTATGCAATGACTGTAGCTAGACATAACATCATAAAACGCTTGGTTTCCCAGCAGGTATCCCGACAACTCCGAATCAACCGCTTGCCAACATTATGTATATAAACAAATCGACATGAAAATCGCTTAAGCACTCTCCTTGTTAGCTCCGCTGACGTCGCTATCTCGTCGGGCCCTCGCAGCTAGCAGGGCCTCGTTGTTGTCAACCTTCTCCTCTTCCTCCTCCTCAGATGAAGGGGCACCCATGGGCGGGGCAGTTGGGGCGTAGTTGCTCTTTTGTCGGATCTTTGCTCCGTACTTGTAAAAGATAAAGGGGATCGGAGCGAGCACGACGGCCACACAACCCAGGAGAGTAGCAGCCCACTGGATACCCATGCCGTCGAACATTTGCCGGGCAAAGAGGGGGAATCCAGCACCACAGAGGGAGCGCAGGAAAGTGTTTCCAGCAATGGCCGAGGCGGCGAACATGAGGTAGGCATCGACGAGGTAGTTCAAAGACTGAAGGAAGATAGACATGAGACCGAAGCCGGTGAAAAGACCGCTTAGGGCGGGAACGATCCAGTGGACGCTGCGAGTGTAACCAGTCCTGTGATTTGTTAGACAATAAGATTCTAAAAAGAACGAAGCAAAGTAACTTACCATCCGAACCAAAAGATACCAATGGCGAAAGAAACACCACCAGCCATGACGTTGGGAAGTCGCCATTCGGGAACGGGGATACCGTTGTTGGCAGCAAGCTTACGAAGGTACCAGGGCTGCTGGGCAATGACGGTAGCACCAGCGATGAGCTGACCGCAGATCATGCCAAAGAAGGCCAGGCCAGACTCGCCCATGTTGAAGCCATGAACACCAACAAACACAAGAGGGTAGGCGGTAAGGAACAGATAGAGCAGCCCGTAGATGAAGCTCATGTAGATGGACAGAAGAAGAATGATGGGCTCGGTAAAGAGCAGACGCAGAGGTCGGGAAAAGTTCTTCTGGACAAGCTCCTTGAAGTCGACCTCGATTTCCTCCTGCTTCGCGTGGATGCCCCAGTTCTTGGTGCGGCGTCGCAGGTCGGCAGCCTTCTCGATGAGGATGACAGGAGGGTAAGTCTCCTCGAGGAAGATGCAGTCGAGAATTAGAGCGGTAAAGCCCATGATGGAGGCAAGGTACTCGGTCCAGCGCCATCCGAGGTGAGACTCGACGATGAAGCCACCAATGAAGGGTGCAAGCAGGGGACCAGTAAAGACGGCCATTGAGAAGAGAGTGATGGCTGTACCTCGAGTACGGTTGTCAAACATGTCGGAGAAGACCGCAGCGACGACAGCAAGCGGGCAAGCACCAAAGAAACCGCTGAAGAATCGGCAGAGAAGAATGGTCTGGATATCCTTGCCAGTCGCACAGCCAATTGAGAATACGGAGAAACCAAACATGGAGATGAGTAGTGGGAGACGTCGACCGCGCAACTCGGAGAGGGGCGCCCAAAGTGAAGGACCAAAGGCGAAACCGAGGACGTAGAAAGTAGTTCCCAACAGTCCAACCTCATTGCCAACATCGTACTCTTGTGAGACAATCATGGTGGCGGCGGAGAAGATGGAGGAGGTGAAGGCGGATGTCATGGTGGTGAAGCCCAGAACGGCAGCCGTAATAAGCTTCTTGCTCAACGGCCAATTCTGCGAGTGCATTGGGTCATTGGGACCGTCAAACTCGACAACATATTCCTCCTGCTCCGGCAATGGCGGCGGATAAGGCTTGCCCGCGCCAAAAGCCGGTAGAGGGCGTCGCGAGGCGCGCGAATTGGTACGGGAACGAAGGCCACCGCCAACGGTGGCATTGTGCTGGCTGCGAGCTGTCGCGATTCGGCTGAGTGCAGTGGGGTGACGCTCGAGGTCGTTCTGGGTCGAAATTCGGCTGATGGTGTCCAAGTTATGGCCGAGCGAATTGCTTCTTCGGCGGGCCGAGGACGAGGACGAGGAAGACGAGGCGGAGGAGGCACTAATAACACGCTCAATCTCGCCGCTATCCCGGCGTTGATATTGCCCTGGAGAGGCAGCGCGCTCGGCGTCAGCCAGCTCCCGGTCGACGATGTTTTGAGGCATCGTTGCGGAAGTAGCTGTCTGGATGTCGAAAAGGAAGCGTTCCTTGTTGCTCCCAATTGTAAGTGGATTGAGAGGAGCCTGAATATATAATCGATAGAAGAATGAAGAGTCGGATGTGAGTCAAAGCGAGCTCGAGAGGATGGTGTGAAAGCAGCAGAAAGTATAAAACGGGCGCAGAGAGGGCGCGAAGGATTCTCGTATGGACGGTGATGCTAAGCTGCAGCTATGACGCTATACCAGAAGCCGGTCGCTCTTTCTGTTCTGGGGACAAAAGGACCCTCGGTGGACAAAAACCTCGGGAGCAGGTGAATGCACTAATTATGATCGTAACTTTACCTCAATGTTAGCTCCAAGACTCATTCAATTCTTTTCACAATAGTATATGAGTTTTACCTACTCTATAGTCTTAATTCTTCCTGAACAATTGTAACTTTAGAATCGCTATGGCGTAAGGATATGGCTTGAATCCTGTGTTTTTTGACCACACCCAAGGAAGGTTGCGAAAATTGGAGGGGATCGGCCCACGCTAAACGTAGACGAGACAGAGGGATCGAGCCAAGGAAGGCGCCGTTTGCAGATAAGTAAGCCTGCACCGTCGGGATCGGAATTCGGATATTTGGGAGGGGTTGGTATTAAACTGATTGGTAGTACAGAAAGACACGCTCAAGCACGTTCAATTAAGTAAAATAAGTCTAGAGTAGAAAGGAATCTAGAGGAACCGAGCTTGTTAGAAGCGATGGGAGGGAAGATAGCGAAACAACAAAGCTATTGATCATGGGGTGATGCCATCTATAAGTACGGGCAAGGTTCCAGATCGCCAAGATCCCTACGCACCCACTTCTACCCATTGACACTCGGCGCCAATCTCTTCAAACGCGAGGACCCGAAGAAAATCACTGAAGGAGCAGCGCAATTAGTAAACCTGGCAGCAATTGCTAAGAAATCTCTGCTGTGGCGGTCCCCTTTGGGTCCCTTGCAAGCATCTGAGTCCACAGTCCACCGGAGCTGACCCACCCGCGCTTCGGCAGCCGCTCTCGGCACCGGCACGAGGCCCAGCAGATGCACGTCGCGCAGGGCCAAGCATTCAATATCCGGAGAATAAGGCGCTATATCCGCTTGAGATCATCCCATGCCGAGGCAGTGACGACGACTTGGCTCTCTCAGGCAGCAACTCGGTGATTGACGACCATTAATCAGCTCTCCGGGCCCGTCGTGACTCTTCGGCGCCGTCTCAACCTCACTAATCAACACCGATAGCGCCGGACGGCCATGTCTGACAACCCGTTGCTCGCTCTCGGCCGCGTCCAACACGGAGCCGAGTTCATGGACAGTTTGCTCATCAACCAACAATGATTGCCTATGTAGCACTCATCAATCTCTGCACCAGCTTGTCTCCATTATTGGGCTCCAAAGGTTCCAAAAGCCGCCTGATCAAAGGTCCGGTGCCCCACCGTTCCCCTGGGGATATCTTCGTTTAAGTGCCTGTAGCAAATAACTCCTAGACAGAACGGGCAGGGGGCCGCCGTTATCATTGAAATGGAACGTGTTCTCGCCTGCCCCTGAACCACTTCCCATCGTCGCCCCTGACATGAACGGTCCTTACCTGAGGCTTAACTCTCTGCTCGGATGCCTCTCAACAAACATGCTTAAACCCGAGACAAGACTGACCATGTCATGATCAGAGCAGCACATGTTTCCTTACGATCGCGCCAATCGCTGGTGAAAGTCTGCGACGGGAGACGCCGAGCGCGGTGCCGAGGGGCGTCTCCACCCTCGAGCCTTAGCTCCCTCTAGAAAATCTTGCCTGCAGCTTTGCTCGCTTCTCTCGCGCGCTCTCGCTCCACGACCATGCACGGTGATGTAATTGTTCGGCGTCGGCGACTGGCTACGACCGACATCTTAGCTATTTCCGTTTTTGTTCTTTCTTATCTCGTGGGTTGGGTTTTTTTTTTTAACCCTGATGACTGCTCGATCTCTTAGATGCCGTGTTTTGCCGTTGCTAACCCGCAACAATTGTTCCTATTCACACCTAGAGATCTCGAGAGGCTTCCAAAACAACGCCAGAAAGTTCTTTACATGACACGACCCCTGCCCGTTAACCAAACAAACCTACTGACATGTCATTCTATGACTCTAACATGATAAGATCTAATTTCTACACGAGACAGGTATCACCGCACGCCCCATCCATCATCCAACAACGCCGTCGCTTCTTCCAGACTCAACCCTGCCGTCTCAGGATAGATCCTCCAAACCATGAAGTATCCAACACCGCATATTGCCGCATACAAAGCAAATGTCCAGGACGGACTCAGCAGATCCATCAGCGGCAGAAATGTCAAGCCTACAATGAAGTTCGCCGCCCAACACGTCGCTGTTGCTATTCCGCTACCCAGCGATCGAACCGCTAGTGGAAACAGCTCGCTCTGCATCCACGGCACGTTGCCCAGACCTAGCGCGTACGCTGCGACATAAACCATGATGCTCACGAGAATCGTGATGGCTGCAATCTCGTGTCCCGCAGTAGCGGGTGGGTTCTTGTCGGCCTTTGAGGGCTCGGCCAGCGTCAGGAACGAGAAGCCGTGTGCTGACAGCAGGAGGCCGACAATCATGAACGGGATCGAATAGAGCAACACTCTCCGTCGTCCGATACGATCGACGAGTCCCAGCGCGGCAACAGTGCCGAGAAAGTTGGTGACGGCTACCACTAAGGAGGTGAGAGTCGGGCTCTCGAAGCCAACAACCGTAAAGATGGTTGCCGAAAAGTACATAAGTGAATTCTGCGGCGTTCGCGTTAGTAGCTATTCGTAGTATCACTCGTAGTTCTCCCAAGGCACACTTACAAAGCCACACAACTGCTGTAGGCCCTGGAGAAGACATGCGATAGCCAGCGCACGACGGTTTCTCCCTTCGCTGATCAAAGCCTGCCATCCGCCGAGCCACTTCCATTGGCCAGACGTTTGGTGATCGCGAAGCCGTTGCGCCTCGTACTCCTCCCGCGCCTCTAGCTCGATCTCCTTGACCAACGCATCTGCCTCATGTTGCGATGCACTACCGTTCACCCGCTGAATTACTTTCTTGGCTGTCACGGACTTGCCGACCTTGACTAGCCACCGTGGTGTCTCGGGCATGAATGCGATCATGCCGCCCTGCAGGATTGCAGGCAAAGCACCCAGTCCAACCATCCATCGCCAACCCGTCTGCTCAGAGCCGTAGGTTGAAAATGCCCATCCGATGATATAGGCTACCACCTGGCCCAGTGTAACAAACATGATGTTCAGCGTTACCAGCTGTCCACGATGAGCAGCGGGCGCCACCTCGGCGATGTATAGCGGAACGACAAAACTCGCAGCGCCGACTCCCGCACCGATGACGCAGCGCCCAAAGACCATGGCTTCGACCGTGGAGCTCCATGCTTGTAGAAGGGCACCAGCAATGAAGAGAATGTCGGCGTAGAGGATAACCCGCTTGCGACCGAGGCGGTCGGCGAGGACGGACGAGAAGGGCGAGATCAGAAGCGCAAATAGGGATGTCGAAGATGTAATGATCGACTTGTCCATGGACGTCAGTTCGCGGTTCGAGAGGGACGTGCCGATCGAGACGAGGGTGGCCGACACAACGCCAGTGTCGTCTAGGAATTGTTTGTCAGCATAACAGCTAGGGATGGGCTAAGTCGGGGTCTGGGAGCCTACATCCAAAGAGCAAGCCGCTGATACCGGCAGCAAAGGTCAAGACCAGCACAAACGTAGAGGGTCTGTCGTTTCCCGTCTTGCCGGCCTCGGCGGGAGAGCCATCGGCGACATCATATTCGAGCTCCTCCTCGTCGCGGTTGCCCGCAATCAGCGGCGCCTGGGAGCTATCCATTCTGTCGCTATCGACAGGACCGTACAAGCAGTTTCTGGCACCTCAAAGCGATTCCATCAAGCTGTGCTGCGTGATCATGAAAAGGAACTGGCGGACCGTACGTGGATTTAGGGTCCTTATGATGGCCCGGCAGATCAGCACCCCTGGTCACATGGGCCGGGGTGTTTCGGTGAGGTCTCCGAGTCAGATGTGTTAGTGAGGCACCCAAATTCCAACGAGATCTGGTGTAAATTCGTGTATCTCTCTAACTTCACCCCTACGTGTTACACCTACTTCCAATAGTTTCCCGTCTGGCCTCATGCTCAGTCTCATCCAGTTCATGCCTCGTTCTCTCAAGGACGAAAAACACAGCAAAACTAACTCAAGATAGTAATGATAATGATTTTTCAATAGCTTCTTCGATAATAAGCGCAAAGTGAAAAGATACTAATAAAATTCAGATACTTGCTAACCCTGATACATCATTTCCTTCTCTAATAATTCAAGAAACCTTCCCGATGTTGTGCTACAGATAGTAGTTCTCGTCAGATGTGCCACCGCCCTGATACGCCCCTTAATTCACCCATCCCCGACCCTTCAAGAAGTAATAACCATGCACGGCCGCAACTCCGAGTGGCTGAAGCACCCACGGAAGCCTATGCCTGACGTGCCTGCTCATGGATTTGGCCATGACGGTCTGCGGAGCTCCAGGCGTGTACATCCAATCCTGCAGCAACTCGTGGGTCAACTTCTGGACGGGGCCAACCCGGATATACATCGTCTCCTCAAACTCCCGGATAGCCTTGTCCAGTGCCTCGTCATCTTTGTTAGCGGCGCCGTTGATTGCCTTTGCCAACAGCAATGCGTCTTCGAGAGCCTGGTTAACACCTTCGCCCGCATACGGCGTCATGAGATGAGCTGCATCGCCAATGAGCGTGAGGCCAGGCTTGTGCGTCCATTTGTGGCCGACTGGAAGCATGTACAACGATCTTGGGTTGCATCTTCCATCTGAAAACTCCAGGGCTTGTTTGAGACGAGGATCCCAGTCCTTGTAAACTGTGTTGAGCAGCACTGGGATGACTTCCTCCAGGTTCGTGGCATCGTAGCCGCACTTTTCGGGTTTCATCCAGTCGCCGTCCTTATTGACGTAGCTGCAGTAGAGACTCAGACTGCCATCGCCCATCTGTTGGACTGATAATCGATTGCCCTCTGAACAAGCAAATACACTGCCACGGTTGACCAACTCGTAGAGCTCAGGAGCCCTATTCTTGGCATCGGTGACTTCGAGCTCATGGAGAGCTACGCCTGTGTATTCCGGTTGCAGATCGGGGTCGAGCTCTCTCCGTACCTTGCTCCACGCCCCGTCGGCACCAACAATGACATCAAAGCCATCGAGCGTAGCGTGATCAAAGACAAGTGAACGCCCTTCAACCTTCTTGAGGCGGTGTCCCCACTTGATCATGCCCTCGGGAAGTGATAGTGACAGAATCTCACGGAGTTTGGAGCGGTCGATCTCAGGGCGTTCCTCAATCTTGTTATACTTGCCTTCTGCATTCCTCACCATCATATACTCGAGGTTACGGTCGACAATGGCCATGTACTGCCCATCGTACCGAGCGTGCTTGAGAAACTCGTCGAAAAGCTTGGCCTCCTTGAGGGCCGCAAGACCAGTAGCTGTGTGCAAGTCGAGGGTGCCCCCTTGAGATCGGAAATTTGGGTGAGCTTCACCTTCAAAGACGGTGACATCTGTGCCGCCAAGATGAAGCAGTCTCGCCAGCATACAGCCTATGGAATGTTAGTAAACATGCTTGATGGCTTGTTTGGGGACTACTTACCGGCTGGGCCTGCGCCAATGACTGCGACCTTGCGGTTACTCATTGCTCAGTAGTGGGTTGTAGATATTACTTCAAAGAGATGGAATAGTGGATGGAATATTAGTTGACTCAATAATACGTTGGAGTAGAAATATGTGATGATCTGAAGGTAGCATTCTATGATGGAGATTCTTTCACATTTAAATAGATTAGCTTGTCTCTGCCTACGAGGCTCTCTTCTGGAGTTGTCGCTGTAGCTTACGCCAACCGGACTTGAAGAGTCTAGACAAACTTCCCGGTCGGGTATACCGGCACCTGGGCTTGAGCGAGGACGCCTTGCTTTCGTCACTATCGCTCCGGAGTTTTATAGACATCTCAGCCGCCCCGTTGGCGCATGCAGCAGTGCTATATGCAATGAGTCGGAAGGTTATCTCACTGAATACCTACCTACAGTAGCTCAAGCTAAGAAGATGCAAAGCGATGCCCATCACACGTTTCTCTCCGTTCCAACGCCGCCGTTGCATCATGACGACGCTGTCAGCTAAGCCGTAAACTGATCTAGACAGGGCGCCTCAGCTGGCGTTCAGTGGCCCTGTGATGGGGCAGAGGCTCTACGCCACGGCTTTAGCGTGGATGGCACACAGTGATGGCGCGTGAGGCGATGCAGGAGAGCGTCTTGTTGGCCGTTCAGCTCGAATTACTTTCCGTTAGTGGAAACCAATTCGAATGGCAGCAGACGGGGAGAGCGGCGTAACCATCCATCCCATGCACACGTCCCTAGGGTAGATGGGTGACTCTGTCGGGGTTTTGGAGGCTGCGAGAAATCCCCGTCCCCGATTATGCGCGTTTCAATGCCGTGTTTCCCGCCGTGCATTACTTATTCCATCTACTGTATCTGATGCTTCCCCAAGAAAAAGGCATAGGAAACAGATGGGTTTCTGTCTGCGACAACCCCTTGTCGCCGTTGTCATGCCAGCTTCTAGTCTCTTCTTGAAGGCGGTATAGCCCGTTTCCTCGCCGACAGGCCAATGCAACGATATCCATGTTGACTTGGTTTTGGTGAGTAGCACCTGGGACCATGAGTTTGAGGACGGCACTTGGGCTGGGCTTGAAGGCTGCTTCAAAGCTTGCTCTAGAGATAAGTATCGCTCCAAGAGATATCTACCTCCGGGCACCATGAGATAGAGTAAAGCCGTAGCAACTTGGCCCTGTCGCGTCGTCAAAAAAGACTCGCTGACTCCCCCAGAAACTTCCATTCAGCCTGGAAAATGCCAAGATACACGCCATGGTGGCACGTGCGGATGCAGGGGTTCACGGGATGGTCCACTACGGGCTCTATTCTCAGCTACAGGCCTCTGCTGTAACTGGGCTGCCACCACCGGGCCTGGGCTCCAGCTGCTACGGCGCGCTGCGATTACTGTACTGTCTGCACCACCACTCTACACGGCATCACCATCCATCATATCAACATTTCTCCCACCGTCCTCCTCCCCTCCCTTATCGCCAGCCTCGGCTTAGTACGCTGCGTCCCGTCTCTTGCGCCGCCAGCTTCTCCCGCTCTCGACGTCGACCTTGCGCTCCGTGTCTCGGCTCCTCCGTCGCTCGTTCTTTGATGATGCTTCTTGCCCCTCGACCGTCGCCCCCAAAATCCCATCCTTAAGCGTAATCCTCCGCCCGAGCTCAACCTCCGTCCGCCCTTGAACAGGAGGCCACCACTCCCTGCCGCCCGCCCTCGACTGCGCACGACCGAGCATATCGTCATCGCAAACGTTAATACACAGAGCAAGAGCTTCTAGACCCGACAAAACCCGCTATGCAGGCTCCGTCGGGCTCCCAGCGTGCCTTCGCACACCGTCGCTCGCCTGGCGCCGAGCCAGGGCCGCCACCTAATGTCCCAGTTCGCTCCATCTCACCAGCCCTCCAAGCTCGAACATCCACCGCCTCGACAAGATCAGTCCAGTCCACCGGCTCTAGAAGGATGAATCGCGAAGTGAGTATTCGCCCTCGCCGCCATCTCACCACAAACCCTGAGGCATCTCGTTGAACTTGTGCCCCTGCCGAGCCCTGCCCCACGTCCATGCCCAATGGTAAGATGCTAACCCTCTGTGATCTCACTAGGGTTCCGGCAGCGGCTCCAACATGCCTCTCTCGCAGATCGAGAAGAGCGTCACGCACCTCCTCGTCGCTACGAAGCAGCTTCTCGAGACTCTGACGCAATGGTCGCGGGGCCAGGCCACCGACAGCCAGGTGTCGGACGTTTATGTGCGCCTGGGCTACGAATTCAACATGGCCTGCCGCGCATTCACTGCCATCAACGTCGACACCTCCGACTTGGGAAACGTCCCGGATCTCCTGCGACACATTCTCGAGGCGACCTTGAGCCAGGAGGCTAGCTCTGAGAGCTTGGAAAAGTACTTGCCGAGGATACGTGATATCATCATCAATCTTCTGCATGGCCTCAAGCGCAAACAACAGAAACTCCGCCAGAAACAGACTCGGGATCGCGGCGATCATGCGCCCCCTGACAGAACAGCCAGCGTTAGCACCGTCGGCAGCGCCAACAGTGGGCTTACCAACATGTTGGAGGAGGGTCTGGAGAATGGTTTCCAACCCGAGCCACAACGAACTGAGTCCTTGCCTCCCTCGAATCCTCCCACCAGCCAGTCTCCCCGCCGGTTCAACGCCCAACGCGATCAGTCTCGAGGCTCCATTGCATCAGAACAGTCATCGCTGTCCAGTAACACTATGCAGAGCATGCCGGTTGTGCCGCCCTATCCGGAGGCCGAAAATACGATCCCGGCTGGGCCTGTTTCCGGAGACCTGAATATCGATTCGTTCCCTCCACCGCCGCCTCCTCCTCCCGATAACACATCAAGCGCCCTCGCGGCTTTACAGAAGGGAGGAGACCTTGAGCGACGAGCGTCACGACGATATTCGCAGTACCAAATATCCAAGCACCTCGGAGGCGCTAATGGAGTTCCGATTCTACCTCCACAGACCACACCAGTGCCAAACAGAGGGAGGAAGGAAGTGAGGGAATCGCTGCGTGCGGTGCAGGGACGACAATCTATACGACACAACCGCAACACGTCAAGCCAGTCTTTGCGCAGCGCCGCGGCGGCTGCTGCTGCTGAAGCTTCCCCTGTCAGGATACCCAGTAGCGTCACTGAAGAGCCCTCAAGTCTAGAGCCTCCCACAGACAGCCCTTCGGTTCAGACTCCAGACGAGAAATATGCGGCCAGCGCAACGCTTAGTGGGCCACCTGTTGATCCCGTATTTCACTATGACGAGGACACTGGGGGGGAGACCCCCACGACCGAGAAGCCCAAGGTGGAACCAGAACCAGCACCAGTTGCAGAAGAGAAGCCTGCCGAGTCATCATACTTCCAGGAGTCACCTCCTCCAACGCCTACAAAGGATCTCACCTTGTTCCTCCAGTACAAGTCTAAGGTGAAGAAGTTTGTTCTCCCAGAGGGACGGGCTGAGCTTACGATTGGACGACTGCAACTGGCTTTTATCGAGAAGTTCTCGTGGAATACGCAACAAAATGGCGCAGATCTACCTGAGATTTATATTCAAGACCCCGTCTCAGGTATACGACACGAGTTGGAGGACCTAGCTGATATTAAGGATCGAACCGTTTTGGTCTTGAATGTCGAAGCCCTTGATGAGGTCAAGAAACATATCGACGATGGAATTGCCACTTTGACTTCCATCGTGCGCGATGTCAAGCAAACAGTTACCGACCAGGGGGCAGCTATCCAACGTGTTTCGGATCGACAACAAGAGACAGCGAACGAAATGGCTCGAATGGCGTTGTCACCTGCGCCCGCAGCACCGGCAGCGCCTGCAACGCCAACACCTGACGGAACGAAGACTCTGGCTGCCCCTGGCCGGAAGCTAGACAGTGGGCACCTTGGGGAGCTGCAAAGCCTTCGTCGGGACCTGGCTATCATGCGTCAAACTTACTCCAAATTCCAGGCTGATATTCAAGATTCTATGTCCACTATCCGCAACAAAGCCGCTAACGTCAAGGTTGTCGCTGCCCGTGCTGCCATTCCCGATATGGAGGGTGATGCCGGCTACTCATACGTCACCAACGGGAGGAAGCAGCTCAACAACGACTCGGACCGGCTGGTCGGCAAGGTGGACGACCTTCAAGACCTTATCGAGGATCTTCGCAAGGATGTTGTGCACCGAGGCGTGCGACCGCTACCACGACAGCTGGATGCTGTGGGCAAGGATATTGTAATGTTGACCAAGGAGTTGAAGAAGATGGAAGATTACATGAGCCAAGAGAAGCCCATCTGGACTAAGATCTGGGAGAAAGAGCTCGAGGATGTTTGCCAGGGCCGGGACGAGCTTCGCCTTATGGAGGACCTCCTGGTGGACTTGCGCGACGATTTGGAGAAGGCCTCGGAGACATTTACTCTTGTGGAGCAGGCGACCAAGGAGCAGATGAAGGACAACGGCACTGGCGCAAGCGCAGGTTCCGCGCGCCAGTTCTCCAAGGGCCTTGGCAACCTCGGCAACAGCCTCGACCAGAACGCAGCGAAGGAGGGCGTCCTCGGCGAGGTCAGGGCCCTTCAGCCCAACCACGAAGACCGCCTCGTAGCCATCGAGCGAGCAGAGAAGCTGCGACAGAAAGAACTCGAGTCTCGTCGCGGCAACCCGCTACATCGCGAGATCACCAACTTTGTCTCGGAGGGCAAGCTCAAGAAGTCTGGCGGTTTCGAGGAAGTCGA
The DNA here is from genome assembly GCA_000966855.1 of Fusarium sp. JS1030. Lineage (NCBI taxonomy): Eukaryota > Fungi > Ascomycota > Sordariomycetes > Hypocreales > Nectriaceae > Fusarium > Fusarium sp. JS1030. The sequence goes on along the minus strand of JWIW01000004.1, from coordinate 330,461 downwards.
GCGTGCGCGCAAGGCAAAGGATGACCGTATCCGGAGGGAGGTTTGGGAACGCCAGAACGGCATCGTCCCGGAGAACCCCGTCGGCGAGGACAGTGTTGTCGACGATGCCGAACCCGAGCCACAGCCAGATGCCGAGCCGGGAAGTCCTCCACCACCGGCCACGCCAGATGCGAACGATAATTTGGATCAACCAAACGGTGCCTAACCAGGCTCTTTTATTTATCTATATAACCCCGGCCCCTTTATTTTTCTTTGATGGATATGTTCATGGAGACAATGCCTGGGAGGGACAATGCGTTATGCGAAATTGCCTGGTATGGATCACGGAAACACGATGCATGTTGTTTCACGACTTGTGTGGACATCGGGATATAGTGTGGCATACGCCAATATTTCTTAAACCTGACACCCCCTTTTTCCATATTCTAGTACTTAGTCTAGTTGGTAGTTCTAGTTGGGATTTTTTGCTTCATAGCGGAGGCGAATGGGAAATGTGATTTCGTCGTGCTTTATTCTCCTGCGTGATGGCTTCATTGGGTTGTGCAACGTGGGGATTTCTTAGTCAACAATGACGAGTTTAGACACTTTTCCAATTGCTTAACCCATCTATCCTCATAAATTTCATTTAATTTCATACCGATACTTTGATTCATGATCCCAACAGCGTAAGCTTCCCAAGTTCTGTCACCACAGGTGGCTCCAGCTTCTTCCCCCGTCCAAGCACAAAGTCCTGCAAGACGGCTTCGCCTCCAGTGGCCTGCCACGTCGGCTCCTGCTCCTCCTCCTTCTTCTGCCCCTCAGGCGACGTAAACACTTCTGCCACGGCAGTAGTACATGCCTCCGACACTTCAGCCATGAGAGCCTCCGCAGCACGCGCACGCTCCGGCATGCCCCTGCGGACCAGTGCAAATACCAGCCGCTCCACGTCTGGCGTGGTGGCGCTTACACGCTCGATGAGACGGCGGATACTGTTGATGAGGTATTCTTCCTCGTAGACGGTTCCCTTGCGTCCTCTTGCGCGCTTCTTCTCCTCGCGCCGACGGTTCTTGCTCGTTGCGCGACTGACACCTGTTCCGACGGTGCCTACACTACCGGCCTTGCCCGTGTATCGCGTGAAGAGAGAGGCGCTGGTGCTGATTCGAGAGGAGGCCGCGATGGATACGTCATCGGGGATATCGCCGCCGCCAGCACGTTCACCCTCGTAGAAGGCCAGGGGATCCTCCGCGGCCTTGCGGCGGAGTTCGGCCACACGGGGTACTTGAGCGCGGAGCTGGGCCTTGCAATCTGCGAGGAACTCGGTAGTTGTGCCGAGGGAGTCGGCAAGGCCTGTGTCAACAGCCGTGGTGAGAAGGTCAGGACGGTTGCGCTGAATGACGAGGCGGATGGCATCGGCAAAGTGGTAGCCCTTGCAGAGACAGCGAACTGCCATGTCAATGGCATCGAGGGATTCAAGGTGGATAGTAGCCGCAGCAGCGTAGTCCTTTGCTTCCCAGAGCGCATCGGCGAGGGCACTCGCAAGATCGGTCATGGCATCGGCGGACATGGGAGGCTGTTGCTGAGCTGCGGCATAGAGACACTCCTGCCAGCAAGTAGCACCGGCAGCTCGGTAGCAGCTCGTGGCCTTGGCGTAGTTCTCGAGTGACTCGTAGGCGAGACCGGCTTCCCGGTAGGCCGAGGTAGACTCAAGATATGCGGCGTATGCGTCTGTGAGGGCGCGTAGGCGAGGAGCATCGTAGCGGTAGAGTCGCAGGGCGTCATGGTAGAGGGAGTGTTTGATGGTGTAGGCGAGGAGTTCATCGAAGACGTCAAGGGTTTGAAGGTGCCCCAGAGCCTTGACACGACGTTCAAGGTGATCGTCAATCTCGAAATGACGACGGAGCTCAGGAAGAGCGTGTAGATTTTGAATGAAGGGGAGATACTCGCGGGGGTCGCGCTGGGACTGCTGCGCAACCAAGAGAGCTAGATCTAGGTTATAGAGACCTAGGGCGTTTTCGTAGAGGCGGTTCACGTCAACCAGAAAGCAGATGTGCTCGACAGCCTTTTCAGCGAGCTTCTCATCCTCGCGCATCAGCTCCGCGACGAGGAGGAGGCCATCGTCGAGGGCGGGTGGCGACTTGCAAACGTGTGCCGTGATGATGTTCTGGAGGTTGGTGGCCGTGCGGCTCTGGAGGGCTTTGAGAATTGTGTCGCACACCGTGTTGACCTTTGCAGCGGAACCTCGAGGTGCCGGAGAAGACTCAGTAGTAGGGAGGGCATCGGCGCCAAAAGCCTTGGCACGCTTTGTGTCCTGATACATAGTTTGAGTGACATCCTCAGCCCTAGATTTCGTTAGCCCTCTATTTGAAAGAAATAGGTTTAAGAGACTCACCGAAGAGAAGAGAGGAAGAGGTCGATATAAGAGATATCTGGAATCTGGTCAAGGAAGAGACCAACGTTGGCTAAGAACTGCTCTGGCTGGTGATCGTAGAGGATGTTCATGTCAACACGTTGCGTCCGGCAGTATGAAAACGCTCGGGCGTAGTTCTTCTCATCAATGAGGCTGCGGATACCGGCCACGACCATGGCCCTAGGGAAGACGGTCTCGAGGTTTCCACGCGGCATCTGGAGGATAATGCTCATGTTGGCAGGGATGGCGGTGACAAGTCGAGACCCGCGCTCTACGCTACGACAACGTTCATCTTTTTCCGGGTCATCTGCTGGGACCTCGAGCTCTGGATGGTGTTAGAAAATGTGTAGGGATACATTAGGGTATGGGACTTACCGTCAACATTGGCTGATAGATGCACAAACTTGACCAAGTGGTTGTTGGTTGTAAAGATGAGATGGCTTGGCGTGATAACGAAGGATGTACAGTTCTTGGCAAGTAGTCGCGAGTTTGCATAGATATGGCCATTCCGTGAGAGACCAAAGGCAACGAGCTCATCATCAACTTTGGTAATCTCGAACCAGGGAAGCTGTGTCTGGAACTGAACAGGGACAAGCTCATTGCCAGTCTCATTGATCTGGTATAGCTTTCCGGAGTTATCCTGACCGTAGCCTTCGAAAGAAGAGTCCTCTTCGTATGTAGTCGTTGCGACTAGCAGCTCCTGTGAATCGACGGTAGTCGGAGAGGATTCGCCCTCACTAGCAGCCTGTACAACACGTTGAAGGAATCCCCGATCTCCATCATAGCTGAAGTAGTGGAATGCGTCAGAAACAGCGGCTATTCGCAGAAGCGCGCCGTACTCCGAGATATCTGATTCGTTAAAGTCAACTTTTCGCAAAAGCTGCGGCTTAATAGACCTTCCATTCTTCACCGGCCATTCATAAACGTCCACACCCTTACGGTGCAGGACTGCAAATGAGGTGTTGTTGCGTCCGAATGCAACATCTACCACCGGCCCAGCTGCAGAAATATCAAACATAGACATGGGCGGAGGCACATTGGCTGTTCGAAATGGCGTCAACTTGACTGTCTCGCCGTCAACCACTGCCACAGCACCGTTGTCGTAGGGTGGCCGACAGGATCCCCTGGCCGTATAGAAAATGTGCTCGGTTACCAGGACATTGCTCGTTGACGCAGCAGCAAAACGTAAAGCCTTTTCGGGGTGCCAGGTGAGGCATGTCGCGTCTGGCTTGATAGGAATTTCCTGCTTAAGATACCAGTGGTAGTTGCCCATGGTCCACAGCTGAACCATGTCTTTGAAAATAACAGCCAAGACAGTCGAGTCTGAGTTCCACTCAAGATGTATCCTCTCATGAACTGTCACCTGTCCTGAGGGAGAGCGAAGGGTGAATTGGCCATGCCGCAAGCCGTTTCTCTCAAAGAAGGCCACATCGATCCGATCAGAGAATCGTTGAATACCAGCCATGAGGTTGCCAGAGGGCCGCCAGCTCAGAGTTCCTTCGAGACCATCAACTGGCTCACTGGCGCTGTCGAGCTCACCCTCACGGGAGTATACTCGAATAACACGGCGAGATCCCTCCTGAACCGAGTTGATGGCCACATAGGCACCGTCACCTCTCCAGCTAACGGTCGTTGAGCCATCCTCATGAGGACTCGGCAAGCCTTGGTCAACCTTCTCGGGGATTGTGGGATCGCGCATGGCCTTTGCTCCACGGCCTTGGAACTGTGTCTCCTTCTTTCCCCATCCTACGGAGACGTGCTTGGATGCCTTGAGATCTTCAGCTGTCATGGGGACCTCTGAAACAGGGTCAAAGGTGGCGCCCATGAAGATGACTGAGTCTGCCTTGGTGACAACGATGAGCAGTTCCTCGTCGGGGGACCATCGTGCCGCAGCAATCCCGGCGTCTATGGAGCCGACAATCTCAATATGTGCTCCCTCGCCAGAGAACTCATCTTCCTGGACGGTGATGATGTCGCCGCCTTCTAGAACCAGGCATGTCGTTGCTGAGCCGCTCAAGTACTGGAGGCTCACGACCTTGTCGACGAGCAAGTCTGGGGTTGGACTAGGGGCATCCCAGCTAGCCACTGTGCGGACGGAGCTGCGAGAGAATCAGCAACTGGAGCCGTTTCACCTGAAGCAATCCCATCTGACAACATCTCTGCTAACTTACATGCTCTCATCACCAGAAATCCTCAGCAACTCGATGCTGCTGCTCTCCTCAGTCGGTCCAGCCGTGCACAGAACCTCGTCCTTGTCCGGATCCCAGCAGGCGGCCGTGACATGAGCGCGATCGCATCGTCCAAATCGGATGTTGCGAAGGTTGCGCATCTTTGCTTCACCTTGGGCACCTTAGGGTTGGTTACCCAATACAGATTTTTCCCCACGTCTGATGCCTCACAATGTTAGCGGATAGAAATGGCGAGACTCTGGCTGCATGCGTCGTTCGACCTTTTCCCTCCTCGTCGTCTTGTTTCGGTCACGCCGGCTTGGGCCTGGGTAGTAGTGGCAGTTTTTTTCTTCCTTCTCGTCCCGCTTGGACCCTGTTCTCGGATGTGGGTGTGAATCAGATCGGCAACCAGCGGCGATGGGTTTGCTTGATTTGGAGACGATGCCCGGGTTCGAGATTTTTACGGATGTGAGTCCCAGAACGGTACTTGGATGAGGCTGGTGGGTCAAGTACCGGGAGGGGTGTCTCTTGCAGCTGTTTTCGCAGACGCATTGGCAGAGGGTACATGCCGTGGCTAGTGGCCCAGGTACCGTTCCCGTTGAAAGATCTGATCAACTGGCAGCCCATTTTGTGAGTAATAGCAGCATTTTGCTTGGAAAACGCGGCCTTTGCACCGTATTTTCTTCGTTACTGCCTGCGCGATCGGCTCCTGTTTTCACAAGCAGTGGCACTCTAGCTCTTGTTGAGCCGGCCCTCGGTCCAAGGCCGCAGGCGTTGAAAGGTTTTTTCATTTTGTCACCTCATCTGGCTTCGCAAGTGCCCGAAGCCGAGTCTTGATCGCCTCATCAGCCACATTTCTCATCTTCTTAAGCACCGCCATTTTCCCTCCTCCCTTCCTTCCCGTCTTCTCCACCGTGAGATTGGCGATTCCCCTGCTCCATGCTCTTATCGCCGTCACATGCCGCTAGCTGTGTCCGTGCAATTGAACCCATTGGCTCTCCGCATTTGATCCTCTCAACAACACCCTTGCCATAACTCGGCTTGAGCTTCCTTGCTATATATCAAATATCTCTAAATATTCCCTACTCCCCCATAGAGTAGCGACTTCGTCGTCACCATGGACGTCGCCTATAACCAACATGCCGACCGCGCTCGTCGCAAGAACCGATCCTCCACTAGCCTCAACCATCTTTCCCTCGCGCCGCTTACCGCTAAGCTTCCGCTCAACGACGACGAGCTCATCGCCGACGCCATTGCCTCTCATCCTCAATCGCCCATTCACCCAATCCCGTCCTATATTCAGGGCAAGTCCGCTCCTACGACACCGCGGCTCCTCGCTCGCTCGCCCACAACCTCCCGGTCGCGATCTCATAACCGCACGCCCTCGGCGCCCACAGGCTCTCTGTCCAAGAGCAAATCAGCCTCTCACCTTGCTGCTTCTGGCGGCCGAAAGACCCTCTCCGGCCGTGCGACGCCGAGCAAACGCAACAAGGATGATCACTCTGGGCTCAGCTTTACTATACGGCACCGCAATGATAGCGACTGGTTGCTTCGAACGGGCGCCCTCATGAGCTCCGAGGCTCGCGAGTCTAAGGGCCAGGCGTGGCTCATCTCGCGCCAGAGCTCTACTAGCCTCACGGCGATGCACGACCCTGAAGAGGAAGCTTTCGAATTTGAGCTTGCTCGCGAACGTGACATGACTGCGGCTGCGAGTCGCCATGCCAGCCGCCGTGGCAGCAATGCTCACACCGATGAAGACGCGTCTCCATATGCCAGCCGCTTCCCCAGCCGCTCTCATAGCCGCTCTCACAGTCTGGCGCGTCCTCGAAGCCAGCTCCTATCCCCTCTCGATCGCCCCGGCACTGGCGACGAATCCTACTTCCCTCAACAAGATGTTCAAGATGACCTTCCTGGGCCTGACTTTGTCAACCTCGACGAGCGACTTGAAGAACTCGAACGCGATACCACCCAGGACGACGAAGCTGCCGTTCGACGCCTCGTCCGGCGTGGCCAGGCGGGCGCAGGGACCTGGTTCGGCAATGTCTGGTCTCTTTTCTCCGTGGAAGAAGACGATGAGGATTCCGAGGACGATAGTGAGGATTCTCCCACAGACGGCGATTCTCAGTTAAACCGCTCCCGAAGCTGGTCCTCGCGGCATTTGACGGGCACATCAACTGCCCCAGAAGAACGCATGCCGCCTCCTGGAACTGATGATGGCGGTTGGAGGGATGCAGCCTGGTTGCTGAGCGTAGCGTCCAAGGTGATGTTTTAGAATGGGTCTTATTAGAGCTCAACATAAATCGTATTATCGCAGGACTATATAGGTGGTAAAGGAACAAGTCGAGATTAAGAGCGTGGGAACGGCCACGCTCAACAGGGAGCGTAATGGGATAATATTGTATTCATCATTTGATGCATCTAGCCAAGGATAAAGTAAATTCTGGAAGATGATTGATGTACTCGTAATTCGTATCAAACGTTTCACAAAGAAGCTGCCTCACCAAAGTCATGACATGCTTTACGTTCACTTGGGTCTTCGTCCGGCGTTGGGTCGAGTTCAATGCCGAAGTCGGTTTGGGGTTTGCCTAGGTAGCGTGAGAGTCGAATGCTTCTCGAATCGATATCTCGCTTCTGGAGTTCTTCCATTCAGGGTCCAGTCCCTATGTACCACTGCCCCCCGTTGGGACAATCTCGGTCGCCGTTAAGTAGGGTCTGCAGTCGGCTCATAGTCACCGGCCGGACAAGGGCTGACCCCAGTGCAGTCCGTTCACACCCCACTTCTACTCCCGCTCCGTGCCGGGGTTGGAATGGGAAATAGCTACGGCCCGCCGCGAAAGGAACCCGGCAGCGGCTCAGGACCGTCTTGAATGCGACTGGGCGCCACGTCAGCTTTGTTTTCTCCTCTCTCACCTTGGATCAGAGTGTAGCGCCATCTAGCGTTCTCTCGAGCTGCTAGTGTCAGGTAGAGGAATATCCACTGGAACGGGTTGGCGCACCACCGTCTTGATAGGACAAGGGCCCCGGAGACCTCACTGCGGCGGGCTGAGCATGGAGTGAGCAAAAACCGGTTTGTCGGGCTGTCACATCGCAGAAGGATGCAGTTGCGGGCCTCTAACGTGGTCCCTTTTCTGCTTGCTGGCCCTCGTGCGTGGGATGGGTAAGATGTCCCGGCTGGCAAAGACACATGCTCCTTTTAGTTGAAGTAGGGAATCAAAGAATGGCTCCATGGGATAGATAGGTGTATTACCCATGGAATACCTGGTCTCAAGGATTAGATGTGGTCCGTGGTTCCTTTGCAGTTCTCCGCTTCTTTTCATCTCTTTGTGATCCATTACCCGAGGCGAGGGCGCTTAAAGTCTTGCATTGCATGCCCGTGCTACATGCTTCCCGGGAATTGGGTCATTGGTGGTTCGACTGTGATGTCGATGCTGGTGACCTCGTCCTCCTGTTCTACCCCGTTGTGTCGCGATACATCCGAGCATTGCCGTTTTATTGACGATGGCCTGCGATGTGACACCGCAGTCATCTCACGTTGATGCGCACATCTTCGAGTCCCCAGTTACAAAAGTTCTGCGTCATAGGTTACCTTAGTTTGCGGTGAGAACAGCTCCTCAGACAGCTGGTGGAGCCAAACGTGCGGCATGCATTGCTAGAGCAGTTGCTCAACAGACTGACGAGTCAATATCAAAGTGTGCTTGCACAGCAGACACCGACGAAGCCAAACATCAAAATATTGTGCAATTACTTGCGTGAGACGTTGTATAAAGACTCAGAATTGGTGAGGCTGGAACATCATCACTTCCATACCAGCGTCATACGGTGCACCAGCCATCACGAGTCTCCCGCATCGGCCAGTGGTATGGATAGATGAAGCGGGCTGGGGGCGAGTCCAAACCGCATCCATCCTGTCTTGAAAGAGCACAGCGCGGGATGATGCCAAGAGTCCAGTGTGCTGCCCCTCCACACTATCCTGTCAGAACAGCACGTGTGAGGTCAAATGTCATCCGGTCAGGGGGATGGCCAAGTGTATCGAGACAAATCTAGAAGCATGAAGCTGGCCCCTATGCCAAGATGATAGCTCAAGTAATAATAAGAGAAGCATTGAAGGCTGGTCTCCTGAGGTGCCGGCTATTGTCCTGGCTCTCAGCCCGTGAGGAGCTCAAGTCAGAACCCCGCCATTCGGCCGTGCACGAGGGGCGAGTGAGGGGTGCGGAACGGGCCCCGTCAAGTTGCTGAGATTTGATCAACGGACCCTGCATCAGGACATGACAAGCGAAACGGTCAGGAGCAGCTAACGGGAAATCAAGGGCCAACGACAGACGCTGGGGAGAGCTGCGGCGGAGAAAATGCCGCACGATGTTTAGCTTGATATGGCCAGTTTTGCAAGCCTCGTGATGGTTGGTGCAGAGGTGGTGCTTGGCTACCTAGGTGGTCGAGGTCGGTTGTCGATTGTCGACAGGTGCGAAAAGGAAAAAAAAGGCGACAGCTTTGAGCTTGAGGGGTCTGGTCAAGTGCAAGATGATGTGTGGGGTACTTCCTTAGTCGTGTACTTGGGTCTTTTTCTTGAATTCAACCGGGCAGTGGTCCAGTGGACCAGCGGGAACAGGACGCGGCGTCGAGGTTGTCTTGGGCCCTCTGAACGCGAGGCTCAAGGACTAGAGGGCCCACGGATAGAGCATCCGGACCAGTAGCCAGTAAAGCACGGACAGCCGGAGATAGAAAAGAGGTTCCGAAGACTCGTGGTCGAAGCAATTTCGAAATCTTGTGGTCGAGACCGTCGATCATGTCCGGCCTGGGACATGCCAACACTCAAGGAGGTGGACCGGTGACTCGGTGAGCCTTGTCATGGATTTGGATTCGGCAGAGGAAGAACATGGTGGGAATGATGACTTGTTGAACGTCCAGCATGCGGCAAGGGTTTGGTAATTGTGCTCGAATAATCGCCGACCTTTGTGCCGTGACCGGTCTGGTGGGAGCACTCTTGAAGTTCCAGGGTTGGAAACAATGAATAAGCAAGGCCTTGGAACCAAGAATAGAAACGACATAGACGTATCTCGTCACCGGCTTCTCGGCCGAAGTGAGGAAAATCGGTATAGAGGGACACAAGAAGAGAGTCGGAGAGGCTGGCTCATTCTGTTCAGAGACGCAAGTTGTGATACTGATTTATGGAGGAGGTTTGACGAGGGGTTCAGGTGTAAAGTCCGCGACGTTTCAGGAGCACGTGAATCGAAGAGTGAGATATTGTAAGGTTGAAGCCGTATTTGGAAGGTACGGAGTCATCGATATGGAAATTACCTTCCAGAGCTACCTATCCCTTGTCAAAGTAGGGAAGGGGGCGAGCTCATGCTTGATGGAGCTCATGAGGGGTAGTTTCCCGAATCCCGGAAATAGACCGTATACTAAAGTATTGAGATAGAGCTGCTCAAGATCTCAATCTCTGAGCTGTCTTGGTTGCTGAATGTCGCTTCCATGTACCTTGGATGTGACGGGAACCCTGAAAGCTCCCGTCAGGCTGTCAGCCGCGGCAGATGTGCTGTATGTAGGTCTCTCGGAGGTTTGAACCGGAAGATATGCAAAGAACGAGCCGGACCCAAGCCAAGGAAATGTGACGACGTTGCCTGACTCTTGCTTCCACTGTAGCATTGTCTCTGGCGGTGCATAGTTCCAGACTAGTGGGAGAGTGTTTCTGCGCTAGGCGGACGCGGTATTGAGCCCCGGAGAGCCCAAAACAAAAAGTCGTTGGCCAAAGAGGGCAACAATCAGGGTAGTGCTGTTGGGGTAATTAGGCGGTGACATTCCGTGATGAAGGTTGAAGCCCTGGGAAATAAACAGCTCAGGGGGAGAGGAATAGCCGCTTGTCATCTGGCTGTTTGTCTTGTTTCTATCCGTACACACTCGCTCACTGTCACTTTTAGTCAAGTGAAGCTGTCGCGTGGCACAGGCATGGCACTGACAGAATAGACGGCCGGCGCCAGGCTTGAGGCTTGAGAAGCAGGGGGACACCCTGGAACTCTGCCGCCTCACAAAAAGACACGGGGAGAGAGGTGAGGATGGCCTCAACTTGGACCTGAGCTCGAGCTGGTGCGGTGCAAACGGGCAGAGCAAGAAAAGGGAGCAAATCAAACCTGGGCTGGATGTCCTTCCCGATGATAGCTCAGTTGAAGCCCCCAGCCGCAGCGGCGACGATCCTCTGCCGTTTGGGACTGGTGCCCCCCAATGGAAGCCGTGGAATCTAGGTGCGTCTCTGCTCCTGTCGGGTCCAATGATGCAACCGCTGCCTCCCCAATTTTTTTCTCTTTTCTTCCTTTGTCTCGGTGGATTCTCCCACAAAACATCGACGTAATCGGCAGGGCCCCTCCACGACCGGGACTGGGGTGGCTACGTAGTAGGTAGGTAGGCACTGCAGGTAGGTAGGGGAGATACCTACAGTGCTGTACTTGCCATGGAGAGCCCACCTCATGAGTTGTAGGTCGCCCGCTGTGGTCGGCCACCGGCAATGGCCCCGTCCACCGAGTGTGAGCTTCGATCCTCGTTGATCTGCTCTCTTCCATCTCCTCTTCTCCCTCTGCTCTCCTCCTTGTAGCCTCAACTTGCCTCTCTCCTCCCCGCGGCTCTCGACCTCATCCACCGCTGCACGTTTTTCTCGCGCATCCATTCCTGGCGTCCCTGTACCTCTGGCGCTATATTCAGCCACTGTCGTCAGTCGTACCAGAGCAGCCCCTTCGGGATCTCCCGCAGAACACACAACCTGAACTCAGGACGACACGACCACGCGCTCGGTCGATAACTGTACACAAAGGGCTCACAAAGCACACAAAGGGCACGGACAGGCGAGGAAAAGAATCGTCAGCCTTCCCAGACTTGTCACTGCTCGCTGCTCACTGCACGTCTCTCGCCCCTCAGACATTGAGACAGACGGCGAGAGCCTGCCGTTCCATCTCATCCCCCGCTTCCTGGTTCCAGCCGGCCATAAACCCACTTCTATCTTGCTCGAGGTAAGAAACATGTCTCTTCTCTGCAGCCAGGTCACGATATCCTGTTGTCTTTTATCCCTTTGCACGCCATGCTCGCTTTCTCTGCCTCTGCCACGGTCCCGCAGAGCGGCAGTCGTCTAAATTTTTCATGCCGTTCCGCCCTCATCCCGCCAACACTAAAACACCATGCACACCCATGACATCCCCTCCCTCCCACGGCCTGCAACCGACGACCTGCCACTCAATCAACGGCCCAAGGGCCACGGACGCCCTGCGTCAGCTAAGGCGCGCTTCCTCCCCACCCACAGTGGCTCGCTGGCCTGCTCCGGGCATTGGGGGGCACTTGAATGGGTTCGAATGGACCCTCCCCGTCACTAGCCCCTCATCCATGAGATGACTGCCCACATACCAGCAGCCGACAGACATCACACACATCTCAACCGCCGCCTTCGTTATTTCCACAGCAAGCAGCAGTCGACGACGACAGTTTCAGGCCCGTATTCCACACCCACAGCCGTTTCTTTGTTCACTCTATGTGATTCAGGGCCAAGGGTTCAACGTTTGTCTTGATTAACCCCGTCCGCTGTCTCAAGCATTGCCGTCACCAGCCTCCATCCCATCCCACTCCTCCAACTTTTCCCAAGATCGACAGACTGCACCAGGTACACAAAGATCTCAGAATAGTCTTTAATGGTCGTTTCTTTCATGCTTTTCCGGCCGCCCTGGCAGCAAGCGTCACATCTGCGCCATGGCTCTCGTCGTTTGAAACCCCCCGCCAGCCACTCAGATGTTGTTCCCTTCCAACGCAGCCAAGCCCTCCCAATCAGTTCCGGCCTCAGCGCGCGTCCCGGTCTGAAATCTTCTTTCTTTTCAAGTGGCTCCAACTTTGGACCCCGGTTGTCTCATTTACGCAACGCTCTGGTTTTTGGCCGGTTCCTCTGACCATATTATCCCAGATCCTTCTCCCTCCCCAACTCGTGGATCGTTGTCCTCTGCCGGCCCCACGCTGCTGTCCCGGAGCTTCTTAGCACCGCCCTTATCCATTCACATCCAACCCATCCCTTGGTCGTGGGAACATATAGGGCCTCGCCTTCAAAATGTCACCAGCTGAAGATAAGGTATGCGGGTTCTGCCCAGACTTGACCCGAAGGCCACCGCTCACCAGACCCTAATCTAGTTTGAGGAAAGCCCCGAGGCCATCCTCGGCGATGGTGTCGATATGAATACCTTCAGTCAGATTCTTGAGATGGATGAGCCAGGCGACCATGAATTCAGCTCATCCATCGTGTTTGGTTTCTTCGATCAGGCTGTGGAGACCTTCAAGGATATCGAGGATAAACTGTGAGTGGCAATGCCTACGAGCCGACGAGGCCTCAGCTTTTTGGAAGCTGGATGCCCCCCATTCAAGTTGTTTCTCGATCCTGACGTGCTATATCGTTCTTTACCAAGAGAGAATTATGGCTAACTGTCTACTTATTCAATAATAGGGACAGCGAAGACCTCCCCGCATTGTCTTCTTTAGGACATTTCTTAAAGGGCTCATCGGCGACGCTGGGTCTTGTCAAGGTCAGAGATGGCTGTGAAAAGATTCAGCGATTCGGCAAGATGGAGAACGAGGATGGATCCCCGTTAAACGACGCAGAAGCTTGTCTGAAGCGGATCAAGGAGGCTTTCGAGAACGTTAAGGTGGATTACGAAGAGGTCGAAACAGCCCTCAGGAGTTATTATGAGAGGCTTGAGAAGGAATAATGGTTGTCAACAAGCTCTTTATATGAGTGCCCCAAACAGGACGGGTTCGGACTTGCAGTATCTGGATCGGGGATACAACTCGTCCACCTCGAGATATCGCTACTCGATAACTTTCGGCCGTGGGTTCGAAGCGCACTATTTTCGATTCGACAAACACCTTGTTATCTTGATTACATGAAAGAAGAAAAGGCCCAGGATGATTGAGGCAGATACCCCTGGCAACGAGAAGGCTTGAGACTAGAAGCGACTAAGCTTGTCAACAGCGACAAGAGGCGTTGCGAAGGCAGTGCAGCACCAGGATGATGACGTGTGCCCTGCGATGAATTGAATAACTTTTTTAAAAGATATATGTTATGCGGCATGTCATTACAAGCACCAAGAGCTTCAAATTGAGCCCGTTTTGGACTGAGCATGACCAGATGGTACTGATACTATCTCCCAGCAAGGGTAGGGACGAGAGGGATATCCATTTCCTCGTTCATAGAACGTGTTCGGCGTACCTCGGCAGAATACATCGACTTATTATCCAGGGGCTATAGCAATGCTCCGTATGCTAGAGTTGCTGTGCTTTTGGTGTCAATGCTCAAGCTTGTTGGTGGGGTAGATTGACAGCTTACCAAAGATCGACAAATGTGGTGAGCGTTCCACAACACCAAGACCTGACATCATCCTCGAGGCCGGCGCGACACGAGCCGACGTCAGGTGCGGTGTGTGCAACACGGGAGCGACGTTTTACAGCACCCGAGTACGTGGCAAGGTACTTGAGCCTCTGTTATCCCCATCCTTGCACGCAATTATGCCTTAGGTATCGGTAGTCGTGGAACCAGATGTCAGCTACCAGACTACTCCGGAGGATGTGTCTGGCAGAGGCAGTAGAGGCTTCCGCTATTTACCGTTGCAAGGTATAATATTCGTCTCAAAACCCCATGACTACCTTCATATGAGACTGCAACTGCTAACCTTGAGCAGCCTACAGCTAGAACAGTTGATCTTCCATATATGGTCTGCTCCCGAGGCTTATACCTGTAACGGAAAGTCTGGGTGTTGAAATATGGTGTTGAGCCTCAGTATTTCGCCCCCGAACAAGTCTTGAGTCCTAAAGCAGGTCTACAAAAATAAAAAAGACATCAAATCATCCAGATTAGTTCGACACGAAGCCAAGTCGGATTTTAAAAATGCCGCCCAAACCAGTCAAGGCGGCCCCAACGCATTTTGTGTGTATCCCTTTGGCCGGACCTCAGCTCGCAAGAAGTCTGGCTGCTTTTCGAGGAGATGTCACCAGTCCTATGAGCTTCGGGGTGCCGCCGGATGCAGTCCGTCCGCTGGGTACGATGCACCTGACACTGGGTGTCATGAGTCTCAAAGACGATGGAGTTGAGCAAGCTGGAGAGTTCTTACGAAGCCTACGGCTAAGGGACATGCTGGCGAAGGCAAATGCTACATCGTCAACAAATCAAGCGGCCCGAATGGGCCCTGTTCCTTCAAAGCCCAAGGTCGCGGCCGGAGAAGAGCGGCTCTCAATCACGCTCCAGGGTTTGCATGCTATGCAGGACCCATCCAAGACCTCAGTATTGTACGCGCCGCCTGTCGACACAGACGGAATTCTCTATCGATTCTGCGAGCAGATCAAGACTGCGTTCCAGGAAGCTGGGTTCATGGCCGAGGAGAATCGCCCCCTGCTGCTCCACGGGACCGTCATCAACACAATCTACGTCAAGGGGCCCCGAGGCAGACGGCGCGAGAGGCTGACGATTGACGCGCGGGACATTGTTAGTCGGTATGACGACTACGTTTGGATGGAGGATATGCCGGTTGACAAAGTGACGCTGTGCCGAATGGGGGCAAAGAAGATTGAAGGGACCGATGACGAGGCGTATGAGGTCGAGGCCGAGGTCGAATTCTAAGCTGGAGCCTGTTGACGCTGAGTGGCATGGCGATATAAGCGATTGCCACAATACGGCTACCTTGGGGTGGTCTCGAAGGACACATAAGCTTCTGACGCTCATATCATGGTGCACGTTGCGTGCTTGACATGAAATATAGAGGGAGCCTGGTTGGCTGCGCGTCAGGTCATGACGACTACGCGGGGGGCTTGGCTGTAGCAAGGCAGCAGGTATACTTGGTAGAAACCACTAGACAAGTCCAGACTTCGGAGTCGAAGCAGAGAAATTGCTACTCAATGCATCAACCTATCTTGTTCATGTCAGATTCTCAGAAGATTACAAACCCCATCCCGTAGGCTGACATGAAACCGGGCCGGGGCACAGAGAGCACTTACCCCACTACGGCCCCTAAAAATCCCCGGAATTCCGGCGACCTTCAGTGGGCGGCCGCCTGAAGTGCTCGCCGCAGCAGGGAGGAGGGTCATGACTTCGACCACTACTCCTCCAGGCACCGAAATAAGTACACGACAGACTCAACGACGGACGTCATCAACGGCGCATCCCCCAAGATATCCCATCACCATCTTCCATCGCTCGAGGATCAAAGACCCCATCAGAGAATCTCCCCGGTTCTCCACGCGCGCTTGATGCCAGCAACCATGCGGAACCAGCACCGTCTGGCCTCTGACCCCGCCACGAGAACGACTTGACCAGGTCATAAGCCTCCCCGATCCCACAGCTCCGCCTCATCACGATAATGAATACCTCTGAAAAGCGCCGTCCAGGGCCCGGCAACTCGTCCGCCCACACCCTGCGCACCGGCACATCAAACCCGAACCGAAACAGCATGCCCGCCATGCCCCCGCGAGCAGCCATGGCTGCCAACCTTGTCTCGAGCCCTGAAGAGTCCCACGAGGGCGCCGGCGCTGGTGGCGGCGCTCCGCTGACAGACCGTAAGGAGAAGGAGAGCTCGACAACGAGGAGTGGCAGCGTCAAGGACAAGGACCGAGAGAAGGAGCGCAAGGAGCGCAGGGAGAAACGTGAGAAGAAGGAAAGGGAGCGCGAGCTCGAGGCCGCCGTCAAAGAGAAGGACGAAAAGATCGCATACTTGGAGAAGGAGATGGGCATCATGGAACGCGAGTTCCACCGCGAGCTGGACAAGCTGAGCCAGAACGAGAGCGAGACGGCCACCTTCTGGCAGACCAAGCATAGCGCGCTGAACCAACAGTACTTGCGGACGGACACCGAGCTCCGGCTGCTACGCGCCGAGGTAGACGTGCGAGAGGGCGAGCGTCAAGAACTCCGCGAGGGCTGGGAAGTTCTCCGCCGGGAATTGAAAGAACGCGATGATGAGATTCGAGGGCTGAGAGGCCAAGTACGAGGGTTGAAGGAGTGGGTGAGCAACAGCACACGAACAGACGGACAGACTTGCGATGAGGTTTTTGGTGATGGTATGGCTCGATTGGGCAACGGCCTACAGAATTGGGTCATTGTCAACTTTCGCAAGTCGAAAATAAGTGAGTGTGACCTACCTTGCAAACCGATAACGAAGGCATCACTAACCATCCCATGCCAGATCTAGAGAACCTGGACGAGGCAACGCTGGCCGAGGTCAACGAGCTTGTGCCCATGTACGAGGAGCTAGCATCAACCGCCAAGGTGCATCTCCTGCAATCCATTGTATCAAGGATCCTGGTCGAAATGGTCTTTGACGCCTACTTTGTCGGTCTCTCGGATGAGCAGACACAACAATTTCGACAGGTAGAAAAGATCCTCTCCTCATACGGTTCGTTCTCCTTGGTCGTAAATCCAGTAGTCGAATGCTTACATGTATAGCCTCATCCGACGAAGCCATCAACCAATGGCGCTCCTCCACCCTAACACTCCTCCGTCGAGACACTGCCTCCCTGGACGAATCAACCTCTTCCGTCACGGAAGCTGTCCTCACCCGTATCACCCGGGTTCTTGATTCACTCTGCGGCACATCTCCCTCCGAGGCACGAGATAGCGGCCTACGAGTCCTTGTCAACAACTCGATCGAGCTAGCGCGGCTGCTCGTGGTGCAAAAAGCAGTGTTGAGTGTGTACATGCCAGCGGTGCTACCCCATCAACGAGTCGTATTTGAGTCGGAGACGATGGAGGATCTGGGAGGTGAGGACGAGGAGGCTCTGGCGGAGAGAGAGATTTGCTGCGTTGCGTTCCCGGGTGTGATTAAGCACGGTGACGAGAACGGGGGACATTTACAGTACCGGAACGTCATCGTCAAGGCGAGGGTATTGTGCAGCCCTGAGTAAGGGCATCGTTGTGGGTTTATTTCCACGATGCCCTCGCCTGCCGTCATAGTCACGGCGATTTGATCACCCACGACCGCTCATGATTCAGCCACGAGATATGGCTTCTTTCATCCGGACGACCAGTTTCCGATTCGGATTCATACATATACCCTAACCCTAACCCCGATGAGCTCTAGCCACGGCAAACACACTTATACGATCGACAGTTGGTAACGCAGCGATGTTACTTCTTGATAACCTGGGTTGCAAAGTTTGGCATGAGATGTGGTTGGACTGACCCGTCTGACTCTTATATACCTACAGAACGCGTCATGACATTACGTCCATGACCACCCATTTATAACAGATGATGTACATGATTCGCATTGGTTGCTCCAGGATCTTGATCAAGCAGAAGAATATCCCTGTCAGAATAGGAGATCCCGCAGCGACACCCTGGTGATCGCAGACAATGGCCCATCAATGACTCAAAAGATCATATCCCTGGATCCCTGTCCGCGCTGTCTATCGTAGCACGGGACGTCTAATTACGCAACCTCTTTGTCCGGCACTGGGCTGTCGTCGCATTGCATTTCTTGTCAGACGTGGTTCTCGCCACCATAGGGCTGAAGTTGGGCACCCGATTCTCCACCCCCCGCAACGCGTGCAATACGACGCAACGCAGGGCCATCCATCATACGGTACTATTGCAGCTCACCGGGATTCACAGACGAGCAAATAACCCTCGGAGGAACAGGAGAATGTGACGAACATGCTGTAGCCTGCTTGGCGTGGAGAGGACTCGGAGCCGAACCCGGAATCGATAGTGATGTCGCTCAGCTAGACAGGGAGGTCCTAGCTTGGAGGATTCGACTGCAGATGGGTTGCTTGAATTGACTCACATGTCTCGGTTACTACTTCGCTTTTGTAAGATGACGACGCAGGTTGCTGCTGTAATGTAGGTTAATCAAGTGGAATATCCAAAGTGTAGACAGGTAGAAAGGTATCTTGAGACTGGGTCTTGACCATCTCGATTCCACAGGCTCACTGGTCCTCTGGTTGCAAGTTATCTCCTCACCTTTATCCATCCCAAGGTCAGTCCTAGTCCTGGGCAGGCGTATGCGAAAGTCGGTCCTCTCACCCATCGAAACATGACGATAGCATCAAGCATCCAAACGTTGGGAAACCCTTGATGGAGGTCAGAAGAGACATCTGACGGGCCAGGGTCGTCTCACACCAGCTGCCAAGCCATTCGGTGTCCATCCTGTACAGGATGTTCAACCATTTTGGGGGCCCTTGACTCTGACTGTGCCCCATTTTGAGCCTCATCACACGAATTTTTGGGGGTTTTTCGACTCCCCGCCATACCATCGAGCCCAGGAACAGCACATTCGATCAGCTCCCCCCCCCGGTTCCCCCTCCATTTCTGCATCCACATCCTCGTTCGTTCCGTCCCGTTCCGCATACCTCTCCAGGTATACCGAACCCAATGGTACCATGACACACACAAGAAGCGGGATGACGAGTCTTGTGATTCTCAACTTCATACTGTTCGGGCATTCTTGAGGAATTTTGGTTTTGACGGACTGGTTGTGGTGGTAACGTCGCATGCGCCAAAATTCCTAATTGCATCGACTCCATCATCGGCCACGACTGTCGGTCGTCCGCAATCGTCGATGGTGTTGAACACTGTGTCATCCGACAGACACATTGATACGCTCCAATTGGTGACAGCGCTGTCCAACAATGCAGCTATTCCCCTTCATAGACCCTCCCGTTGGACTGTGCGTAACACGGCCTGGGTTGAAGTTGAACCGGCCCAAGAGAATCGTCGCAAGTCCTAGACAGGTCTAGGTCCTTGCTGAGAATCATCACCTCTTTGCTCGTGGACAGAGGTTCATTGTCTCGTCATCTCCAAGTCCTCGTTGCATTGGGGCATGCGCGCCAAACGCCCTAGGGGAGGGATTGCAAATCCCATTAGCAAATCCGGGCCAATTCCACTCGAAGTCGTCGAAGACGTCCAACACGCTGTTTCATTCAGGGTTCATCCGTCGGCCTCGGCGTAATCCACCATGGGTATCGTGCATATCGTCTTGCAGCGCTCTGCAACCCAAACCCTTGTCTGCACTGCATTCGCGGTTATTTTGGTGTGTTGTCGTTCATTGCAACGCAACGCCAGCCGTGGCTTGGGGGCCAAAAGCGAATAAGAGAGGCCGTAGACAGTACGAATCAGTTCAAGCTCCATCAATCATCCACGATGCGGAGTGGTGTTCGGTTGGTCTTGTTGGTGCTGACAGTCGTGCTGGGCGTGGTTAGCAAAAGGATAAGTAGGGTAACTTTCCCTTCTCTCCCTCCCTCCAATCCGCTCCGGCTTCACACATCCTCGTTTCTACCGTCGCTTGGTTTGGTAGAAAGACATCGCTACTTTCCCTTGAACCTCCGCTTCACTTGAAGCCATCACCACATCCCCTCTTTCTGCCTCGGGTACTGCTTCCGTGTGCCTGTCGTCTTGCTCCCCATCACATTCACAGCGTACGTTGTACCTTGATCAACGTTGGGAGTATCCTTGTCCTTCGTACCAATCTCTTCTCACAATTCGACACTTGCAGGCGTCGCATGTGTTCTCGTGCCTACCGGGAACGATCCATAGAAACACTTCGATGCTGCTTGGCCCAGCCTCGTTCACCATTAGCAACCTCCTCATATTCCTTGGTCTTTGAGCTGTCACCTCTCTTCCCTCTACTCAAGATGGCAGCCCCTGATCTTGTTGCCGATTTGAACGGCTTCATGAGTGATTTCAATGCCAGAAAAGGAATTCAGCCCACACGAGATATCCCAACATTGGACGCAGAGTTTCCAAGCTATTACGCACCAGAATTGATGTTCTCAGATCAAGGCTCGGCTGTCCCATCTGCTCGTAGCACCAACAGGTCAACCATGAGCAGGTCGACATATACATCATCTTGCTTCGACAGATCCAGGACCTGGGCATCAAACTCGGTTTCGACTGCCCCTTCTCATCGCGGCCCTTTCCCTTTGCGCCACCAGCCAGCGACGTTTCCCACGGCATCTCTCCTTGTCTGCGAGTTCGTCGGTTTCGGAGGATGTGACGCAGTTTTTAGCCCCGAGGACGAGGAAGGCTGGATCGCCCACATTGCCAACCAGCACCTGAGCAATATCTTTCCTCGGGTTTGCGTTTGTTGGTTTTGCAATGAGCCAGCCTTCAGATCCGTCTCCAAGAGCCTGGCTGACCGAGAAGCCTGTTACCGGGAGCGAATGCACCACATTGCATCTCACTTCCGCAGTGGCAGGACACGAGATGACATTCGCCCAGACTTTTTCTTTCTTGACCATGTGCATGACCACCGCTTGATCACCGAGGAAATGTTTCAGCGAGCAACACAGTACCATGAGACTCCGCAGATCCCGAATCTCTACCCTGCCGGATGGCGACCAAGTCATCAAAGTCGGGGCAACCGAGCTTCGGTGGATGTGGAGACTAGTCGGCCACGGCATCGGGGTTCTACTCGGAGTCGTGCGCATCCAGGATATCACTCGTAAGGCGGCCAGTACAGAACGCCTTCGGGATGACTTTATACGTTTTATGTTGAAAGTGCAATCGACGTATTGTCGATCAGGGACCAGTTTCCGTTAGTGGATCGGTTCGACAGCATCTAGACCCGGCCTCGTGTCATCGGAACCCGGACGTCGATCCCCCACGACGAAGCCGCCCACGCCAGCTTTCGAAGCGGATGCCTATCAGCCGACGAGTCAAGGCTGACATGAACGCCGTGGATATTCTCATATCCTTCACGGATTCGATGCCACGTATGAGGCTGGCGCGGTCTCGAGTGGCGAGCACTTGCTCAGTCCCGCACGCAGAACCGTGAATGTCGGCGCCGGAGGATCGGTATGCACGGAGAGAATTAGGACAGTGAAGCTTGGTTCATGTTCTTCGATGGTGTGTCCGTAAGTGCGGAATACTCTGATTCGAGGATAACGGGTCTGTTTGACAATGAATTGGTGGTTTGTGCGTGCGTGTGAGGTGGAGGAGGCTCGTTACGGCGTCGGCCTAGAGAATACGCGGTTATCAATAAACAGCTGGTGATGCCTGAGGAAACGAGGATAACACAAATATGATCAGGGGGGACTAGGCAGAAGTCAGGGCTTTGAGGGCAGTGGCAATCCTTCTCCTGAGTGTTGCTTACACCTTCCCTGGCGGAGACGGAGGAACCATTCTGGAACCGCCACTTGAGTGAGAGTGCTAGCGGACAGTGAAAGAGGGCGCAGATTGCTATTTATTTATATATGAGAAATGAGGGGGGAGGGAAGCAACCCTTTTTGTCTTTTTTAAAAGGCTCAACGTAATTTATTTCATTCTCTGCTCGGGTCGAGTGTGTCATAGTCGCGGTATCAGGATTGCGTGTCATCTCGCCTCGTCACGGCTTACACGGCTGCCCAAACATGCCCCGAGCTCCGCCTCAATACCTACCTAACCCAAGCCCAACCACACAGGTGCCCTGTTATTCGCTTCAGCTCAGCCAATGTTTATTCTGTAATAAGCCCATCCTCTTGGCCTGGGGGAAACAAGGGTGGCGATGCCCAATCGGCGGGCGGCCGAATTCCCACAAGTGCAGCATCAAGAGTCCGCATGAGCTCAAACTTGGCTATCATTCATAACTGGTCGCATCCTACACAGGACGGCTACCATTAGAGTCATATTTGAAGTGATTAATGAAGCTGGAAGACGAGTTTAGCGTGGCTACTACTGCCACACACAAACCCAAGATGCTGCACGGGGGTGTAATGTAAAGCAGAACCTTAATGCACAGAACAGGGTATCTTAGGTGGTCCCTATACTAGGTTGTGGTGTTACATGGTCATACATATCATACATATCCTCATCGCCGTCGCTCGTACTTTCCCATTAATCTCAAGCTCCGTTTCCGCACCGGTCCAAACAGCGGCCGATACCGCACCAGGTGTGTCCTCTCCCCCCTCGGCTGGTGTCCCAACAGAGATGTGTCGACTTTCTTATAACGCACTTCATACTTCAACCATCGCTCCAGGCCAGGTATGTGAATGCCCAGCGTTGGAAGCGCCAACAGTGTCAGTGTTGTCGTCACATGTTGCGAGTAGTGGTCCCGCTCCCGCTGTATGCTGTACAGCGCTGGTAGCGAGTATCGCACTTTTCCTGGTGCGTAGTGCTTCAAGAGCTTCTCTAGCCGAGCTCTCCGTATTGGCGGAAGTGCATTACGGAACGCTTTCGCGTGGTCTACCAAAAAGGGCTGGACTCGGAATATGGGACGACTGTTGAAGCCAATCCGAACCCAGAAACGGCCGTCAAATATCTTTGCCTTCTTCCAGCCGAAGTCGCGAAACGAGGGGTTTTCCTTGCGAATTTCTTGCGCTTCCTCCGTCCGAGAACCGATATGATGGTCCAGGCCGCCGCCGAGCTTGGTCAGGGGTAAAGGTTGGCTAGAAGTGTAGGGAGCTCGGGAAAGAAACCACTTGACCGACGTGCCGTTTACTATCGGATCAAACAGTACGCTGGATGTCGCAAAGGCCTTGGGGGTAGATCGGCTTGCTTCAAGAGCGAGGTCCGGAACTAGTCGATTCACAACGTTCTCGAGGTTCGTCAGCGGTGGCAGATGGTGGTCGGGAGTGACAAAGTCGATCAATTTCCGGACGGCAACAGTCATTATGAGCTTCTTGTGTTCCTTTCGCAGCTCATTGTCTGGGTGTAGCGAGCGCCTCTTGCGTCGTGCATCAAAGGGCCGCGGTTTCGGAAATTGAATCAGTAAAGTTCCTGCGTTGGGGTCAAAATCCTTGATGACGGCCTCTCGCACAAGATAACGGTGGGCTTCAGCTTCTTCTGACTTGGTTCTCTGCTTTGATCGGTGGGCCAGAGCCAAGATAGCGGGTTTCTGTAATGCCTTGGGTAGCTCGTGTTTTCGCACCAGATGCCTTATGGCGTTTCGCGTTGTTAAAGTGGGATCATTGTTGGTGTGGTCCTCGACCCATGGGATTTTGTTTGCCTCGCAGGTAGCGATGAGCCTGTCCTTGTCGAACTCGAGTAGTGGCCTATAAATCATAACTCCGCCGTCTTCAACATCCAGTGGCTTAAGATAAGGCGCATTAGATTGTTTATCGACGTGGGAGGGCGCTGGGTATCGTGCGATGAGGTCCTGACGAACGTCTGCGAAATCATCCAAGGACTCATCCCAGGACGCATCCCGAGGTTCAGCCAGCACTTGATCTCGAATCATGGACCGCAGACGCTTCATTTCGCGAATGGGTGGCCGAAAGCTAAGCATAGGATGCTCCTTGGATTGGTCGTCAATCATGCCGCTCTTGTAGACTCCGTGCACATCGTAGCATTCTGGAATTGAATTGGCTTCCCGAATTCCCTGTAAACCTCGATACCCATGTCCACTGAGCAATCGCATCAAAACTGTCTCGTACTGGTCGTCCTGGTGGTGCGCAAAGAAGAGGCTCGTAGCACCAAGAATGTAGCAGTTGTTTCCGAGAGCGCGATATCGGTAGGTTCGGGCGAGTCCCTCGAGGTTCGGAAGCTGGCGAGGATCCATGCCGGTTCGTTTCTCGCTCTTCCAAGAGATTGGTGTGACAAGAGCCTTCATGTTAAGCTTGCGTAGCTCCTTGACGACGTGTTTAGCCTCCTCGGAGCTCCCATCGCGCAGCTGGTGATCAATGACAACGCCTACGGGTGCGTAGCAGGGATTGTCGACAATCTTTGCGCCGCGAAACGTGTTAACCATTCGAGACATGAGGAAGGCGAGGGCCATAGAGTCCACCCCTCCGCTGATGGCCAGGACTAGAAGCAGTGCAACGTGAGCGAATGACCCGGACGGGTACGGGGAGGACGGGCATACCTATGCGCTGAGCCTTGGCCGCGCGGGCCATTGGGAACCGTGGATGACATATTGCGTCGACGGCATCCTTGAATTCGACCACGGAGATAGGCCGAGGGGCATGATGAAAGACGCGAGATGCCGTACTCATTCCATTATATTTCACAAGAAAATTCTAGGCCAAGACTATCCACAAAGCAGGGTAATTGGTCTAAATAACGTGAAGGTGAAGGTAAAGCTGCTTGTACATGTCT
The DNA here is from genome assembly GCA_000966855.1 of Fusarium sp. JS1030. Lineage (NCBI taxonomy): Eukaryota > Fungi > Ascomycota > Sordariomycetes > Hypocreales > Nectriaceae > Fusarium > Fusarium sp. JS1030. The sequence goes on along the minus strand of JWIW01000004.1, from coordinate 305,902 downwards.
ATCTGGGACAGAAAAAAGTGACGATGTCGGAATTGGATGGTAGCCGGGCCCGGATTTTGCGAATCCCGGCGCAAGCTGGAGCTCCAATAGTGGGGCAAAGCTAGCCTTAGCGCATAACAGCCCAGCTCCTTAGCGGGGGAGGAGCTGTGATTGCTCTACATTGCATATCACTTCACTTACACCAAAGAAGGTGATTGCAAGAGAAGCAGCAAGCTAAAGTTTTGATTGTGGCTAGTGTTTTTAAAATCTTATGGACTCTTGTACATTCTTTTTAAGACCTCTAAGAGGAAACAGCAATGTTGCAAAACCCAATGTACATGCTTCAACTCAACTGTCTCAATGCTCCAACAGCGAAGAACCTCCGAGGCCATCTATTCCTGGGCAGCATCCCACAATTTCTTAACAATCTTCAGGCTGGCTTCCATATTCTTTGATTCACCACTCCAACGATCCATGGTATGCATCGCCCGCCGAACTGCAGCCTCCCATCCCTGAGGCATAGCTATTGAGTTGACCCTCGCGGCAGCAAGAAGAATCAAAGCGCCACCGAATGCGACACGAGCCGTGTACCAGCTGCCATGGTGCCGATGGTGGTGAGTCGCATCATTGATACCTTGCATCGAGTAGTCCAGGCAACTAGACGCCAGAGGCTCTATGTTTTTTCTATGCTTGAGCAACTCGGACTGGGGGGCGTGGATCATGTAGTACAGAAACGGCCGGAATATCCACGCCCGCCATACGATGTACCGAGTCCTCACATGCAGGCCCAATTCGTTGGTTGATTCAAATATCGATCCCTCAATCCGGAGGTCTTTAGGTAGGTTGTCCATCCTTGGTTGTCTGTGTCAATAACTGTGTCTCTTAATTGTTCTTGTCAGGGTTATTACCAAGCTACGACCTTCTGGTCAAGCTGTTCTGCTTGTTTATGAACAGAGGCAATGTCCTTGACCCAGCTTGAAGGTGGCCCATCATACAGCGTCCAGATGATTTCATTGCCGATTCTCCTCAGTGAAGTTTCTGAGAGATAAAACATCCAGCTATTCAGCTCTGCGTGACTCTCGGGTGACTTGGCATCTGGGTTACTTGGCGAAGTTGTTGGAGAGTCTGGAGGGTGTGGAAAGGCATAAGGAAAAGGCAAGTCTTCAAGTCCCGAACTTGTCATCCGGAGTTCGTTTGCCAGTTCACTTACAAGTCGTCAGCCATGATGAAAATCAAGCCTAGCTTTAGACCACTGATGGAACCTACCACTCTGACTGCATACACGACCAGTATAATCGTTGAAGTAATCGCCCTTCCGACGTCTGGAACACGTCTGGGGAAAAAGACCTAGACTGAATGTGCAATTTCATCTGAAGGCTGGCTTGACTGAAATGAAGCCAAGCAGCAACGGGGTGGATGGAATACATCTCATAAACACCACAAAAGAAGTAACATTGCGTGGACAATAGTGTCAAGGGCTGTGTACTTAGGATAGATCGACCCCTGTCAAAACAACGGCTTGCCAGTTGTCTGGAGCTCTCTGATTCAGCAGGACTCATCTGGGCGCATTGCTCGAACTTGGAGGGTCCGTAGGGTGTTGAGATCATTCCAAGTGCACATGTGATGAGCTTGAAGCTGGTTAAGACTTGGAAAACTCAGATGAGGCAAGACACTTACAACTAGTGCTGTCTGAACGGAATTGACCAACCCGTTTCGAATGCATTCATTTGCCGCGTCAGTGAGAACTGTCGGCTCGAGAACAGGATTTTTAACATGGACGTTGCGAAGGAAATCCTGGACGGCGAATTGGATGGCCTTAAAGTCTAGAAAAGGGTCTCTGAGAGCCTCTACGATGCCGGAATGCGGTTGTTCATCCCGAGTTCCTGGACCGATGGATGGGTTTGTCAAATTAGGAGGGTCCTGATGAACCAGTGCTAGGGATCTGCCGTGTAGCTGCAGTTCAAGGCCTTCAAAAACAGGCCATTCAAGAATTCCCTCCGCTATAGGATAGTGAGAGGTAGGGAAGACTGATGGTTTTTCAAAGCTGTCTGCAGGTGCTGTAAACCTAGAGAGCTGTTTAATTTCCCGCCCTCTCTCGACAATGGAAATTCAACGTACTTTTGACCAACAAGTTTGTCAAAGCGTTCTTCCATCTGCTTCTCTAGATGGTCCAATCTGTTAATGATGTGCAGACTTGCCGAGTCATAGCTGCGTCGATGGTTTAGTTGCGTGAAATAAAGTGATCATGTAGTGAAATTCATACTTGGAGTAGTCTGAGCGTAACTCCTCGTAGACACATGTAGCTCCTATGCTCAAACAGAAACTACATGATGGCCTCTTATTGTCACATTTGCTCTTTCGCCCGCGGCAGACGGTGCAGGCTGTGACTGAGCGTCTCCTGGGATATGAGCTTTCAGTCCTCTGCCGCTTCCGGGCTGGCGGGCTGTCTCGAGGAGTAGGGGATGGACCCGAATTAGACATGATGGATTTGTCCAGAGGCGTTGGTTACTTGTATTGCCGAAGAAGCCGGTGTCATGAAGCCAGCTTTAAGGGTTGAATTGGCGCTCAAGAACTCGTTGAAGAGTTATTCGTAGCAAATGAAGCCCGGGGTTTATAAGTTGCTACACTGTAGCCATAGTTGTCTCCATGATAAAGTTTTCACGACGTTTGAACAACATCGGCCGGAAAAACGAGGATGTTGAAACAATCCGATTCCAAAGTTTAGCAACTCAGATGATGATCTCATTGGACAGAGTGGAGGGCGAGAGGTTGTATCGCAGAATGGTCACGCGGCAGTTGAATTGGTTAGCGAAGGCGGTGAAAAGCAGCAAAAATGCCACTAACACGGGCCCGTCATGGTGGTGACCATTGATATCGGAGCTGGTTTGCGCCATTAAAGCTGCTGAGGGGCAAGAGGCCTCTTGACGTTTGGAATGAGTCACCCGTAGCCGCTGAAGGTGAAGGGATTTAAGCGAAAATGGGGCTCGTCTCGTGCAATGGAAGTGAATTCCAGAGAACAGCTGTGATGAGCCTTCTGGAAGTCGCCTAGAAGGGCATACGTGGGTGGCGGGGCGGTAATAAGTGGAGGGCGGGAGAGGTGAACTCTGTTTGGGAATGAGACGTATCACAACCGATTACACGGAAGACGGTACAGTACTGTCTCTGACACTCTCTGCCCTCTGTCGTGTCTGCAAATCAGTTGGTGATCGCCGTTGAACTTGTCGGGGAATATGCGTGTAAGGAGGGGAGCCCGTCGACAACCCCTGTCGGCCCGTCACTGATTTGTCGACAGGGCCCCAAGGCATACAAACGACAGCAAGGCACAGGAGGCCTACCGAGAGGCGAGGCAGCCTTGGGGGTGGGTAGCGCATATCCCAGGCCAGTGGATGAAGAGCCGGGCCGTTGATGGTAAAACATGGCAAAGGACAAGGCCCTCTGAGGGATTGGCCATGGCCGACGGATCCATGTTTAGCAGATGGATGCTGCCATGGATAGTGGATCTACTGTGCTGTACTGTAGATAGTTGCCTCCTCCCTCTCTCCTCCTCCACTCTCTCTGTCTGTCTCAGACTCTCTCTTCCATCGTCCGTCCTCCTCCTCCTCCTCCTCCTACTCATGTCCTCGTGCCACATACAGCACCTACACACCCTCCGCCGCCGCCTGCAACCACCACCACCACCACAACTCACTGCGCGCACCTCCGCATCCATGTCACTGCTTTTAATTTTTTGCCCTCTGCAACGCCTGCAACCCTCTGTCCCTCCCTTCTGCGTCTCCTTGCATCTTTAGTGTCCAAGTCCCGTCTGTTGTTTGTTTGTTATTTACCTCGCTCTCCCTTTCACTCTCTCGCACTCTCTTCTGCATATCCTCTCCATCGCGTCATTGTCTCGTCTCGGTCTGTCCCGCAAAACATTGTCTTTCCCTCTCTGCCTCTGCCTCTTTGACTCCGACGGTCGCCGCGCAACAACCCAAAACAACCCGCGTCCCGCCTGAATGGATCCCATGTGATTAACCACCACCACCACTACGACCCGATAACCCACCAGCCTCACCCTCCGTCATCTCTGTCCTCCTGAGCCTCCGCCGCAGCCGCATCGCTCCATCTTCAACCTCCATCTGCGCCTCGATCCACTGCCGCGGCAGCTGCTATCACCACCACCACCCCTTCCATCGATATATATATACATCGAGAACCGGTCGACAAGTCCTCATGGTCTCCACACTCGAGCCTCCGACCTCCTCCTCCCTCTCCCGGCGCGGCCCCTCCTCCGTCGTCTCCCGCCAATCCCTCTCCCGAACTAAGCGCTACAATCGCTCTCATGCTGGTGGTTCCGCCTACACACCGCAGAACGACTTTCCCGTCTTCGCAAACAGTGGCGATGTCGAGATCATAGTGCGCGCGCGCGAAACATCTCCCGGCACTGCTCCTGTTCAGAACCGCTACCTGCTCCATCGTCACACCCTCACTCGATCCAGCGGCTTCTTTGAGGCCAGCACGTCGAGCGAATGGTCTCGCGCTCGCGCACTGCCCGCTGGCAATGAGCTCTCGCGCATCGGCGAAGACGGCGATCCCATTTCTATCAATGGGAGTGACGATGGGACGGCGTCGCTAAGGGGAGGTGTTACTCCGCCCAGGAGGAGATGGAGATATGAACTGGACCCAGGCTCAGGCCCCAACGATATTCCCATGCTGGTCCAGAAAGAAGAATCCCGGGATCAATCAAACCAGTCCATGTTTGGTCCTGCCTCAGCACCGGCCGCTGTCAACTCGAGAGAACCCCGTTCTTCAAGCCGATCCAAGCATTCGCATTCGCACTCCCGTTCGTTGTCCAACTCTACAGCGTCGAATGGCTTCTTCCGCTCTGTTGCCAATCTCACGCTATCGTCCCATCAACCTCCAGCAGCCCCCACTCTGTCACAGGCCGACGAGGATCTCCTGCGCGACTACGACAATCTCTTCCGAATTTTCTACAACTACCCGCCCAGTCTCGACGGGGTCAATGTCGCAGACGCCTACGTGCAATGCAAGAGCCTACTCAACCTAGCGGACCAATATGATGCCCTTGCTGTCGTGGGACCCCGCGTCGACCACCACATGCTGCAGTTCCAGTCCCGTCTGTGGAAGCAAATCGCCAAATATCCCATCTCATACCTGCGTCTCGGGTTCCTCGCCCGCAGCAGGGTCATCTTTCAAGAAGCCCTAATCCATGTCGTTGGCCAGTGGCCCAACGGGGAGCGCAGCCTGCGCGCAGCCCTGCCCGATATCGTCCTGGACATCATCATGGACAAGGTTGATGAGCTCGAGGACACTGTTAGCCGCGTCGAGGGCCGCCTCTTCCGGCTGGGGCTCACCAACAGCCGCGGCGAACGTGTCGGGCCCAGCAGCAATTATGTCGACTGGCTTGCCATGAGCCTCTTCCGCCAATGGGTGGCCGACAACACTTCTCCCCAGCCACCGCCCGACCAGCGGCATCGAACAAGCTCTCGCGATGGAGGCCGCAGCGTTGCCACCTTGCCCCCTGCATCCCCGCCTCTAAATTCTGTCGGTCGTGCATACCGCACCCTCGGTTCCAATAATCCCGCGACCTTCCTGGGCCATGACGAGTGCAAGCGCTTCCTCAAGATGACGCCCGAGCTGTACAGCCGCGAGAACCTCCGCCGCTTCGAGAAGCGTCTCGACGAGCTCAAGTCAATGGCGCGCGAGATTGTGCGGCCGCTCATGGGCAGCAACCTCGAGCTGGACCAGGGCGGCACGACGCGGGCTCCCGATAGCGTCACCTATCTCACCTGCACCAATGTTGGGGAGCGAGACTTGCCCTGGATCATGGATGATCAGGCAGTCTTGCAGATCTCCAACTAAATTTACTCTGTCCTGTCGGCGGCCCTGTCGGCTCAGTCTTGCATCGAGCTGCAGGTCATGAAAGGCCATTGGACGGACAACAAATCTTGCAGATGCAATGACTTTCACACTCACTCAACACAACCTTATGACTGATGTTATGTTTCTTTTTGGATGCTTTCTTGCGGATACCCCATGCTTGGACATACTGTTGGATTACCATGTGTTGTTGCTTCATCACCCAATGTTACCCCCTTTTTTTGCTTTCTTGATGATATTTAGTTTACGGACGAGAGGATTCAACATGGTGTGACATATTATATATAGACAGACACTGGATGGTCAGGCCACCACAAGAACTGGTGGAACCGAGATGATTAGCTACTGTGTACTTGTTGAATGCGAGTGGAGCTGAGCTCCCGTTTATTGGATTCAGTTGTGCTTCATTATCTATCATGGGGTGAAGAAATACACGAGACTTGTCCACCCCATATGCTTCTTTACGGTCTTCATCAATCAAGGTAAACTACATTCAATCGCTTAGGTAACTCAAATGAATTAATGTCATAATAGAATCTAGGGCTTTACTAAACATGGCCTCGCTTCTTCCAAGAATTGCTAAACCCTTTAAAAGGAGTTTGGGTCGAGAATTATCCAACATGCCTTGCCTCATGTTTTACTTCACCCCGTAGTAATCATGTGCGCCTCGAGACGCAACTGCAGCTGCAGCTGCTACTGCTGGTACTAATGCAGCGAACGATAGTGGTATCTCAGCCCTGCCTTCTAACGAGTGGTTGCGGTTCCGTCCTGCGTGCAGTTCATTATCCATAACCCAAAGTCACGCCATAACTCCTCATGTGCTGTGTGCTGTAAGTATTACTTCTCCATCTGGTCCTGCATCGTTTTCTCCCCCTCTTTAAGCTTCCTTGCCAATCAGAGCGTCCTCGTCTCCAGAGACGGTCCTGACATCCAATTGGGAGTATCCGTTGCCCTTCCGGCCCTTGAGCAACTTTGTGAAAGCTCCTCCCTCGTGGGTAAGCTGGAGGTCTTTGCCGCGGAAATCTTGCTTGCCGGAGATTGTCTGGGCAAATAGATATCCCTCCCAGGAGGATGGGTAGCGCAGAGTGACTCTTCCGCTTATCGACTTGTGTTTGGATGACAAAACTGAGAGGGCAGGAGTGTCGGTGACGCTGACTTTATCAGACCGAGTATCTTGGATGCGTGGGGGCATGATGAGGTATGGCTCGTCCTCTGGATTCTTGGGTGTAAGTGGAGGAATCGTTTCTCCAATGGTAGCCAGGCTTGTCCACAACGGTTCCAAGACTGTCACTTCCGAGTCGCCGCTCTTTGTGTCCGTCTCCAATACCGGCTTGTCTGAGTCGTCTGCCGCAGTCAATAACCCAGAATCCAGCACAGGCCATACTCGGATCTTGAGATCACCAGATTGAGACCCAAACTTGGCAAATGAGCTGGCTGCTACATCGGCCGTTATATCACCAGAGGCAGTCAAGAGGTCGACGATATAATCCCGCGGCGGGAATGCACGACCTGGCCGGGCAGCTTTCACGGCTTGGTCCAGAGGCTCGTCGACACTGATCTTCCCCGAACCCGAGCGCACTCTCAGCGTGGCAGACTTGACCTCCTGAGGATCAACAGGCTTGGGGCCAACGCTTGTGGAGATGTCGCCCGAGACGCTCTCAATGTCAAGAAGGTCATAGAGAGGGTACCACCCATCGATGTTGCCGCTAGTGGTGTGAACACGTATCTCGCGCGACGAGAGCGTGTAAGGCATCTTCTTCTTGTCCTTACTTTCTGCGTCGAGGGCGGGGGATTTGACGTGCCCAACGGTGCTGCGGATGACAACGCCATCCGCAGCGCCGAGGATGAGGCCTTCCTTGATATCAACGTTGAGATGGAGTGTGTCGATGGCGAGTGCTTTGACGACTGATTCTCGAGGGGCCCAGATGGTGGCGCGAATCTGGATGCACGGGGCTTTGTCGGCGAGCTCCCAGTCGATCCTCGCGGGTGTGGTCATCTTGAGGAGTTGGGTTTCCTTGTCATAGTCGACTTCGACGGAGAGGTCTTCGTGGTTGGAGATGACCTCCAGTTCCAGATGCGCAGCCGACGAACCCTCAGCGGCACGCAGGACGACTTCTCCGGAGATGTGGGGGGACCAACCGCTGTGGCCCTTGTGGTTGTCGACGGTTTGCAAGATGGAGAGGTTGCGTGTGTAGCGAAGGTCCAGGGCCGTCGTTATCCTTGCGAAGCGGTGAGGGTCGTCGAGACATGTCGGAGAGGGGCTCCAAGTGAAATCATCGTGTTCCTTGGAGGGAGGCTTAACGGGGTCATGGTCGATGAGGTCGTCAGGGTCCTACACAAGTCAGCAATTAGAAGTATATCATAGGGAGAGAGAAGTCGCACCTGGCGAGGGCGCGGTCCATCGAAAGAGAGACTGCCAATGATGGCAGAGATGACAGAGAATATGACGAGGACGCCGAGGATCGTCTTGAACTTTCTCCTAAAGTTGATGTTGGAGAGACGGTTCTTGAATCTCTGCAAGCGGGATGGCTTGTTTGAGTCGGGTGGGCTGCTCATTGACTCTGGTGGGCCATGGGACACCAGAGGCTGCTGTTCTTCGGCTCGGCCCATTGTGGCTGTGGTCGAGGGTGTGAATGTCTGGTAGTTATTTGACGTTGAGGGCGACGTAGGGGAGGGCGTGTAAGCCGGAGGAGCGTCGACGTGGTGGGCGAATAGGTGAAGAGGTTGTTGAGCATGAGAGGGCGGTGCATTGAAACTGCTCTCGTCCTCGACGCTTTGCCGCAGCTGATATCCAGAGCCGGGCGCTTGTCCAGAACCCCCCGTACTTAACAGATTCCTCTCCCTCTCCAGCTCGCGGGCCTTGGACTCGCGGCTCGGCAGGGTAGGGTCCTCAACAAGGACGTTTGGGACATGGGGCACGTTCAATCGGGAGGGGGATGACGACGACACAGCCCCCGAACCAGACGAGGACGCGTGGAAGTAGCCGTCAGTGGGCGAGAGGGCGTCGGGCTCGTCATCGGACGAACCGGCCGAGTAGATATTGTCCGAGTAAGGCGCGGGCATGTTGTTGTCGGGGGAGTGAGAGCACAACAGGCTGAGGGGTGTAGGGCTGAGATGGAGCTGTCTGTCTGTCTTTGTCTTTGTGTCTGGGTAGCTGAGGTTGGACGTGGGACCTCGACCCGGGGGCGAGTTACAGAGAGAGCGCCAGTACAGTACTAGCTCAATGTGGGTTCAGATGATGCTATTCACAAGTAGCTGAGACTGGAGTCGACTGGCCTGAAGCCGTTGTCGCCGGGAATACTGGTTCAAGGCCAAGATGCAGGACTCTCTCTCTCAGATGGCGAAGAGAAGAGAGAGAAAACAAGTTCAAGTTGAATTGCGGCACGGAAGGAACAAGTGAGGGGGAGCTCTGTTCTTGCTGCATGTCGCTACCTACCCAATCCATGGGTGTCATCATGTAAGGATCTCGGCCGATCACGCTATGGCTCGTTTGGGGGACGAACTGGCACCTACAGGACAAAAAAACGGGACTGGTGGGATATCCATCATCTTTATGCCAGAGCAAGCCTGGATGCCTTGATAATTTATTAGCTCAACGCTTAGAAAGAGTCTTGGAGACAGTATTTAGAGCGTTGGCTGCTCTATAGCCCAATTCTCTCTAATAATCATCAATTCAGGCCTGTTGCAGCATAAAGATAAATATCATCAGTTCCGCCTTTTTTGTCCTCCGGCAAGAGTTGGAGGGTTGAGTGCGCGGCATCAACTGTCTAGACGATAACCCTCTGTAGCCCACAACATTATTGGGCAGGCCCGTTATCGCGGCGGCACACTCTATTCACTGTCGTGATACCGCAAGAGTCCAGCATTTGAGGATCGCCTGCAAAAGTCCCCCGTACAGTCATGTCGGTTGCAAACATCCCCGCAGCTCCCCCCTGTCAGACGACCTCGATGAGCTGCCTCTCCAGTACAAGCTCCCAATTCCTCCCGCGGTTGCGTAAGCTATGCATGCGGCTGACGACGACCTAGAACACCCTCTTTTTTTCGTTTAGGCAGAAGAGACAATCCGACCAAGTGATTGATAACAGGAATTGAGGCTGCTTCTTGTTTTTTCTCGCTCACTCAGGTCAAGAACCCGCTTGACACTGGACTTGGGTTCATTTGGCGCCGCGAGACCAAGCTTATCGTCAAAGGTCAAGAGGTGGTGCTGCAGGTCTTAATACACAGTTCCATTTAGCAATCATCTCCATTATTAACCAGGCGAGGCATTATACCAAGTCGTTGGGCGAGTTATACTCTATGAGTCGCCAGCAACACGCAAGGCCAATCCTGATCTAGGGAGACAAAACTCGGTACCGTCTCTGTACCGATGATGTGGTCTTCCATTCTCTGCGTCGAAAATGCCGTTTCCTATCCTCCAGTAGCCCTTGCTCGACAGACTCGACATTCCAGTCCAGCATGTTGCGGAGTAAGCTCCACATCCAACCAGCCAAGCAACAGCGGGCGGGATCACACTCTGTTTGGTCCTGGCTAAGCCCTCATTCGCCCGCAGCCGGATTTCCGGGCATCTTCGGTGCCGTTACACCGGAACGGAGACCCACATCGGCGGCGCGGCGGCCGGAGGGGCGCGCCGCTAAGGGAAAGGCACAAGGTATAGATAAGGTTATCCCTGGTACAAGTTACTCAAGTTTTCAGGACCACTCCTAAATATAACTGGCCCCATCAACAATATCACGCCTCACTGCCGTTTCACGAAAATCGATGCAAAAGAAAAAGCTCATAGCATTTATTGCGGGTTCCTCGCCCGCCTGGTTCCGGCCTCTATCTCGAGCAAAAGGCATGCCATCCAATTCTAACCGCTGACTCCAGCTCCTTCAAAAGAAATGAGAAACATATAGCATGGAACCGCATCTTCAACCTCGTCTTGGACAAAGGCCGTCCGGTGTTGTCATCCACTGATATATCAATCCTCCCAACGCCATGAGACCCTCGTCGTATCGCAATGCCATCCAACCGCTAAGATACCCCGCTTTCCTGAATATCAATGAAATATGCGTGCACGCGTATGATGTAATGTGTCGGCTTTGTTAATTTGGGGGTTCTCCCCCGATTTTTGTAGTCCTCCTGACAGGGCGAGTCATCAGCTCAACCCGAGTATCCTCTTCGAGTTCTCGTATACCACCCAGGTAATGCTTAGGGCAGGTGCGACCTTGAGTAGGTTAGGTGTCAAGCCCTTGTACAGACCGCGATAGCCCTCGCGCTGAATCGTCTTCTTCGTCACGTCCCAGATACCAGTGTATGTCGCCGGATGCATCACGGTTCCTTGGGTTTGAAGTCGTGTCCGCACCACATTCAAAGGATATACGACGCTAGCACCGAATGCTCCAGAGGTGGCGCCAATAATTCCCGTAGCAATGTTACCTGGCTTGACGTCGTCTTCATGCATGTTGTCGCGCTTCGCCACATAGGTCTTGTACGTGTTCTTCAGCAGCTCAAAGGTGCCCATGTCAATAGCGCTATAGGGAAACATTCCCACGAGGCCCATTGTCAGGCCCCGATAGCATGCGCGCACGCCGCCATCAGCGTACATCTTTACAGCCGTCTGGCGAACCAGAGCAACACCCTGAAGACCATCCTTGACAGTTTCGCACTGAAGACGGAATTTGAGGGTATCGAGGGGATAGACAGAAGCCCTACAAGCTGTCAGTTCAAGATTAGTTCGGGTATTGTCAAGCGACGTACTGTGCAATCATGCCAGCAAGACCACCGGCAGTAAACTTAGACCATGAGCTGAGCTTCTTTGGGTCGTTGTGGCCCTCAAAGTTGGCGAGGGCTCTCTTGGCCGCTTCATATGAACCGAACTTGATGGCCGTTTCTGGCATAATTTTTACGACATTCAGGCCGTTTCCTGAGTTTGTTAGCATCCTAGTCTCCAATCGTTGGCCACACTCGGCCAAGGCAGCATTCTACTGGCTCACCTGCAAACAAACTCCGAACACCCCCCGACCTTACGAGGTCTCGGACAGCGTCGCTAAACGGTTTCGCTGCATTCTTAAGCGCAGAGAGAGGACGCCCTTGTCGTAGTGCTGCTCCCGCCGTCTCGGCGCGGCTGGTGGTGTTGACAAGCAGATAGACCTTCAATCGGTCGAGAGGCGCAGTAGCCGTCCGGGACACACCGCCGGCGATGGCACCCGCAAGAAAGTAGCCTGGATCAGGTACAAAGTCTGTCAGTTTATACTTCTTGTGCACTACTGTGGTTCCAGTGGTATGTTCATGTCCATGGGTGCCATCGTCGACGTATTGCGTCAGGGATTCGGCCACATCGGGCGGTGCCTCGACGGCTGGGTCGTCGTAGTCGGGGTATGGTACCGCGGCGACGGTGGCCATGTTCTTGGTCGTATCCGGGGCTTCATCCAGTGCTGGGCGAGTGGTTTCGTTGGAAGGTATCGATGTCCGGTCGGGAGAGGGCCTCGGGGAATCGAAGGGAAAAGCGACTCGGAGAAGAGAGCCGAAAAGGGTGATGAAAAGGGAGCGGAAGCCGTCCGTACCTAGACCCTCTAATGTTTCCTCGCTCACAATCGAGTCTCCTTCGGGTGTCACGCTGACCACTGAGTAGTAAAAGTCGAGGACTGCATGGAGGTGAGAGTCGTGGTCGTGGGGGGGCATAAAGAGGAGGAAGTTTCTGAGAATCCATGATCAGCTGCGACTGCCGCTAGTCATCGGATAACAAGTAGCACTGCAATGTCGAATCGATAGGCGAGCGAGGTCTGGACTCTTGAGAGTTGCCATCGAATTCCATCGCGGCCCGGTGCGAGCTCGGGCTTGGCACATGACGTTATGAGGTTCATCCCCGCCAAAATGACTGAGGGTCAGTAGTCATGAGCATCATCTGACGGGATGCGACAAATGGCCAGCGGGGGCGACAAGGAAGAGAAAAATCGGGGAAAGGAAAAAAGAAGCAATAAAATCGGAAATCAGTGACTAACCGCCATTCATCAAAGCTGACATAGCCGTCGTTGTTGAGATCCATGTCGTCGAAAAACTCGGCGAGGCGGCGGTTCGAGAGTGTGAGGCCAGCATGCTTAAAGGCCGTCTGGAGCTCAACCTTGTCGAGCTTGCCATTTCCATCCTTGTCAATTGACCTAAAGAGGGCGAAGAGCTGGCGCTCAGCCTTTTCGACAAATTTTCGGAATTCTGCAGGTGCAAGAGAAAAGAGAAAGTAAGCCTTCAAGTTGCAGCCGCAAGGTGCCGAGGCGAGGAATCATCGGAAAGTCGGAGACGATGATCGGGAGGTTCGGGTGTATAGAGAGATAAAGAAGGCAGAGGCAGGCAGGGTTGCGCTACGCTACGTTGCGTACCTTCGTATTGGATCTTTCCATCGCGGTTCTTGTCCACATCGTCCATGATGCGCTTCAGCATCTCGTCGGCATTCTTCATGGCTGCAATGGCCCATCAGCATCTCTCTCGGGCGTGGACCAGCGCATGCTCTCGCTTACGATGATCAATCCTGCGAAGCCCCCTCTTCAAGCCCTTGAGATCCAGCTCGCCGGTGTGGTCGGGCTCGAGGCTCGCCCACAGCTCCTCAACGCGGGCATCGCGCTGGTTCTGCGACTCCCTCAGGCCATCCTCGACGTCGTGGACCAACTTGGACACGCTCATGACGAAGGCGGCGTCTGCGATGGTGGCATATCTCGCCGGAGGGGGCGAGATATCGATATCCGGGGAACGGGGGGTCGCGGCGGCGTCGTCGTTGTCGTCCAAGTCGACTTGGAGAGGCGGGAGCGAGCAGCGGCGACGGCGAGGTTATCGGGTTATGGCGAGAACATGGCTGGGCTGGCGATAGCTGCCAATTGACGCGGGTGACCGGGTTGTGACGTTTTGTTGGAGGTGGAAGCTCGAAAACGCACACATGCGCAGAGCAGAGTGGCTAGAGTGGAACAAGGCCTCCAGCAGCTGCCGCCCAAGTGCCAGCGCCGGGGGATTCAGGGAAGCCGGGCGTGCAATCACAGGCGCTGCATTATGTCTAGCGCCCCGGAAGGACCCGCTGAGCTGCCGTCTAGCAGATGACGCCCACGCCTTGTCTCGGCTCAAGGGCTTTGAACGAATTTCTTTGCCTGCAAATATTCGCTTAAGCTAGCTAGCAGATGCCCTTGTACCGTCCTTTTATTCAATTGCTGGTTTCCGCCGGCGAGGGACGAGGTTTTTTTTTGTTCATCCCCGTCTCTGTGGTTGGTTGGGTTGCTCTGGACATGCAGATCCGAGGCAATGGATCTCCAAACCCCAAATCCATCCCGCCGATGACATGTTGTGGCTGTGGTGGCGTCGTTGATTCCGATCTTATCATCCACGATCCAGAGCCATCAGCCACGGCCGCAGCATTCGATTATGCAGGAATGATCTCAATCTTTATACATCTCTATCAGAAACTAAATGCAGAAACGCCTAAACTCTCAGTCCAAATTCGTGTCGATGCTCTCCCAATGCATAAACCGTTCAATGCTTCATGTCTCGTTCATCATGTCGGCAAATCATGAGTCCCATCACTTATCCAATCCTCGAGCCTTGACGAACCGATTAATCTGCTCTCGTGTGAGCTTATCGTTATACTGCTCATAACACTCATAAAAGGAGATGATCTCCTGTGTGGCATCCACCATAGATGCGATATCCACATTACTCTCAACCAGCCATGCCGCAAACCGCTGGACTCGCGACACTCGAGCCTGCTGCTGCTTCTCCTTGGGTTCTGGAGTGCCGGGGTCCGGTGTGCCGCCCTGTCCGGACTGACCCTGAGCTCGCATCAGCGCCTGTTGAGCGGCTGCTAAACCCGCCGCTGCCGCAGCCCCAGAAGCGTTTTGCCCAGGTACCGAATTATTAGGTCGAAGCACCAGGGCCAGGAGAATGGCAACCAGTGCAATGATATGCGGGGCGTAGAGTAAGGGCAAGTCGGTCATGTAGTGGTCGTTAACCACCGATCGAGCCAGCTGCACCTCCTCTTCTACCAGCGACAGTTCGGATCGTAAAGCGGTGATACTTCGGTACGGTTGGTGAACAATGAGCTGGGAGCGCATTTCGCTAATCATAAAGAACTCGCACTCGCCCAGCTTGGACGTGTCGATGGCGACGAGATCCCCCCACATCTGCCGGGCCTCGGTCACGATCAGCCTGATATGCTGCGGCGACTCCTCCATCTTGCAGGCCAGGTAGATTGCGGTCGCAATAACAAGGTATGGGTTCGTTCGGCGGATCTCGACTTTCGAATAGAAGCGTTTCATGTAAACTTGAGCGGTCGCCATTGACTGTTGTCGGATCGTGAGGCGCTTAGCCAGCCGGATCAACTCTGTTGGGGGAGTGAGCAGTCTTCTTCCAACAATGAAGCGAGTGACATACGTTGATTGAAATAGATATTCAAGTGGCGCTGCTGCGGGAGCGGAAACATACGAACCAGCTCGGCATTGTCGTCCTCGAGCTTCTGCCGCATCGTGGTTAGCTGATCCTTAGTAAACTGCCAGAAGCGACGTTGCGTCGACTCCCAGTAGTTGGCCGACATGGCTCCTCGGGCAGGTAGGCCGTGAAGGCACCTGTCCAGTGAAGCTGCGACGCTCGTAGAGGGGAAGAGGAAGGGAGGTTGGGCAAGCTGAGGTATTGAGAGAGGTTGCATCCGAGAGGGGAGAGTCTATTCTGTAGCACAAGGCTGGCGACCGCCACTAGCGGTTGGTGGCTGGTGCGTTCTCGAAACAAGGCTGAGAGGCTTACCGTGGCTGAGATCCTCGCAGAAGTCGTCCATGTTGTCTAGGTATTCTAGACAATCAGGGCAGTATAGACGTCTATATCTTTGATGTTTTTATTTATGGTTTATAGACGACTAGCTAGGCCGTTGAGACTTACAGGCGGGGAATATCTCAGTGAACTCTACGTTGCATGCTTTACTTTCATCATATGTAAGTTTCAGTCACAATGTGGATAATCGGATAGTTTTTTAATATAATTCCGCGGTCCTTTTACGAAACTCTTTTCATTGAGCGTCTATGTTCATCCACTATATTTGTTGTTTTCCGTACTTGAGTTCCTGTCGCTCCCCCACAAGGTCTGCCACCTGTCGCCCAGTGTCCGTGCCAAGTGCTCGGAGCCCTTCAATGACACCAGCACGATCTCCAGCGGGCTCTTCCTGGCTCATCTTGAACTTTCCTTCCATGCGTTCAACCTTGATCTCGACGCCGATGATTTCTTTTTTGAGGAGTTCCGTGTACCTCTCGGGCGCATCAGATACCTCCCAAGGCTCGGGTCGATCACCTTCTCCAGTATGGTTCATAATGCCTATCTCCATATGTCTAGTGAGAGCATTAATTTGCAAATTGAGGTACGCAGACGTCTCCTCCGACTTGGAATCAACATAGACGGTGGCCTTTCCGTAGACCTGAACAGCGGCATAATTCCATGTGGGAACAACCTTTTGTGTCTTTGGCTTTGTCTCAGTCAAGAAGGCTGGGGGAAGGTAGGTAGTGGTGAACTGGAGACTGGAAGATAACCAAAACGTCATGCTGCAGGGTTCTAGTAGACTTGGTGATAGCCTCTTCAATTATGGCTTTGCTCTAGGGGTTTGCCCTCGCGAGGTGGTCCCTCAGTATTACGAGTTCGGTCTCGCTCGATTCATCCTCGATACAATACCAATGGAATGTGGCTAGCCTAAACCAATGGGTAAGACTCTGAAGGTGATGAGATGATCGCGGTAAAGATGCCAAGGGGGTTGTCCCGAACGAGGCGGCGTAAGACTCTGGGATCCTCCTCAGCATGTATCTCGCGGATGTACATGGCGTATTCAGAGGCGCTGAGATGGTTCAAGGGTAGTGCCCAAATACTTGAGAATAGATTTATACACCACCCATCAGGTATTCATACAGTAACATTACGAAAGAACTGGCATCTTGTAAGAACATCTAACCTAATAGTTCCAAGCCCAGGATATGATAACTAAGCTCGGTATTGCAGTAGATTTCACCAAACTTATACTCGTTATTAAAATTAAGATGTCACTCTCACAGAGTTAGTTTAGGGACTTGGATCAAGAGTGTGCCGAAAGGCTGAGGTAGGCAGACTGTAGCCGACGAGTTTGATTTCTGAAGGTGTGTCCAGGAGGCCCGAAGTCTGTTTTTGGTGGAGAGGAGCTCCAAACCATCTATGTCAAAAGAGCCATGCAATACTTCAGAAATCTCCGAGACGGAGGAGAATCCCGAGCCATTCATCGAGTTAGTGTGTAAATAGTGCTCTGCTAGAGCCGGGCTGTTGGCTAAGCCAGGTATCTTGACTCGTAGAAGGCAATTGAAGGTTTATTGTGACGCCACATGAGCTTTTTCAGTTGACCTTGGGGACGCTTGAGCATGTATGTATCCCTCTAACAATTGATTTATGCAGACCCGGTCGGTAACCGGGGCCGGGACCGGAGCCACCACCAGGCCAATGAGAAACCGACCGTTGCCCCCTCAGAGACAAGTATAAAATCCAGGGTACACCAAGTACAGTCATGAATTGATCTCGTCATCACTCTTCTTGGGCCACTCATGCAGTGGTAATCGATTTCCTTTTTGCCAAGTGCAATTTCACTTACACCATGGCTTCTATAAGGGTATCAACTGACGACCACACCGACTCCACGTCCGCGGAGCTTGACAAGACTCAAAAGAGGTTTGTTTGTTTTTTCCTTTTTCTCATTTCGTCTTCTTCTTCTTCTTCTTCTTCTCTAGAAAGACATGGTTCACTTATTGTTCAAGGAAACTACGTAATCGTCTCTCTCAACGGGCCTTCCGTCGAAGACAAGCCGAGTACCTCAGAGATCTAAAGAACCGAGCCGAAGCATCGCAGAAACCCGACAATGAAAGGGTCGTGGCCTTGGAAGAGGAGAATGGCCGGCTTCGAGCACATATCACTGAGCTACAGTCACGCTTAGAGGGCATCCAGGCAACACTTCAGATGCTGGCTACATCATCTTCCAAAATCCTAGGACAAAATGAGACCACCTTGCCACGACAACCCCAGACAGATCCAGAGCAAGAATCAGAACTAGAAGAGGAAGCATCGCCACGAGATCAAGGACCCTCGATTACCGTTGAGTCCAGGCCACATGACAATACGAATCCATGGCCCTCGTTCTCCAGTATTGCCCTTGAGTCTATCCCAGTACCCGACTTATCATTCTCGACCGAAATCGACCCAGGGCTTGACATGACAAGGAGTGAAGCTGTTCCAACTACGACAAGATCCAATCTTATTCGAGATATCATCGACAGCGTGGACCCAATCGGATCAAGCCTGGTCAAGTCTCCTCTACAACTGCACCGGATGCCAAATATCTGGAGCTTCAACTATCAAATGGGGAATCAATCCTACGCCGACGCCATCGATGCCTGTTTACCATCCAGGTCGACAAGCGGGCTCAGATGGGTCGAGTCTAACTCTCCAATCTCAGATCACATCCAGATCTTGAAGAAGCTACTCTTGACCAAGCTAAAGCAACCCACTATCCTGGACAGCCGATCTTGTCAAATGTAGGTGTGCTAGGCTCGTGTAGTAAGCAGCGGGAGCTGACATTTGTAACTCAGGCTCTACCAGTCAGTCTCTACCGTTTTGGCCATGTTCAACAGCGTCACTCGACCAGACGTTATGAACTGGTACGAAAAGACGAGGTTCTTCCACATTGTCGAGCTCACAGCCTGGCAAGTCCTACCTTGTTCCCTTACCTTCTCAAAGGTTCACGAGCGTTATCGGCCAACAGAGCTTCAGCTAGGTCTTCAAGGCCAGTACCCTTGTGTCATAGACTGGATCCCCTTTGCGTCGATACGAGACCGTATCATCCAGCTCCATGCCGCGAATCCCTGCATCGACCAGATATTCTGCGACACGGTTAGCGCATACGTCGTCGAGTCGACTCTGTCCGAGTTAGTAGTGGGCGGGTCTCTGATGAAGGTTTACATCCGAGTAACCGACTTGATTGCAAGCATGGCTCTCCAGCAGGACGAGGGAGATTCCGTGGACAGCAGCGCAGTGCTCCCTGCACCAGATATCAAAACCCTCTTCTCGTCAGCAGAGTGTGCACGACTGGCCTTCAAGCATCTCAACATGGACTGTGGGGCTTCCTACTACAAGATTGATCCTGTCTTCTTCAGCAAGTATCCCGAGCTGTGCGATCCATCCGACAACATCGTTGCTTCAGGGGTGCCTCTGAAGCCCGGGACCCAAACAACGCTTACAAGTCCCAATTACGTTGATGCTATGACAGTTGCAACTTACTGCAGCTTTATCAACTTTTCGTTTGACGCAGCGAAGGCACTCTCCAGACTCGAGTATACCTAAAGAGCTGTTTTTCGCCCGTTCTCTTTACTGAGAGTATGACAAGATTGTATGAGCAACATTAGCTGCGCTGGCGTTTCAAGATACCTCAATCAATAGATTTTTAGCCTTTAGAAGGTGCTTGCTTCAATTCAGTCCAATAACAGACGATCTTGTATTCAAAACGATGCCTCATAAGACCACTTGCACACTAAGAGTCAGCGTTGCCTACTCTATCGCGTATACAGTCAACTCATGCGTGATGTATACCGGCCACAGGATACTTTTAGATCGGCCCGGTCGCACCTAGCACAAAACTTATGCAAGCCGCACGATTTGGAATCATCAATGACCAACGGCCGCTGGGTATCCATCCTATACAACGTGATTTGACAAGCCTGCAAACCAGCTGCTCCCTATTCGACAAGTTGAATCTTAATCCAGAAGAGGAATGTAGGCCCATGTCGACCGGGAACCTCTTCCGGTCAAACAGTCCAATGAAGAGCAAAAATGAGCTGTTAAGGGACGACTTGTGGCACATGTTCAGAGCCAAGGATTTGGTGTTGACAATAGGGCACTCGCTAGTCCCGCAATAGGGCGCCCATGTCAATCCAAGGGCGGCTGGGCCATAGCTTCGTCTCCACAGCTTGACAGCTCTGTGACTGTGCATCATTCGCCAATGATGTCCATTTCCTGATTATGCAGGCCAAAGTGGTCCTGTTAAGGAGACACACGACATGGGATGATGCGCAATGCGCTCTCTTGTTCCTTTGTTAATCATGGGAAGACGGAATATCAATACCAAACTTACCATGCTGTGTCAGGGCCTCCAGGTAACCTTACTCTTTGAAAGCCAGCTATACTACTAAAAGTAATCCTCTATTTAATCATGACCCTTTCTTCTGGTCCCTCTATATCAATTACGACCGTTTCTAAACCACGGCATTGTCCAGAGAATGAAGAGGAGTCCAGAAATTTCATTGTGGCTCCAGCCAGAGCCATAGTGAAAAATGATCCTCTACAAACTTCATGTTAACTCAAGGACAAGCATTACAGATATTCAATACACTGCAGTCAAACTTTTCCCATCCATCAACCACGAATATCCACGATACACAAGCCAACACATAATCCGTTCTCTCCTCGTCTTATTTATTTCATCGGGCTGATGAAAAAGTGATCATTGGTCATGGCCGTAACGTTAAACTTCATCCCGACTTCAATCAGCCCCTCGGCTCTTGGCACGCATAGCATACCAAAGCTCGGTTTGAACTTAAGCCCCGGGTCGATCCGTCGATACTTCATTAGCTGATTCCAAGGTTGGCGCGGATGCTTCTCGGCCGTGGCGGGATCAACGTTGGGCACATGGCATCGCAAACAGCGGCAGACCACATCCAGGTCGAGCGAGGCCTTGTCTTGGCTGATTCGCAGAGCCTTCCATCCATCCTCGTTCCAAGGTTCGCTGCCACGGATGATGATGTTTGGCCGGAAACGCTCAATCTCAATCTTGTCCTCTCCTTCTTTAGCCAGGCGTTCATTAAGCTCCGCAATGCTCGCCATCGAACCAACCTACACAATTGAGTATCAGCAATCTGGGGCAAATTCAGGATTCTCGATGAAACTGACTAGCACAGGCATCATATCAGCAAATTTAATCGCCTCAGTACGTCCAAGACGATCCGGAGCTCCGCAGCCACGAAGCACCCGAGGTGTAGGGCCCTTGTACATGAGACGAACTTCCATCCCCAGGAAATCTGAGATCGGCTGTGTAAGACTAGCAGGGTATTCCCAGGCATCGGTTTGCTCGCCCCAAATGCCCGCCTTCTTCAGCTCGGTGTGATCCTGAAGCCATTGGGTGGTGGGATGAGCCGGAATCTCAAATGTATACTCTTTTAGAGTCACAGTGAGCTTGTCGCTATCGGGGTCCCAGGCAGTACGGATGAGTGTCATGTCTGAATTCTGTCGGATGGTGACGAATTCACGGTTCACAACCGAGATGAACATCCAATTGCGATCCAGATCAAGGCCCGTCCGGAGCAATTGAGCCGACTTGACGTCGAAGCCGCGGCATGACTTGATGGGATAGACACGCAGACCGATTATCTCATCTGCGGCAGGTAGGGGCAAGCTCGGTTCGCCAGTTGGTTTCTGGTAGAAACGGAGGAGGAGCAGCGAAGCAATCGCGATGGTGAATAAAATCAGGGCCAACGGGTGGCTCTGGGGGATTTCGAGGAGAGCCATGGTGATCTAAGCCTCGGGTATAGAGGTCGAGAAAGAGTTGGCGAGAAGAGACGGGCAAAGAAGGTATAAGTAAGACCAAGACCGAGGCGGGAGGGCCGGTAGATTTAAGCTCCGCCAAGCGCCCGATTCTGGTGGGGACTGTACCCCAACTTTCGGTGTGGTCCCTCATACAAGTGGTGAGGGAGCAGATAAGAATGTCATTTGAGTCATGAAGAATTTCATTGCTGAATTCTACCATGACCGATCCAACAAATTAGGTACGATAACCTAAGTGTAGCCCGTAAGGCTTCATGGTTTGCGAAGAGCAGCCAACATAGATTCGAGGCCCAGCCCGCTACGCCGCTGCAGTCATGCTCCCATATATCAAGTGCTGAGGCATACGTAGAGTCTCTGCCCTTTTCATTTTATTCATTTAGTCTTCTTCAGAGTTCTCGTCAATCTAAACGTCCGTGGAACCAGGTGAATTTCCTCCCATCCACCTACTGTGAATTTGAACGTTAGACCAAAGCCGAAACCAGGCGCCTATCAGTAGAACGGGCAGAAATAGATCAATGACATAAGCTAGAAACGTCCAAATTTTGATATATTACATCTTGGAGGCGAAGACATGCCATAGTGAACTACTTACATAACATACATATCACGTACACGACGTGGTGGGGTCTAGCAACGATGATTCCAAATCGTGTGGGAACCATCCGTACCCCCGACACTAACCAGTCGTGGTCAGAAAACCCGGGAATTACAAGGTGATTATTATGGCAAGTAAAGCCAAACTTACAAATCACTCCTATATTATAGCTAAGGCTCTATGCACTTATCATGAGTGACGATGGGTATTTGAGCCTCACGCCGTATGGCAGCAAGTGCGTTTGACCTCCGCGACCAGGTGACTACCTTGTACTCACCTTCTTAAAGTAGAAAGGCTTAATCGTAGAAAAGTGGTCTGCTGGTCGCATTGGCTTTCGGTCTGACTCTCTTCTCGACTGTCACAACGCCTATGTTTATTGCAGACAAACCACACCCGTATCTGATACGAGAAATATTCCAGAAAAGGCCCAAGCCGTTCTCCTAACCCCAGCATAACTAAGGCCTCAAGTTCTGTTATGGAAATTCTTATAAACTTCAATGTGGGATTCCTCTAGCGTATATGCGTCCCTCGTTTGATTCAAGTAAACGGGTTTAATATTTTCTTCAGTAACCTCTATTATATGTCCTGTCTTCGTTCCAGAATTACTTAAGCTAAAGTTCGTCCATGATAGGTAGGCCTCTAGCAGCTCGTAAAGAACTCACAATCCTAACTTAAACGCCAATCTGCGAGGTCAATATAATTCAACTCGTGAATAATGAAGGATACGCGCGACAGGACATTAAAACTCGGGGCAAGGATGGTCTATACACCATGTTTAAATAAATAAATTTCATTCAATATTCTTTTCAGTGTCCCTTGACTTCTTCTGGGCCATATCCATTGCGCGTTGACGGATGGTTTAGTGACAATGTGCATCGAGCTCTTTGAAACTAACCTCGTGTTGGATATTTCATATCAATTAATGCAGTCGACACTCCTGGTGGTTTAGGGCATAGGTAGAACCCCCAGGTCAAGCTAAGCATTTCTCGGACGTGTTCTACCCAACTACATGCAAGTCAAGTCCAGCTCTTGTATATTGCTTGCTTCGAAGTGAATGCATGATGGTTCCAGGAATGCGTTCCAGAGTGCAAATCGACCTTCACTTATATTCAAAAGACAGCCCAAGAGCTGGATAAAACATCATTGCCTTTACAGGGTTTCCCATGAATCAATCACAAGAATCAAGTCCAAACCAACATGTTGGTTTTCAACTGTTTACTGGGCTGTCTCTGGGCGGGCCACAAGCACTTTTCCTCCGGTCACGACTTGTGACTGCAACGATTATGTGCACTGATGTTGTCTTTTGAAGCACAGTTTCTAGTCCTAATTAACCCTTGACAGCTCGGCCGGTTGTTGCAATATTGGTTTCTTGATGGTGTTTAGGTGAGATAAGATAAGCAGCACCTGTGATCTAACGATAAGATAGCAAGGCGACACAGACGCCTGCGTAATCCTCAATTGCTGCTGGGAATGGTCAATTGGGGCTCCGACGCCGGAGACCTCATTTGCCTGTGACTCGAGCTGACTATCTAGCTCATGACGAAATGTCTGGTGGCAGAAGGATAGAGTCATCCAAGCTGAATTCGCTCATCATGGGACCCGAGTCAACAAGAAAGACTGACCAGGTGACGTCGTTTCTCTCCGCAAAGTGTGGCGCGCGGGATGGCCCTGTCAGAACAGATTTCCGAGCTTC
Source organism: Fusarium sp. JS1030 (assembly GCA_000966855.1). Lineage (NCBI taxonomy): Eukaryota > Fungi > Ascomycota > Sordariomycetes > Hypocreales > Nectriaceae > Fusarium > Fusarium sp. JS1030. Next base: position 282,161 of record JWIW01000004.1, on the reverse strand, counting down.
ACTCAGCCTCAATCCGAGAGTGGCGCTGTTATTGGTGCTTGGTGGGCTGAGCTCGGACGCCCAAGAGGGAGCGAGAACGAACGGCTTTGCTCACAGCTTTCTCCGCAGTCTGAGACAGCTCGGCCGGCGAGAGCAGCGCAGTAGCCGACGGGGGACACGCCATCTCGGTCGGAAATGGCGGTGTGGCGATGGGAGAGGATGGCACGCGGTGTGTATCAAATCATGGCTCGTCTCATGTCTCGAGATGGAGGGTAGGTACTGGACTGCCTGACAGTCCGTGGCAGTTGAGATGCGTGCATCTGGTGCATGGCCTGTTCAATGCAGCGATCACGATTAAGGTTGAGGTTGCTATGCCGTGACTGGATGCGTCCATGGCATTGTGGGCGGAGAGAAGGCTGAGATGTGGGCTGGTTATGGTGTTGAGGAGGCTTGATTGAGAGGCTTCGCCCTCGCACCGATCCGTCTCTTGGTGTTGTGTCTCGTCGTGGGTCAGTCAGTTCGGTTCGTCCAGTCAAAGGATCTGACAGCCACTTTTTGGCGGTTGAGTGCCGAGGCCACGTTCGACAACGTCCGAGCAACGCCTGAGAACCAACAAGGATGCACTGCAGGACGCCCGATGGGGGCATGCCGTTGTCTCTGGAACGTCTTCAGGGTAAATCGAAGGCGCCCAGTGTGTGTCTGGGTCTGTTAAAGAATCTTTGTCTGTCGAGATTGAGTTTCTCGTGATACCCAAAATACCATTGTTGCGCAAATCACGCTCTAGACTCTTCTATGCTTTGCGCTAGGAAACCGAAGCACAAACTGCCACAAAGCATCACGCATTCGGGTGACGGACCCGAGATCTGGAGAGTTCAATAGGACCCTTTGCCAGGAACGTGAGTTGAGTTGAGTTGTTGTCGAGCGTAGGGGACCTTGGAGAACCTTGGGGTCCCGGACCACCACACACGTTTGACGACGACGGTGATCGGCGTGGGCGAAGCCCTCCCTGACCAAAACCCCAACCCCTTGGCCCGGAGCAGGACAAAGCAACACCAGCACACCAGGTTTAAACCTCCGCTAGCAGGCTTCACAGCCCGCCCAAAATAGATAGTGCCATCGGCCAGCCCCTCCCCGCATCATCCCATCGACAGTCGAGCAGCTTGTGGGGCCAAATCCCTGTCCTAGCTAGATAAGGAGTACACCCAGTTACTCATAGAAGGTGCGGTGATATAGGTATTCCTTATCAGTCGCCAGGATGTATTGACTTATGGTTGGTTCAAAAGAGCCCCACAAGCTGCTCGACTGTTGAAGGGATGGCCCGGCAAATGACACACAGCGTGGGAAGGCCTCTCTCTCGTGGCGTGGTTAGACGGGGCAAGGAAGAGCCCGTCCAAGAGGCGCTTGGACGGGGAGCCATTCACTCAAAGGCAGTGGCAGGGCAGGGCAGGATTGGATTTCCGCCGCTAGGAAGGATTCTCCATCACGGCCAGCTGTGGTGATCTATCTAACCGAGATCGAACGGACGGGCTGCGCCAGAGGCGGGATTCAGAGGATTCAGAGGCCAGAAACTGCCAGAAAAGAGCATCGTCGGCACTCAAGGTGGTGTGGTGCGTGCAGAAGTGCACCACAGCGGCTGCGGGATGAGAACCCGTTTGGCAAGGCGGCAAGGCGACCTGTGAGGCAAACGGCGACGGTTTGGGTTGTTTACTTTGCCGCCGTCGTCACTCGGTATCGTCAACACCCAGTCCAACGACGATCTCCGAGCGAGATGTCCAACCCTCCGACACATGCGCAATCTCACCAGTCTTGTCCTGCATCGGGGACGCATCCTCAGCACCTAGGCGCCCGCAAGCACTGCGACCGCCGTGGCCAAGAAGGAGTTCCTGCGTGAGGGTTGCGTGGAGCGTGGGCCCCAGGGCGCCAATCCAGGGCACAAGCAGAGGGAGAAAGAGAGTCGAGAGCCCATCGAAGCAGTCCCCTGCTCCGGGCAGGGCGAGTTTTACAGGGTGCGGATGCACGCAGAAGCTGCAGGCGTGGGTTGGGTATGGATGAGACGATCCGTTTCTGGCGGACAGCTCAGGTACCGCAGATTTCACGAGGCCTGACGGCTAGATCCTTGGTGACCTGCGAGGGTTGTCAACTCAAAAGAGGTTGGCGATAGTGTCCGTCTGGGTCTGGGCGTGTCCTGCCACTCCGTACCCCGTCAATCAATCAGTCAATCAATCTAGCATCAAGCATCAAAGCGCTACCCTACACGGGCCCCGCGATACACGTCACACGGCACTTCCAGAAGCTCGCGATCCAAGAACCAAGATGATCTCTCTCTCATTCGATTTGCCTCTCGTGGCAATGGCGCCGGCGAACCCTTGAGACACAGGAAATGGTCCGACTTTTTGGGGAACAAGCGACGACTATCAACGGCGTCCTATTCGGCAGCTGTCCAGGGCACAGCGAGAGGATGGGCTGCGATCTGCAGAGCGTCTCTCCACGACGTTCCCCGACTGTCCACAATGACAGAATGGCCGGCACAGTGTGTCTGGGCGAACACGGCGACTTGTTCACGTCCTTGTCCAGCCGCCACGTTTCCAATGGACCCATGCCCAGACACCGATTGACACACCTTTAGGACCCCGTTCGCCGCCACTGGAACCATTGCGACAAGGTCCTGGAAGGGTCTCGAGGCCACCCAGTCACAGCTGAGCGCAACCCTCCCTCAAGCGGCCCAGAGGCCGGGAATTGCTTCGCAGGTTGCTCACAGTGTCAGTCATGCACGGTGCAGGACCGACTAGTGCTCACTGCCTCACAGTTGGATCGCTTGATCGCATCCCACCGCCCACCATCCATCGTCACCCGCCGGCCATGAAACCCCCAACCTGGAAGCCCAGCAGGGTTCACCAGCCTCGAGCTTAGACCGCGATTGATTGATTGATTGATGGAGGGTTGACTGACGGAATGGATCCATCCTGCGTGCTTGCGTGCGCCGGGGCTGGGCTTCGGCACTGCACCTCACCACGGCCTCGCAACTCTGCACCACCATGCAATGGACTTGATCGTCAACGGGAACGGGTTGGACATTCACTACCAGATCAATCATGCCTCGACCGCAGCATCAGATATGTACGCCGTGGTAATCAAAGATTGCGGGGCACCAAACGTCGCAGATGAGAAACGCAATCCCGTTCCTCGCTCTCGCTCACGCGCGGTGGATAATAACAATTTCAGAAATGTCAACAAACAAACCGTCGAGCAGTCCAATCATGATGCGCGACGGCAGTGCTGCAAGAGGGGAGAGCGCCTAATTACATGGCTCTCGGGGCCCTGAAGGGCTGTCCAGAAAGGGGCTTGCTGCGCTAGCACAGGGGAATTGCAGCGGACGGCACGCGGCCGAGATGGTGCCTGAGAAGTCCCATATTCTTTGACGGGTTCCGTCACTCACCTGACGAACAATGCGGCAACCCTGGAAGCCCTGGCAGCCCTGTTTATCGGATGTTCAAACGATCCAATTTTGGGGAGGATTTCGGATGGGGGACGGAGTTCAACGGAGGCGCACGCTTGTACAGTCCAGCTCTAGCACGCGGGCTTGGACGGGACACAGCTGAGAGAAAAAAAGAGAGCACGCCAGCACGCCCATTCACAGAGGCCACCACCCAGTGCAGAAGCCGCTGGAGTCTCCTGGGGCACGCTTCGGCCAAGCTGGGTGCGGTCAAGTGATGAGGACTGGAATGGGGAAGACCGAGAGCCCCGGCCCTTGAGGCCTGGCACTGGGCTGGCTGGAGTTGGAGGGCGTCCAAGGGCACGAGGTCGGGTAGCCGCTGAGTTTCGGGTACTGCATCTCACACGCTTCAGCCCCGCGTAAACAAGGTATCGCTAACGCCGCCTCCTAGCAGACCTTGGAGCTGACCAGCCCTTGGACACTCTGACGACACTGTTCACGCGTTTCGACTCGCTACTGTGCCGCCTTCAGCGACCCTCCCGCAGGGACAAGGGTGCAGCAGTAGCATGCCACCAAGATTACACTGTGGCACATGCTAGCCCCAGAGAGCGCTAGCTCCCTGTGCGTCAGCCCAATCAGAACTAGGTGGCAAAGCGGGCGGGACCCGCGCTTGCTGGCAGTGATTCGCCAGAAATAGGGCCCACCCTCATCTCCTGGTTCGGCAAGCGGTGCAGGTGGAGCAAATTGTGGGTAAGTGGAATACATGTGGATGCCCACCGTCCCCAACCAACAAAACCGGCCGTCCGCCGTCCCCGGTGCCTTCCTACGTCCTCCCACACTCAGCACCTTCTTATCAAAGCCAGCCGTCACCTCGCACCTGCCCCCTCCCCTCGTACCTCTCGCCTCGCTTCGCTTCGCTCTATCCCACAATTCACTCCAACCACCAAAAACCTACATCAACCAACAAACCTGCTTCTCTCTACATCTTGACCAAAGACATTTTATTCCCTTTTGTGACGCCGGCGCTTCTCATCTGTCAACCACGACGACTTCGACGACTTCCTAAGGCACATACTTTTTGTTTGTGATTATCAACACTCGAATCCAGTTAATCCCGCACCAACTCCGGATCCCCCCCTCGGCTTTCCAACTTGGCGCAATCACAGACTGTCGACCTTCCGACGCTCATCTTGACCAACCATCAAACAACATTAGCATAATGTCCGCATACTACCACTACAACGCCCACCCCGCGCACCCTGCTCCCGTGTCGCACAACCACCATGGTGGCCGAAATCGCAGGGCTCCCCGTCTGTCCGTATCTCAGAATGCGCAGCGCCAGTTCCGAGGCGTCCGCAGCATGAAGGAGCTTAACGAGTCTGCCTCGCTTTCCGCCTTCCGCAACAAGTTCGAGACAAGCCGATCTTTCGATCTCGAGGACGACATGGAGTTCTGCCCCGGTCTCTTGACCGAGAGCGACGTGAGTTGTTCCGGCGCATTCCCCTCGATGCAATCGCATCCTGACTCACCACTTCGCAGTTGGTCTCCATCTCCAGTGCTTCTGAGCGCTCGTCACTAGCCAGCAACTCTCCCGACTCTTCTCCCACTCAACAACCTAATACTGTTGCTCCTGGCTTCTCTCTCAACTCAACATCTCCTGCTTTCATCCCTCCCAGCTTCCAATCCCAGCAGTCAAGCTTCAAGCTCCACCAACCCTCAGCCACCCGCGGTCGCAATGCTATTCCCATCATCAACCCGGCCACCGGCATCACCATGTCGAGCCCGCCTCAATCGGTATCGCCCGGCAGGATGCAACAGTCCATGCGTCGATGGTAGACGGTGACGAGTTGTCACTCCACAATTCGTAACTGATTGTGGAGTCGACTTGGTGCCGCCGCATCTGCGGTGCATCTTGGACTGCAGAACCGTTCATTCGTTCTTGGCAGCTGTTCATCTTGGCGGGCACATCGAACGACCAAGACTTAATTTTGGCATCGTCTTCTTTTGCGGGCTGGGTTCCTCGAGGCTTTCTGGGGGTCGTCGCTTGACGCGATGGTCCCTCACTGTTGGCTCCAACAACGACAATCAATCACCACACTCAACACCATCCTACTCCAACTGTATAAACATCCTTAATCGACATACTCTCCTTGTTGCACCCAACAAGTTTCAATGAGGATACAACTGGCGCGGAATGAGAAAGATCGATACCACTTTTCAGGCTTGGTCACTTTGTTTTTATTATGCGACAAATCAAATACCTAGGGTTTGGGTGTCCGCCTCGAAAGCTGAGGCTGTCTGACACGAACGGGGCGTTTTTATCCGCGGTTTTGCATTTCAAGACGACATTGCATCGGTGTTCACGGCACGCGGACGGGAATCTGATTTCGGCATGAACTGTTTTGATTTTACACGGGACGCAGGGTTGGCCTCCCTATACTAACACCAAAATGTCTTCTCCTCATCACGGTCATGGGTTCATGAAGTCATCAAGAAGAAAAAGAAGAACATAGATGGAGTGCTTTTCACGAGCGGGGTCTTTACGGGTGTTTTTGATCGGTCGCATCTGGGAAATATCTTTTGGGCGGTGGTCAGGATCGAGACGAACGGTGTCAACTGATTTACAACAACAATTACTGCATCCCCGCGAAGGGGATGGGGGGTCTGGGAAATCACGGGGAGTTGGTCGAATTTTCGGTTTGATCCCGCTGTTGCAATGAACGGGGAAAAGGCCTTGTCCATTCTTCATCCTTCTTTGTACGATTCCGGGACAGCCTATATATTTGTCCTCTTTTTTGTTTTCTTATTGATATTGGCCGGGCTTTTTGAGCGGGACGTTGGCTCATCTTGCTTTCTTGGAAGGGGTTTTGTGCTTTGGAGCGTTGCTTGGTTTGGGCCTCGTCCTGGGAAGACGGCTTTTTTACACTGTTTTGTCTCGCCTTCGCAGCAAGCATCTGGAGTGTTGGGCCGGTAGGACATGATATGATCAAAGAGTTGCGCGCGGGACGGTTTTTGGGATTTCGGAGGCCCTCGTGCCTGGTTTTACAATGCAGCGGTAGACTGCAACATGTGTGGCTATTGTTAACTGGGTATTGGCGCTGTCTGGTTGCGACGACGTGGCTTCAGAGCTGCGAGACGAGAATACACGATCTGTTCAAACAACTTTTTGCGTCTTGTGATTTGTGCATGTATCTTGCAATGTGACTAGATGTCTGTGTTGTGTTGAGCGCCACGCCTAGAAATAGGCTTGGGTAGCTGCATGTCAATCAGAATTGAAGGCGGACGTCTGTCAAATGTCTAACATGACAGTCTCCGTCAAGCCACAGAGGTTTATCACTGGACCAGTTGACAATGCATTCTCTGTTTCCGCATGCATTGCAGCCAAGCAAGCTTTCCGCCATGACGATGATCCCCAATCCCCAGATGAGTAACTCCAATTGGCAGCCTGCAATTGGCCCCCCAACAAAGGCAAGAGACCGAGGATTGGAATCATGGGCATTTCCCTTATCCTCGGCAAAGGGAATTGAGTAGGAATTCGATCTCCCGATCGATTGGGGAGCGGGCGGGGCCAGCTAGGTACTGTAACTGGGTAAACCTCTCATCATCATCATTATAAACTCGGCCGTGTCAGGAGAAGTGATGATAGTGGTGACGTCACGGGCGTGTAAGTGACAAGCTTTCCATTCTTTCTCTCTCCACCGCAAACGAAACGCAAGAAGGAGGAGGCAGAGGTTATTAAGCTCGTGGAATCCGGCCCCTCCTTTGCCTGCAGCTCTTCTTTTTTTATTTTCCTTCATTCTTCAATTCCTCCATTGCCACTTGTTGTGATTCGCCTCTTTGTACATACGGACCGACTTGAACCTGCACCCCCGGGACAAGAGATACACGCCAGTCGACACAATGATGTCAGCACGATCCATTATGGCTCTGCGCTCTGCGCATGCGAGCAAGACGGTCATGGGCAGGGGATTCTTCATTTCCACATCGTCACGGCTGGGTCTCAAGGAGTCATCGACCCGTGAGTTTGCACCCTCTCTGCAACCTAGAAGCTTTACCCAGACATGAACCCTGATTCTTGTCAACACGTGTTTTGGGAGCCATTGGCTGACACCTGCAACAGAGACCGACATCGACTTCGAAAAGCACAAGAAGGACTCGCTCGACAAGCAAAAGAAGGGCGCCGGCCACTGGAAGCCCGAGCTCGCATCCGACAGCGAGGAGGCCGTCAGGGCGGACCGGTCGGCCGACGAGCCCGCAAAGGACTTGCAGGAGAGGACCAAGAAAGCCGCCGAGGAGACGGCCAAGGCGGGCACCAGCATGCGGGATAACATGTGAAGACGTTGACGTTGACTGGGTCATGGGCGAATGGATGGTCTGGGAGTTGGTGGCCGCAGTATAATAAACTGATAATCCGAATTGATTCACTGTTAGGCATCACACCGTCACTGCACCATCTGTGGATTGATTTGTAGACGAGGAGAAGATGAATTACTCTTGATGCCTGTCAACGTTGTTTCCCTTGCTACTCATTTGGAACGTATCTACGTGGTGGCCCACTGAACTTGCTCCCTATGTACTTGCCTGACATTTCCTAGCACGATATGGCACCAGTAGACTAGAGAATGCTAGTAAGATAATCTTTATTTGGTCAATGGATACATCTATTGCTCTAGAAACATCGATTCCACTTGGACACCATCTCTAATCCCATCGCCAATGTAGGGTAACCCCCGCACTCGACACTCGCTATCGATAAACCTCAACCCCACCCCAAACCCTCTCCGTCCAATTTATTTTCATCGCCGGTCTCGGTCGGCCATAACCTCCGAAGCTCCATCCAACCTCCGAACCTACGCCTAACCCGGGCTCCTCCAGCCCTTCCGGCCCCTCCTCCTCCTCCTCCGAGCAGGAACTGTTGACCTCTTCTCCTCTCTCGCCCGAACTGCGTCGCCTCTCGCCGTTATGTCCACCACACCCCCGCCCTTCCAGTCCGCCCTCGTCGCAGGCGCCCTCGCCGGCACAACCGTCGACCTCTCTCTCTTTCCCCTCGACACACTCAAGACGCGCCTTCAGTCCTCGGCTGGCTTCTTCCCCTCCGGCGGCTTCCACGGCATTTACCGCGGTATCGGCTCCGCCCTCGTCGGTTCTGCACCCGGCGCAGCATTCTTCTTCTGTACATACGAGGGCGTCAAGGGCCTGCTTGCTGAGCCCGCCAAGGACAATGGCACAAAGCCGAGCTGGAGGGATCCCCTCGTGCACATGGCTGCTGCCAGTGCCGGAGAGGTAGCAGCGTGCGCTGTTCGCGTTCCTACAGAGGTCGTCAAGCAGCGTGCTCAGGCCGGTCTTCACGGTGGCTCATCTGCCGCTGCCCTGCGCGCTATTCTCTCGCGATACTCGAGCCATGGTTTCACCACCATGTGGCGCGAGCTATACCGTGGCTGGGGCATCACCGTATTCCGCGAGGTGCCCTTCACCGTCATCCAATTTCCCCTGTGGGAGGCCATGAAGGCCTGGGGTCGGCGTCGTCGCGGTGGTCGCGAGGTTTCTGGAGCCGAGAGCGCCGTTTATGGCAGTATAGCGGGTGGGTTTTCGGCGGCGCTGACAACACCCTTGGATGTGCTAAAGACAAGGGTTATGCTGTCCAAGGAGAGTGTTTCGGTCGCTGAGGTCTTTGGCCGGTTGGCTCGGGAGGAGGGTATCCGACCCTTCTTCGCCGGCATTGCCCCGCGAGTAACTTGGATTTCCATCGGAGGCGCCATCTTCTTGGGGAGCTACCAGTGGGCCATCAACACCATGAATGGCCTTGTATGATTTTGGCTGTCTCCAACTAAAAACTGGGCGGGATCTGTATGATATGATGCATCAAGCAACGAGTCAAGCGAAGCGTGGTGTAAAAGGGGGATAAATAGGCTTGTTTTCACGCTAATGGTATATACGCCTTTGGGGCATCTAACCTATGTACAAATGGATATACGACAAAGGAACTCGCTGGGGATACAAAACCCTGCCTCTTCCAGGCATCTAACACGAAAAACAAGGGGGAAGAGGGTGGGCGCTGAGATATAATTCCTCGACTTTCCACAATTCTCTTGTTCGACATGGACACAACCCCAAGGCTATTTTTTGGATTAAGTAGCATGAGTCTGGCCCGGAGCTGGGGCCTGAGCTTGACTATCGTTACTTGCCTCTTCGGTGGCCGACGTCTCCTGCGTTTCCTCGGGCTCGGCGGGCTTTGGTTCCGGAGGAGGGGGGAAAGGCCGGAGTTCCTTTTTGCCGTTGGTCTTGTAATAGAGGACGATGTCGTTCCCACCCTTCCAAAGATGTGTCCGGAGAGTAGACAGAGTAGTCACGGGGTTTAGAAGCTACAAGGAGGGTTAGCTTCTGGGATCATATATAAGTCATACTCCAAGCTTTGCTTACCTGATCGTTGCAATATAATTCCAAGTACTCCTCCGGCTTGAGGGTGTCCTGCTCCGGGTCCTCTGGTGGAGGCTCAATCCTTTCCGCAACATATGCGAGTATCTTGCGAACTCGCAACATGCGATTGGCATTGAGTCGGTTGTTACCATCGGCAGCAGCAATCGTCGGCAAGCTGTCGTCTACCGGGTGCAACACGAAAGAGACCTTGACAGGGTCTTTGTTGGGAACCTTGTTCTGAAGTAGAACCTCGCCAAGCCACTTGGGGCCCTTCTGCTCGATTAGGTCTGCGTCCTGTCCAACATTCCCAACGATGCCTTGGTAAACGTTTGCGCTACCGCCCGAAGTCTCCTCCTGAATGACGACTTTAGTTCCCGGTGGGAGTTTGAGAACGGGTGTTTCGTTGGGCAAGCTGGGCACCATGCGAGTTTCTACTGGCTTGTCGGGACTTTCAGCCAATTGCTGGTCGTACTCCTGACGGATCTTCTGCACCGCGCCGAAGAAGCTGTCATCAACTTCCTTCTCCTTCTCGTGAACTGACGATGACTCGGATTCTTCTGCTTTTTCCTCCACGATAGCTGGCTTTTCCTGTGTGGCTTGGGAAGCCGACCGGGCAAGCTTCTTAGTACCAAACGACATCCGAAACTTCTTCTTACCGAATGGTGTGCTTGGTGACTTGGTGCTGTCGGCCTTTTCCTTCTCTTTATCACCACCATCCATGGATTTCTTCGAATCTGCATTGTCCTGCGCTGGGGTCGACACCATGCTTGCAGCCTTGACAGCCGTTTCGAGCAGTTGCAAAGGGCTAGTAAAATAGTCCTCCTTTTCTGTCGATGGCCGACTAACGTGCGATGCTCTCTTCTCTATCGGGCTCATTGGACTCGATGCGGCATCCTCAGGGACACCAGGCAGGCTGGATGGACCTGACATGATGCTCGGACCGGGCGTAGCCAGGCCAATGCCAGGAGTATTGGGGTACTGATTGAGATTCGGCTTTGGTGTAACTTGGTCGGCAGCCTCCCAATCTGGTACAGATGGTTTCGGTAGTGCTATTGACAGGGGAGCAGCCTCAGCAGAAGGGCCAGCAGCGCCCTGTCTTGATTCGACACCTTCGTTGAGCTTTTGGCGGTATGCTTCATCTCTCCTGATTTCCTCATCAATGAGGTCGGCAAAGAGATACCGAAGAATCCATTTTCCGAGACTGACTGAGAGAGGGAATTAGCTTTGCTCAACTGTTAAAGCAACCTTGGTCAAGCTTACTTCGTTGATCTTCTCGGAACTCAATTGGCTCTGCCATCTCGAGCTCATCTGCGTATACCTCTGCATCGAAGCAATTGAATGGCTCGAGCACCACGGTTAGGTTTCCTGAGCTCAGGTCGAGCGAGCACCACGGCGCCACAGCCTCCACAGTATTAACGAGATGCTCTACGTCCTCTAAATGCTGCTTGCCAAAACTTTGAATCGGTTTGCACTGTCACAGTTAGTACCGGTTGTGACGAAGCGATCCGGTTCGACCAACCTTGATGAGATCCCATAGTAACACATCGCCAGCCGTATCTAGCGTTAGAACTCGTCTCCTATCGTTGAGCAATTTGTACTTTAGCAGACCGAATTGACCCTCAATTGTCTCCTCGGGTACGTCGTGGATCGGCTTGACTTCAGGATCTGATTGGTCCAAGACAATCTCTGACCCTTTTCGCGTTACTGTGTCAGTTATGGTGTTGGAATCGGGATCCGGGGCGCTTCGAGAGGGAAACGCAGCCGCAGCAGAGATGCGAAGGATAGAGTCGGCGGGAATCTCCTTCTTGGAGGCTCCATTAACAGCTGGAGGAGATGCCTCACGTGGCCTGCTTGATGCGTTTGACGTGGCTCTATGGTGTCGGAACGACTCAGGAAGTTGAATGTTGATGTCCGTATCAACGTCCTCCCATCGATTGATCGATGACCTATTTGTCGCCGTCCAGATGTGACCTCCGGCAGCGACAACCTTGCCTACACCAATATGTTCCTGTGCCACAGCAAGACTGAGACCATCGTCCATATCCTCTAGACTACCCCGTACATCAGTTTTGGCCACCAGACCAGAGCGATCGGAGCTGTAGAAGACACCTAGTCTCGGATCGTCCGAGAAGAGAGACCATACACTCTCATCATGCATGGTAAAGGTGTACATGCACCGACCATTCTTGATACTCCACATCTTGATCGTCTTGTCGGCACTAGCACTCAAGATGGTGTCACCAGCGTCGTCAATGAGAATGGCGCGGATGTTGTCGACGTGACCGACGAGCTTGGAGACCTTGTTGCCTGTCCGGGGGTCGTACAAACGCACTGTCTTCTCTGGGCCGCCACTCGCCATAATGTTGCGACCAACACGAAGAGCGTAGACTGAGCCCTTCTCGGCGATTTCCTCGCCTCTGACGTCGATTTCGAGGGTCTTGCCTCCGCCATTGAGATCCCACAAGCAAATCTTGCGATCGAGACCACCAGACGCGATCCAGTTTGCGCCCATATCCGGGGGCGGGGTTGCAACGCATTTGACATAATCGGCATGCTCGCCAATTGTCTCAGCGCGAGCATTATCCTCCTCGGAGTGGGGTCGCCAAATCTTGACTGTGAGGTCGGATGAGCCAGAGACCAGGGCCTGATTATTCTGAGCGAGGGCAATATCGTTGACCCAGTGCATGTGGGCGTGGGTTTGGGCTCGGAATTTGGTCGTGTGCTTGGGCTTCTTCTCGTCGGAAGCAGGTGTCGAGTCGGCGACATCGCTGCGGCTTTTGAGATCAAGGTTCAGGTCCCAGGCGCATACTATACCGTCTCGGCCACCTGAGTAACTGCATGGGAGACATGTTTAGTGGCAGGTCAGGTGGTAGTTGGGAGGCTGGGATTGGGGAGAGGGCTCACAGAATGCCGTTGTCTTTATCGACGGCGAGGCCATTGAGGCCGAGACGATGACCCCCAGCGGAGGATTTAGCATTTTCGAGGACTGAAAGGTGCGTCAGAACTCGGATCCAGCTTGTCAAGAGGGTCTGGGTGAAGTTGTAGGCGATCCCGAGACGTTGTCTCGGCGAGCGGGGTCATTGGGAGCTGGGAAGAAGTTGAAGAGGAGCTCTCACCATAGCTGATTCTCTGGCGCGCCTTCTTGGCCATGGCGTAACGAGAGAGACCAGACGGTCAAGCATGCGCCGGGGGCGGAAGAGGGTAGCACAAGCCGCGGGTGGGCGCAGTAGTAGGCGGCCACGGGGAGGGGAAGGGGGGTAAAATGGCAGTCGCGTACTTATTAGGTGAACTTTTTGAATGCGGTGGGAAGGTGGTGATGGTTGTGAGATGCGGGATGTGGAAGCTCGAAAGTGGAGGAACCGAAGACATGGCTGGACGTCTCATGGCGCAGGCGCATGGCTACGCACCTACCTACCTCCGCGGGCCTGGGGCCTGGGGCCTGCCTGCCCTGCAGGGCGCCAAGTGCAGCAAACGACGGCGGACCAACCTTCCTTGTTGGATGATGGGGATTTCCAGGGCAGGAGAGATGGAAAGAGAGGCAGGAGCGGGGAGGGGAAGGACTGCTGGGCCGTTGAGCCGCCTGGAAGACCGGCACCCGACCCTCCAAGGGCAGCTGGACCCTGTGAAGTTGACGCCTCGTGAGTCTGGGGGAAGAATTTCCAGGGTGGGAGCGCCCTGGGAGCTGTCGATACGACGTCGCGGAACCTGGAGACGGACCTCGGGACCCTTGTCTGCGTCTCGCTCGAATCAAATCCGAGGTCCAGCGGGGGCCATGGCGCCTGCTGCCCGGGCTCTGCTGGGTTCCAGGCCCCAAACCACCACCACGACCCCCGCCGGCTCGTCAACAGCGGGGCCTAGCGCCGTCTTAGAGCCCGCCCGTTGCCTGTCGCCCATTTGACATTTCATCCCAAGTCCACTTTGTTTGGTGGATGGCTTTTTGCTTTCTAGAAAGAGTGGACGGATGAACTTGCTTGCAACGTCGATCTGGCTGATGTGATTGACAGTCTGTTCTCGCCGCCGTTTCCGTGTCTCGGATAGTTATACGCCTCCTCTCTGTTCCTGCAGGTAGCCGTCGCCCTGAGAGCTCATATTAGTTTGGCTGTTGTCAAGGGTCAAGTAGTTCTAGTATTTGAGGGCGGATACATACAGCAAACGAGAGCTTATGGGGTTAATAAATCGATTCCGGCCGAACTCCTGCTAATAGTAGTATTCCGCCCTTCGTCCGTCCCGATATGCCCCATGGAAGCGTGCCTGGGTATTCCCCTTCATAGTCTTACAGCACCTTCAATCGTCATAAACACCATGTCTCCCTTCGCATACGATGGCGAACCCGTCCTTCCGTCATTGGCAAACACACCATCCGACTGAGCACCACTTGGTCGACTGCCACCGAGCCCCCTTGCCTTCGCACTGCGCACAATCGTCATCTACCTTGGTCACATCCTCCCTCCTACCGGGACAGTCCTCTCGGTAGCATCGCGTGTTGCCGCGCAAGACACGGTGGCCGCAGCGGTGTTCGATGAGTGTTTTGGTGCACATGGGAGTCGCAAGTATTGAGGGGCTGAGTTTAGAGATATTCTGGGGCGTTTCGCCAGGCGAATAGAGTGCCGCAACGGCACTGAAGGGAGTGGTAAAGTTGCTTTAGTGTATCGATGCTGATGAACAGGCTGCAAACAAAATGCGACAGTTCATGATAGGCTCCTGCCCTTGGTTGTGTCCGACGCAGGTATCTGTAGTCACGATCACTCGCCGAGGGATGCGCAACAGGGACAGCTTTGAATAGAGTGAAAAAGGGCGGTTGTTTAAATGTGCGCGTGCTCCCCTTGTTGGTGGCACGCCGGTCAGCTCAGCTCCGGTTCAGCTCAGCCTGGTTCTGCTTTAGAGGCACACGACCTTGTTCTGTAGCTTGCTTGTTTGCTGCCACATAAAAAAGGAAGCGAACATGAGACGAGGGGGACTCCTCGGCAGTTTATGTGCGGTGCGAGCACGCGCTCGAGACCTCAGCTCGTAATGGCACAGCCCGACAGCTTCCCAAGCAATTGAGCCTCAGCTTCCGATGCAACGCGGCCGGGAAGGAATGACGTGGACTCCGGAGCTCTAGGAAAAGCGACTTGAAGCTCGTGACGCGGCTTGGACCAATAACTGAGTGGGTGTGGTGGTGGTTTATGTGGCGATTGCATTTGGCGTCTGCCGAGGTCTCCGGTTGGATACGAGGTCGCTTTCTTTCCTTCAAGTCTTGGCTGACTGATGATGAGAGAGAGAGAGAGAATGGCCGCTTATTGCACTGTTTTATGGACTTTTGGAAGGCTAGTCCAAGATCTGATGCTACATTTGGAAACATAATCACGCCGAAAAACGAACGAGCTCGTGTCACTTCTGAAATGTGTCTTCAACTTATGGTTTTCGTAGTATCTGGATGCCTAGTCCTTTTCTATATTTGCTTACCTTTGCGTCTAAATCAACTTCACCTCGTACCTGCATGGGGCCAGCCATACAATACGACCAAAGTTCTCTTCAACCAACCCACACTGTTCTCGGTTGATGGCAACTCAGAGAGTATGCCATCGCCTTTCCACCCTGTGCCTCGTCATCTGGAATTGTCTTCTCGCTGAGAGAACCCAACGACCATATGGCGACTCGCGCATCTTCTCACACCACTCGCATTCCGAGTAGTGCTGGAACTTAATGTCGTCGTGGATGAACAAGCACGTCAGAGCCCGGAGTCGTCGGGTGCAGTGTGTTCTCTGCACAACCGTGCGGTGACCGCAACGGTAGACGTCGAGGACTCTAAGACACATAATTCAGGTGAAGGATTGTTTTGTGAACTTTCCAGCCAGCAGGTCCAGCAGGCGAATGTTGATGACGATGAGAAAAAGAAGACCACGCTTAGCTCATGGCTACGCTTGAAGTCTTAAGTATCCATCCGAAAGAGCCAAAGTGTTTGCGAACATGCTATTGCTTTCCCGAACATGGCTCTTTGGGAACACAAAGATCAGTGGAACAGTAGATCGTGAGTGGAAACTAAATTGTCGGCCAGAGATGAGAACACCGACTTTGGCAGGGTACAAGCATTCTTGTTCTGGTACATGAAAGAACAGGTATGCTCATCACCTGGCCGGTCATGGTGACAGCCCAGAGAGACTGAACGAAGAAAACGTAGGGGACGAAACATCTTGGTTTGTCTATGGTCTGTCTGTGGCTTGGTACCATCATTACATTTTGCATATCCTAACGCCGTGCTAAGAGCCTTCCACGTACATCGCCGGTCAACTCGATCATCCGCCGCCTTTTTTTCGTACCCAAACACCAGCGTTTATCTGGTAAACTTGCTGCGGTTTCCCTGTCGTGGCTGACTGCCATACGCCCTACGGCCTTGTTGCTTCTTGTCTCGGCTCATGCTGGCGCCAAGAGTGATCTCTACGCGCGGCGGCACCGAGAAACCAAAGCTCTTGGCCACCCTGGCCAGATCCAGCTTGTTGATGTCGAAGACACTGCGCAGCGAGTGTGAGGCATATGCATGCAGGTAACTGCGGTAACCATCCTTGGCGCTCTTGTTCAAGTAGTAGTTCTGGCTGATGAGCTTTTCGAGTTGTGATTGCACGTTGACAATCTTCTTGGCGGGGAAGTCAAACTCGACGACGGGGACGCGAGCTGCTTTGAGGTGTGACAAGAAGCCCACTTCGCTAGGCTGCAGGAACATGAGTGATCGACCTTTGGTGTTGCTGCCTCGGGCGGTTCGACCGACCCGATGAATGTAATCGCGAGGGTCATCCGGGGGATCAAACTGGACAATCCAGTCAACAGCTGGGATCTGAAGTGCGTTAGTAGGTTATCCAAGATAATGTCAAACCCGGGATGCTTACATCAAGGCCACGTGCGGCAACATCAGTGCAAATCAAGGTGCCCTGCTTGGCGTTGCAAAACTCGAAAAAAGTGTTGGTTCGCTTCTGCTGCTTCTGCTTGCCGTGGAGGTCGAGAACAGGAAGGTCGATGTAGTTGAGAAGTTCTGCGTGGTATTTGACACACGCACAGCTGCTGAAAAAGACAATCACCTTCTTCTTCAGATTGCGCTTCAAGAATGAGAAGAGAAGAAGGAATCGCTTGTCGGCTTCGCAGATAACGTAACCCTGCTCGAGTCCCTCGACTGTACTGAACTGCTTCTCCTCATCGACATTGATGTACAGAGGGCCGGGGCGCAACGAGATGCGCGCAAGGTCCTCAACCTTGGTCGTTTGGGTGGCAGAGAAGAGCATAGTCTGTCGATCCTCCTTGGGAAGGATCTTGATGATTTGTCGCATTTCATCCTCGAAACCAATCTCGAGAATTCGGTCCGCCTCGTCAATGACTAGTGACTTGAGGTTCTTGAAGACGAAAGGTGTGTTTTGTAGGTGATCAAGTAGTCGACCAGGAGTAGCAATGAGAAGGTTGACACCCTTGGAGAGCTTCTCGGCCTCAGCGCGTCGGTTTGCACCTCCAATGACAATGCCGTATGTTTGCGAGTGGTGTGCCATCAGTTCACGGGCAACACCAAAGATCTGGAGGGCAAGCTCGCGCGTGGGAGAGACAACGATAACGCCAGTACCGTTGCGCGGTTTGAATCGGAGAGCGCTGAGCATCTCGATCACAGGGATCAAGAAGGCCAGAGTCTTTCCAGAACCAGTCTTTGCAGCACCGAGGACGTCGCGACCAGCCAGCGATGGGGGAATGCCTCTCCTTTGGATCTCCGTCATCTTAGTGAAGCCCATCTCATTGATTGCCTTCATTGTCTTGTCGGAAAGACTGAGCTCCTCGAACGATTGTGCTTCCGCACCAGAGACGGGAGGTAACGTGAGCTTTCCACCGTCGGGAAGATCTGTGCTGTCCTCGGCCTTGTCGTCGTTTGTATCCTCCCCTTCCTCTTCATCGCCATCCTCGTCTTCCTCATCGCTCTCTTCCTCATCATCCTTCACATCGTCCTCGTCTTCCTCGTCGCTAGAGGTCTCGATCTCGGGCTCATCGCGGGGCTCGGGCGCGGCGCGCTTGACTTTCTTTGACTTTTGAGGAACGCTGGGAGCGGCCCTCTTTCCATTGGACGCCTTGACACCGTTGGCGTCCTTGAACTTGCGCTTTTTGCTTCCTGCGAAATCCATCTTGGTTGCGCGTGCAATGCTAGTTGCAGCTGATTGTCTGGCGGAGTCGCTGGACTGGGAAATTTTCTTATCGCAAAAAAAAAGTTGAGAGTGGGTGCTCTGATAACGGCGTCTAGTTTTTCCGCTGTCCGATCAAGATGCAAGAAGCTGCGAATTGTGTTGCAACAATTCATTCTTTACACCTTCCCCCCGCAGTGGAGCAGCGGCAAATGTTGCTTTACGCTTGCCTAATTGACACTAGCTTCATGTGCCCCGAAGCGCGGCTTCCAAAGCCCATGCCTGGGGCCTGGGTCAGGTGATTAATTAAAATGTGCAGCGCCGAGATGTCACTACTAGGGCTGCAAGCCAGGACTCGGGACATTGAATAGCAGATAGCCTTTCTGGTGCGCAAGGGGCACTGAATAGTGGCAGGATCAAACAAAGAGTTCTTTCAGATTCATTGACGTAATCGTGAGTCAAGTGATCGAGTCCCAGGTCAAAGCTCAAAGGAGGTCAGAACTGTTGATCTTGGCTGCGAGGGCCTCAAAAGGAAGCAGGGCTGTCACCTGGCGCTAGCTGCCAAATACGGCTTAGCCCCGAGTCACGCCTCAGCGAAAAAGCGGCACTGCAAGGTACCTCGAGCGCTCGGGTCGCTTCGACTAACTACAATACTTATTCTTCCAACCTGGAACTGAACTGAGATTTCCTCCCTCCTTCAACCGGCGCTTCAACCTCTCCAAGACATCACCCCTGAGCGCAGTCAGCACACTCCTTTAGCATCATCGTGGCAGCTTGTACTTACTATAAGCGACCGTCTCGTTTTGCTAGCGACACGTCACTGTCACCGGAGGTCTATTTTGCCGGCCAGCGCGAAAAGTCATTGACCTCATTGTCATCTACGAAAATTGTGACCCCGGCCGATCCGTCGACCTGTCGCGATAGTCACCGTCGAAAAGACCTTTACTCGGCTGTCGCCTTTGCTCGATCTTGCGCCCAAGCACTTCTATTCTGATTTTTATTACGTTACCGTGCCTCTCTGCTCATTTGCGCCCCTCAACAACGAAAACTCGGTAGTCTCCGTGCTCCTGTTCGCGCCCTTCCTTTCTGCCCTACCAGTCGTAACAATGGCGGAACCTCGACCCGATATTCAGAGTATCCTCGCCGCGCTGGGTATGTTTAGATGCTATGCTTATTGATTTGTGGTTGCTGACTTGTCCCTTCAGCGTCGCAGCGGCCACCCGCGTCGACCCCTACCCAAACTCCTCCAGGCGCTCCTGGCCAGGCGTACCCTCCCCCACCCGCGTCCACGCAACCTCCGTCTGCATACCAGCCGCCACCTCCCGGGGCCAACAACTATGGCGCTCCGGGCTATGGTGGCCTGCCGGCTCCAGCGTCAAGCGGAAACGTCGACCTGAGTTCGATTCGACCGGTCAACTCAGGAACTATGAGCATCGCCGACGCCATTGCCCAGGCCAAGGCTTACGCTGCCGAGAAGGGCGTAGCATCCTACGACCGCCCACTTGTGTATGCCTCTGACTCTCGAGGCCTCGATCGAGGTTACAACCGTTCACGTTCGCGTTCCCCAGCTAGGGACGAGTTTCGCGATGGCGTAAATCCATATCGAGATGAGCGACGCGGTGACCGTGGTGGACATGGCCGGAACTACGATCGGGATCGCTCTTATTCTCCCGGCCCCCGTGGGCGCAACTTTTCCCCTCGGGGAGGAAACGGACGCGAGAGGTCACCGCTCAGAGGAGGTGACGACAACTCCGAAACTATTCAGATAGAATCAAGCCTTGTTGGCCTCATCATCGGTCGGCAAGGAGAGAATCTCAGACGTATCGAGGCCGAGTCCAACTGTCGTGTGCAATTCTTGGCTGCCACTGACGGTGGCCCCTTCCGACAGTGCAAGATTTCTGGCCCGAGACATCGCCGGGCTGAAGTGAAGGAAGCGATTAACCGAATCATCGACGACAGTGGAATGGGTGCTCTGAATCGCCCTGAGAAGCCTCGTGATCCGAACAAGGGCGGGGCTGCTGCTCTACGTGAAGGAGAGGACCATATGCAGATCATGGTTCCAGATCGTACCGTTGGCCTGATTATTGGCCGTGGCGGTGAAACCATCCGGGATCTTCAGGAACGCTCAGGCTGCCATATCAACATTGTTGGCGAGTCTAAGAGCGTGAACGGACTGCGACCTGTGAATCTCATCGGCACGGTCGAGGCAGCCGAGAGGGCTAAGGATTTTATCATGGAAATTGTCGACAGTGATAGCCGAGGAGATGCACCCCCGGCTGCGAAGAGGATGGGCGGAGGAGGAGGACCACCACCGCCATCCGCTGGGCGGCACGATGGTCCTCAGCGAGACATGGGCGGAGCTGGCGGCCCTGACAAGATCAACGACGCCATTTACGTGCCTTCAGATGCAGTAGGTATGATTATCGGAAAGGGTGGTGAAACCATTCGTGAGATGCAAAACACTACTGGATGCAAGATCAATGTTGCGCAATCATCTGGGCCCGGGGAGGTCCAGCGGGAAATTGCCCTGATTGGCAGCCGTGATAGCATCGCGCGAGCTAAGCAGGCTATTGACGAGAAGGTAGAGGCAGTGGTAAGTCATCCACCACGCATACCGTATTGACCAAGTCGCTAATGGTGTTGCAGCGTCAGAAAGGAAGTGGAGGCCGCGGTGGTGGCGGCGGCCGGGGACACCAGGATCTCGACCGTCCGAGCTATTCTCAGTCAGGATCCAGTGCTACTACTAACCCTCCTTCCCAAGCTACCTCAGGCGACGGGCAAGACCCTTACGCCCAGTGTAAGTTGCTTTGCTGCCCTCGGTGATGGTCGTGCAACTAACGAGACCTAGACGGCGGTTACCAGAACTATGTGGCCCTCTGGTATCAGTCCTTGATGTACCAACAGCAACAGGGCGGACAAGGTGCTCCTCCTGCCGGAGCCCCTGCGCCAGGGGCATAGTGATGTCTCTTGGCGACTGCACGCTCTCACGCTTGGGTGACCTTGATCGAGCACTAGGTTCGCATATGCCGCGGACCGAGTGCACCATCTGAGATGCCTGGTTTGACTGACGTCGCTCCATTATTCTGACGCTCTTGACGCCCTTCTACCCTGCTCTTATGGTCTGTTGACGAGACCCACGACTGTACAGCACCCAGCCTTTTTTTTCGTTTCTTGAGGATCACTTCGACTCAAGGCCCAACTACTTTGATGACGTATATCATTTGACTCGACCGTCCTTGACGACATTAATATTGAGGTGCAAGAGCAGGGGCAACGTCCATTGTTGCCCTGCCTTGGCCTCTTTCGCTCTCACATAGCCGAGAACCCAAGCAGATGCTGAATGCCCCCACGGACGAGGATTACAGGCCTCATTGCTGTTGCCGACTGTTCCAGACCACAAGCATGATGGCCGCGAAAATGGCGACCTTGACAACTCACGACTAACGCGCTGATGAAATATTTGCGACCTTTGATGCCGCTCGCCCATGAGCTTGACGTACGCCCTGAAACATACGACTTGTTGTGGTGCTCCTGAGGCAGTGAACCAAGTTTTTGATTGGATTCATGACATGACTTTGAGCTTGTGCCTCTTGGGCTTGCAAGCCAGCGCTGCAAAGCCCGGGTCCCGGGCCAGTTCAGTCTCGTCTTGATGAGTTGTCGTGCCTGGGCGCTCTGGTCCTCCTCTCCCGGTGCTCTCTGAACAGACTCGTGCGTCTTGGATGAAGTCGATCGTGTCGTGCCAGTGGTTTCATCGTTTCTGCATGTATGTTGCGCGTTGTGCACTTGCGTGTCGCATTCACCGTCTGCATCTGCATTCTCGGCAGCCGCCTGCGTTTCTTTTTCTTGTTTCCTTTGGTTTTGAATTATTGCCACGACCATTTCTTGATCTTTGCATGCCATGAGGAAGGGAAGTGTATATTTTGGAGGCGGAGGGGATTTTGGAGTTGGGGATTGAAGTGCATTGTATCATCAACTTAACTACCTTAGCCTTTATTCAACTTTGGGCTTTAGTCCAGACAATCTGACGTTTACCGTCTCCGTTTCTCGATGAAGTGATGCGCGCCTGCCCATGAGCAGCAGGCCTTTGTGATGATTGCCCACAGTGGTTGTTCTTACCACCTGGAAAACATTGACAGGAGCAACCCAAGCGAGGTTCTCTTTGGCACCTCCATTGTTCTTTCCTGTGTGTTGCCCATCTGATCCTAACTTGATCACCTTGGAACCAAGGCCGAGTCTGCTTTGCCCCTACAACTCTCCCACACGAAGCCAAGTTCTCCTGTCAACACTCGTTGTGCTATTATTCTTTACATACTAAACTCTCTTTCCCGCCATGCCCGCGCAGAACACTCAGCAGGAACACGAGGAACACGAGGAGCTTGAGCAATTTTATTTGTTCCTTTTACGAGCAACTCCTAAGAATGGGGGCCAAGAACGACAATATGAGGGGCTTGAGGGGCTTGAGTATCTTGAGTTTGAGCAGCTTGAGCGACAACCTTCGACCTCGGTTGAGGCATCATCCTCTGGCAGTGAGCATGATGATCTTACTGAACTAGATGAAAATGAAGAAGAAGAAGGAGAAGCGGATATTCTCGAAATCAGTCAAGAAGAACACAGTTTGAGATTCGTCGCGGTCTCACCGCGTGTGAGATTTGACCTTGGTCCGTTAAATTCTTGGGTCTTGCACTAACACATGTTAGCCTGCGTTGTCAGTGTTCACACATGAAAACCGGTGCACCTCCTGTCATCAACGCACCACCGTGAGCTTGGACCTGGTGCTAGCGTTCAGGCGACAGTGGGATGTACGATGGTATTCGCACGAGCAATGCTACTACTGTACCTACGCCATGCTGCAACTTCTCGCGACTCAACATGAAAGAACCCCAGAGCAAACTGTTGACATTGCAGCCAACTTCTTGGAAACAAGGCAACAGTCGCGTCTTGAGGTTGTTCCGGTGGAAGACCCCTCAGGTTCATCTCCTGGTCGCCTTCGTCCTTTCCGAAGGCTTTTGGGATAGCTATGGTACCAAGCCAAGGTGCCCCTGTTCTGATGTCGTGCAGTTTTATCCTCACTCTTCACTCCAACAACGAGTCGGTTAGACGGTCAAGGGGTTTATAACCACCAAAAAAGGGTCAAGGCTGAGCGGAAGATCAGTCATATGGTATCTCTGGGCGGATTAGGCTTATGAAAGCGGTCATGTGGCAAAGATTCATGGTTGGACAAGGCAGTGGTAGTTGAGGTATGGTTTGAATACAGCGTATTGGGAATTCTATTGCACTTGGTGGTTCATTCAAGTTGACCGAGTAGAGGGCCATGTTGCAGCACACCACGCACCTTGCTACCTTGGAATCAATTTTGCCAGCACGGCAGGCAAGAAGAGCTGCAAGTATAACAAGTACCTTCACAAGCTACAGATGTCACACTCACAAAGCCTCATTGAACGGACGACCTTGTTTGGGTAAGAGGCGGCAGTGATATCATGGAGGAGCAGGACGTGGTTGCTGGATGCAAGTCTGATCCTACAGCCACAGCCTACTGTACTGCAGCGCCTGGAGCATCAAGGACTTGATTGCCGTTCCAATGAAACCCTCGATCGCGCAGATTTAGTATACGACGTTGGCTCGGAAGACGCTTTCCGGCTCCCCGTTGTCGAGGTCGCGGCGAGGAGGCTCATGACAATTTGACAGACGTCGGTCAACAACACGCCCGGCCGCGGACCCCCCTGCAACATGATTGACCCCTGGAGAAACAAGGTTGGCGTCAAATCCGGGGCCCCACGAACATGACCGTTCGGTGAAACGACATCTCTTGCGACTCTCAAGGGGTTTAGCCCCGAGGAACGGTGGTTGATGACTTTGCGGTCCATACCTGGGAGCCGGGAACTTTTGATGCTGAAACTTGATACGACGCCTCGCTGGAGTTTTGTGGAGGTTTGTCAACTAGATGCTCCTGTGACATGGCCGATCCGTTCTTGTACGACAGACACAGGGCGGCGCTTGAGAGGTCCGTATTCGACGTCGCGTCTCGAGATGCCAGAGAGTTTGTGTAACCACGCCAGGCACGGCACCAGAACCAGAACTAGAGACTGCTAGTCGCGGACTGGCGGCATGGCTGCCGGGGGAGAAGCAACCCAGTCACGATGCGCGGAGCCCATGAAACGGGGGGAGGGGATGCCGCGTGAGCGCCCGTCCGACGCCGCGGTCGTGGGCATCATGGCAGCGGGCGGGCGTTTTGGAGACCCCGTTTCTGGCTTGGGGCGCTGTCTCATTCGTGTTGGAGAGCCCGACTGTTGGTTCTAGAGAAGTAAAAACGCAGCATGGGAGAGTCAATTCGTTGGCACCGGGCTCTGGGGATCCATTGTCCAAGAGGTAGATGCCTCGCCGACGGGGGCCTCTCGTATAGGAATAGCCTGCATCTTGGAGTGTGGACGGACGGGATGGGGCGGGAGATGCCACTTTCCGTCCCGACGGCCGTTGTCCCTAAAGCTTGGTTGAGGGGGACACTGTACGTAATAGCTCGAGGTGTTGTTGACTCGTCCAAGACACTCGCCGTCAGTATGTCAGGACTGGCTGACTCGCAGAAGAGCAGAGCAGATTACTGTGCTGTAGTAGCTACGGCATCTTCCACGAGGCAGGAAAAACACGGCTGACACAAAAAGCAACGTTCGCGCATGGGCGAGCGATCAACCGCGAAGGCGCGAAAGCGTAACAGAAGCATGGCGCGATGGGGGTCCTCGAGTCTAGAACACGGATCCGAAGACGATCATGTAGTTATGTGGTGGTGGCAGTGAAGCAGAAAGAAGAAGCCATCGAAGAACAAAGACGTGGCAAAAGCTTGACACGCGCCGGCGGGAAACTCTGTCGCCAGAGACGCCCGTCATGAAGCAGCAGAGGCGACGGATTGGCAGAGAACGGAGTGCACGCCTTGGTTGGGGCGGCGCGGAGATGCTCCTTTCACCACCAGTTAGAGTGTCGAGTGGCATCGTGAGGGCCATGATGATGATCAAGACGAGGCACAAGGCCGCAGACGTCAAGAATGAGCTTGCACAAACTACAAACTACGTGAGAGTGGGTACAGGGCAGTAAAGTAAGGTAGTTCCTGACGAGGAGGCGCCAAGTCAGTGACAATTCCGCTTCTGGATTCCTGTCTGTGATCTAGAGCTTCGGCGACTTTTCTCTGCTCGAGGCCAATGTGACAGATGACACGACTTGACTTGGCCATGGCTCTTTTATCTTTGCCCTTTCCCCTCTGAATATTTGCTTTTCTCTGCCGTCTCTCCACCCATCCTCCGTCATTACCGTTTACCGTCCCCATATCTGTTACAGTCCCTACCGTCATCCCGTCCCATTCCATCACCCTCGCCTTTTGGCTCGCTTCAAGTGCTTGGGACAACTAATACCGTTTGCTACCTATTCATCAGTCTGCACCGCATACTGCTGTTGCTGCCTCTTCCCTCCCCCCAAAATATGACAGGTGGTTTATCACGTTTGACCTTGATCACTGTCGATCCCTGAGCTGTCTCATCTGCAACCGCGGCCCCATCACCCAGTCTTGATACTTTGTGACCTGTTTGTTTCCTTGAGCACGGCTATTCCGCTCTGATATAGCGAGCATCCAAGCGTCGACAATCTACAGTACTACTACTGTACTTGTCCCCTCTCTATCCGTCCACCACCTCATCTTAGTGGAGCGGGGCCAACTCTACTCCTCTCTCTCTCTCTCCTCTCGACGTATTTCGACCACTTGTCCAGCTGAGACATTGGAGAGAATTTTTCCAAATCCTCTCTGCCTGAATAAAAAAAGAAGAAGAACAAAGGAAGAGCTTGGATAACGGTGCCACAACACACTGGGCGCGTCCAATTGCCAGTTAGTTCACGTCCCCTCGGTGGCTATTACTCCGTACTAACGTCCATCTAGGCTACATCATCCAGCAGCCTCAATCTTTAATCTTGCATCACACACACACACACACACACACCGCCTTTGTCCTTGCCTTGTCGCATCAGAAGAAAAGACTGCCAAGCCGTTCCCTCTTGACGCGTCCAGAATC
The DNA here is from genome assembly GCA_000966855.1 of Fusarium sp. JS1030. Classification (NCBI taxonomy): domain Eukaryota; kingdom Fungi; phylum Ascomycota; class Sordariomycetes; order Hypocreales; family Nectriaceae; genus Fusarium; species Fusarium sp. JS1030. The sequence goes on along the minus strand of JWIW01000004.1, from coordinate 256,158 downwards.
CTCGTTGCGACTCGAGCGAGGTCTTGCTGGCCAAGCCTTTTCGACTCCACCACTGTCTCCCTCCCTCCTCCACCATCATGTGTCGCATGGTCGTCTTCGAAGGCATGTGCACGCGCTGCGGCATCCCTCAGACCTGGACCGATCTGACTCAGGAGCTCTCATGCCTCGAGGCCAAGAACAAGGGCTGGTTCGGCGAGTGCGCGCGTGGCATCTACGTCGAGGAGCACACCTTTGACCAGGAATGCTCCACCTGCGCCGAGGAGGACGAGGGCATTGGCGACCTCGACGATGAGCAGCGGCTGGCGGCCTCTCTGCAGCATACAATGTATGCCCAGAGCAATCCGGGCAAGAGGCGCGCCGCCCAAGCCGAAGACCGGGGCGAGACGAGCAGCGAGCGCAAGAAGCAGAGGACCTGAGACTCCTCTAACCCACGACACACGTACATGCACATGCACAGGGCTGGCTGTATGGCTTTTTCTGGTCAAGCTTTTTTTCTTTCTAACTTACGGGAGGCTTTCTGGCGGCGTTTACTGGATTGCGACTAGCACAGGGGTTGATGATTCTTTCAAAGGAGGCATGGAATGTACATTAAACCTTGTCACGGCCGGAATACGCGCTCACGAGACGAGGACGGTCAAAGTCTTCGACGTAATGGGGGGAGGCGACGAGAGGGAGGACCCTTTGAGGCAGAGATACCCGAAATGTCCAAGTTCTATTACTATAGCTCTATTCATCTCTTCTTGTTACCGCAAACTCCAAACTTGATGACTTGAACAATCCAAGACTCTTACGCATCCTTCCCTTCCCAGGTCTCTTTCACCACTCTCCAGTATCGTTCGCCATCAACCCTCACCTGCGCAACGTGGGCTCCTCCAATAAACTTCTCCATCCTCACGAGCGCTCCTCTCTCCTTGGCCTGTCGACCATGCGCCTCAACATCCTCCCACCCCACTGACTGATCCGCATCTCCATATAGGTAAGCCCTTCTCGTCTCCCGGGATATCCTCTCCGTCGTATTTATCGCCAACGCATTGGCTTCCTGCGGCTCGGTGCGGCCCCAGGGGATGTAGTACATCCACGCAATGCCGAGGGCAAGCCAGACAAGGGGAGACGCCCAGAACGGAAGACCCAGGGAAATGACGTGGTGGTTGCGCTTCCAGTGAAAGTAGCCCGGGCACGAGTCCATGACAACGGCGTGTCGCGGGATGGGTTTGCCGTTGAGAGCAGCGGCCCAGAGCTCCCACAGCGTGACGGCTGAGGCGACGCCGCCGTTGGAAAAGACGTGAAGGAGAAAATGTGGCTCATCTCCCACGCCCGTATCTGCTTCCAGGGCTTGAAGGATGGGCAGCGCGGGTGCAAAGAGGCGGCGGCGTAGCGAGGGCTGCATGTATTGCTTGAGCGTGGACCGTATGATTAGGATAGGAGAACTGGGGAAGAGGATGCGGTGTTGAGCAATGTACTTTGCGACATGTCCATCGCGGGCGTCCATCCATGTAAGGAGGATTATGAGCCGCGGATCACCAGATTCCGAGCCCCTAGAAGCCGTTTTGTCGGGCGATAGGTATGCAACGGCTGGACTGAGCCTGTCCAAGAAGCCCAGAGGCGATTCGTCAGGAGTTGGAGTCGCCATGATGCCGCTAAATGACTTTGGGGTTGGGATTCTGCATCTGATTGCTCAATCAGGAAATGTCGTCGGTTTTTAGACAAAAGGGAAATGCCAAGACGGAGCACGTCCCGAACCTGCTCCGTCGCCGTCGGGGCAATAATTGGGGCCGGAGCTCCGATGGCACCGGAGCCGGCGGAGGAAATACGACTAGCGAGGACGGAGGTTGCGGATAGACTTGAAGAATCAATTGCTTGCGTATGAATTGTTTATATGAATTCTAGTATGCTAATCATGTCATTCATCTGGTATATGCCAACTCCTGTCGCCTTCCCCAAGATACCGTCGATTACCTCACGCGTCTACACTCCCAATGGTAAGAATCTGCTTCTCGACAATGTCAAACATCTTCATTGCCTCATTTTCTTCCCTAATCTCGTTCACCCTCTTTTTGAAGTTGTCGTCTCCCAGGACCCGCTCCACGCCCTCCCTTACCTGCTCGGGGCTCGGTCGTCCTGTTCGCAGGTTGACCGCCACGCCGCTCCACTGACCACGCATGGCGATTTCGGGCTTGTCCTCAGTCTCGCCGGCAAGAACCAGGGGAACGCCGTTCGTCACACCGTGCAAGAAGCCGCCGTAACCAGCGTTCATGACAAACACGGAGGTGTGAGGGAGGAGCACGTCGTAAGGGAGGTAATCAATGACACGGGTGTTGGAGGGGACGGTGACGTCGGCGGGAAGGCTGGCTCCTCTCATACCGAGGATAGCCACAACGAGAAGATCCTCGCGGTCGGCAAGGGCCTTGATGGATGGGATCAGCAGGTCGGTATAATCTCTCGCGATCGTGCCCTGTGTGACAGCAACAATGCGGCGGTCGCCTCGCTTGACGTCCTCCCACCATTCGGGGTAGACAAAATCGGCCGGGACGGGCTTGGGGGTCAAGCATCCGGCAAATTTGACGTTGGAGGGCATGTCAGAGCGGGGATACTCGAGACTGGGAGGACACATCTGGAGCGTCACGTCGTGAATGAGCATCCAGTGATGGAAAGGGACCTGAGGCTCAAGAAGCTCGGTGGTGCCCAGCTCCTTGAGAATCTCGTCCTGGTAGGCGATGGACTCTGCAAAGGGGCCAGCGACCATCATCTGGTTGAGCATCTGGTTGCGGGCCCGGCCTGACTCGGACGAGTCCGGAGGAAGGCCAGGGCCACCAGGGCCAGTGTCAATGCTGGTAGCAACGTAGGGAACAACATGCAGGTTGACGACCTTAGGTCGGGTGGTGAAGCCCTTGGGCAGCGGTGCACCAAGGGAAAGGGGATTCACACCCATGTAGAAGGTCTCGGGGACGATAACAATCTCTCGTTCGGGATCCTTTTGCCGGAGGCCCTCGAGGACCTCCTTAAGAATGCGCCAGCGCTCAGGGGTCTGGCCGACAAAGATGTACTTCATGTCGTAAAGCAGTCGAGGGAGACCTGCAGGGACGGCATTGCGCTCAGCCTCCATCTTGGGGTTGAACATGGATGCAAGAGGCACAAACTCAGCGCCAATGCCCTTGATGAGGTCCTCGAACTGGACACCGCCGATGAAGGTGACTTCGAACCCGCGATTGATAAGCTCCCCCGCAATCCTGACGAGGGGGTTGGTATGGCCATCTGCAGGGGCAGCAGCAAAGACGAGGTAGGGCTTCTTGGACGAGTTGGAGTTGGTGATAGTTGTGCTCTCGATGACAGCGGCCAGTTCGGCCACGGCAGGCATGTCGGACGGCATGTTACTAGGGATAATGGTTGTGTAAGTAGATGAAGAGGAAGCAACTCGCTTAGATATGGGTAACCAGTGTAGAAAAGAGCTGAGGAGGACGACCGAGCAACATGGACCAACTGAGGATCCGTCAATCCTTTTCTACCTCCTCCCAGGGTCCTCATTTCTTGCCCTGTCCTGTATATGATATCCAGGTTCGCGCTGGCGACCTGGACCTGGCTGACTTCAACACCCTAGATTCAAAAATCTGACGCGAGATTTTGGGAGGCCAGACAACAGACGAAACAGGCAACATAGCGTCGTATCTCTAATGACCGACCCTGTCAGCACGTTTCTCGGCACCAATCAACCCGGGCTCAGTCTGAGGATCTTTGGGTGAAGCGTCGCGCTACCGCGGACATGACCATGTCTGGCTCATCGCATCCGCCGTATCATCAGCCCTATCAAGAGCCATCCAGTCGACCCGCTTGACAGCAAGAATAGCACCCTTTTTGTTTTGGTGTTGACCAGGCGGCGAGAAATAATAGACCGCCGCCGCTATGGCAGCGCTAAGGGAGACCGCTTTGCTTCGCCCCGTGCTAACGCGGGTTTTGATAAGACGAATTTCGAAACATCAGCAATAGCCCCTAGCATTGCTGATGAGTGGATCCGAATAATAAATTCTAATACGACCGGATAGCGGCGTGTGGACCAGCTGAGTCGTCTCTTGTGAGCAGCATTGGGACTGACAACGCAGGACCACTGTGCCATATACAAGTCAATGAGTATTCGAAGCAGATTAGGCTGACGTGTCCAGGGTCTGGACCAAGAATTTCATGTTTGATGAGAGTGAGATGACCTCGATGACGGGTGGCTGTGTTTCCTTTTGCTCATTCTTGCTCTGCATCAGCCATCAGCCATCAGCCAAGACCTTTGATTCTGCAGGCCAGGGGCAAAGTCAGGCTCGACAGCTGTGACTAGCATCCTGAGCGCCGTGCTGCGTTGGCGTGCGGTACATGTTTGCTTGCTGTTCGGCCAAGGAGCGGACTTTTGTTCTCCCCACTTGTGCATTGTATCAGAAAGTTATAACTCGTTCTGTACTCGGTCCTCGTGGTGATTGGCCAGTCAACGCGCACCATCTCAAACAGGACAACCACAGTACGGAGGTCCAACGGGTTTGTTCCTGGCATAAGGCGGACTGGCATTGTTCCGCCCTCTTGTCCTGGTCCTGGCGCTTACAAGACTCCGCCTATCGCCATAGCGGCTTGGCTCTGGCGTCACGGAAGTATGACTGAGTGTGAGAAAAGACGCATGAATGTAAAGTTGCTTTATCGTCCAAGTCATCACAGCTAAGTGATAGGGAGCCTCGCCGGCTGACACAGTTGATGGTAGTCCGCTCTGAGTACGCATGACACTGCACACCAAACTATGAATAGCGGCACTCGGCAATCTAGACTCGCTTGTCAACCGGAGCGGCCGCCCGAAACATTACTAGGATTGGTTGGACTCTTGGCCGACTTGAGAGCAGAGTGGGTGTGACGAGTCGACGAGCATTGTGGTGGTAGAGGCAGTCGCTTAAGCCAACAGGCAAGAGTTCCCTCTTGTAAGATTTTTCGCCTCGTCTCTTGTAACCACCATGTCAGCTCGAAATGTCACTGCTTATGCCCTCTTGAGTGGTTAGTGCCACAATATCCATGGTTTGCTTCATCCTGTCCTCTCTCACTGCCCACCCTCGGGCGCTTGCAGAACGTCGTTTGTCAAAGACCTAAGAGAACATCGCGTGGAAGGTCAGTTCTAACAAGATCCCGGAAGCCTTGCCGAAACGTCTTGGGACGAGCATTGTGTTACCACTTGGTCCAACGGCATGTTGTTGCAGGAAGAGACAAGTGTCGACGTACCTTTCGTCGAGCGTGGCATACAGAATTGCCCTGATTCCCCGCAGTCTACAGACAACTCTTCTTACAACGAATATGCTGCATCAGAGTGTCTTCCACCATGGAAACTCAAGCATCAACAGGCCGTCCACGTCTCGCGAGGAACTGCTGTGACATGACACTCGGGTTAAAAACCACGAGAGAAATGGTGCTGCCGTGTACAAGCAATGGAGGGACAGGCATCGGCTGGAACGTTGTGAAGATGGCGGTTGCCTCGGTTCCGTGCCTTCCTTAGGTGTCTGGAGCAGGTTCATCCCGTCCGATCTTTGCCCAAATCTCATTCTCGGCAGGTCTGGCCGTATTACTTGCCTCTTGCTATTGATCTTTGTTGGCAGGCACGACCCGAACTGCCCCTCAAAAAAGGCACGACGTCTGTCCTAACCATCTCGCCTTCACTCTCGCCTATCTAGTCCCTACAAGCCCTCGAAAAATATTCGGTTGGAATTCTACTGAATTGTCTCTCGAAACGGCCATACTCCAAAAAACGTCAACTGCGCCAGGAATGATGAAGTTCAATTGGTTGTTGTTGCCTCTCATTCTAGCTTTCATCCACGGCGCGTTACCAGCTGTGGTAAAAGTCGAGACGGCCCAGGCAGACTGGGACATGACGAAGCCCCTAAATGGGTTTTCTTTCGAAAGAGCTAAAGCTCTGAAAGCCAAGACCAAGACCACTCATCACTCAAGCCCTCGCATGTCTCGGTTGAAGCCATTAGCGACAAACCGTCAAGTTTACCCAAGATCTGCCCTGTCCCTTCTCACACGTCCCAGACATACGGCGGCAGGAAATGTCGCCGCCGGTCATTTTCAGAATATTTCAGCTGTAGGCGGCTTCTCGACTCAATATGCGATCCAATGTACATGGGACGATACCCCTCTTTGGCTCATATTCGACACTGGAGGCTCCGATACATGGGCAACCAAGTCCGGGTTTCGGTGCGAGGACAACTTAGGCAACAAACATGATCAAGCCTCTTGCGGCTTTGGCACGCCCTTGATCAGCGGCTTTGGCCATGAGGAGCTACGAGAGGTACACTTCCACCGCAAGTACGGGTCCGGTGAAGATATATCAGGTCCAATGGGTCTTTCTGACATCTCCTGTGGCGGCGTTTCGGTCTATAAACAGCAAGTCGGCTTAGCCAACAGGACCTACTGGCACGGTAACAACGTCACTATCGGTGCTCTCGGCCTGGCATACCCATCTCTTACCAGCAGCTATTTGGGCGGGCCAAAAGACGAAACTGAGTGGAACAACTTCCCTTATACGCCCTGGTTGACCCATGCCATTGCACAAGGCTCAATTGATCCGGTTTTCAGCATCGCTATTAACAGAAATTTGAGCGACGGTGTTTTGGCTTGGGGCGGATTGCCTCCTATGGATTGGAAGTATGAGTCCTTTGCAGTCACGGATCTCATCGTGGTGAGTTTATGCCGTTCGATGCTTGGAAAGTTTAGCCCAAGTTTGGTACCAAGTTACTAATGGGTATCTCACCCCCCAGGCCAAACTCGTCGATCGAGAGAAGACTGCCTGGGAACCTTCATTCTACACAATCGTACCGGACGGTTTAACATGGGGTAGCACGACAGATACCACCAAGTATCCTTACATCATTGAAACAGGGACAACGATGATACACGTGCCTCCTCGTAAGTTGAAATGCTCTTCAGCCGCTGAGAACCAGCTGATAAGCTGTTACTTTAGCGCTTGCAGAAAGTATCGCCAGAGCTTTCCAGCCTCCAGCTGTTTATTTGTATCAATGGGGATCGTATTTTGCGCCGTGCGATTCAATTCCTCCTCGCTTCGCCGTCATCATATCTGGGGTGCGATTCTGGATCAACTCGGCTGATCTCATATACAAAGACCTCGTGGACCCGGTGACTGGACACTGCGCTATCGCAATCTCTAGCGGCGGGCCTGGGCCGTATATCCTGGGAGACGCGTTTCTCCAGAACGTGTTAGCAGTTTTTGATGTGGGCGGTGCGGAGATGCGATTCTATTCAAGAACGTAATGGGCGTTGCTTCACGTGTACCGACAACCATGTAGTTCCATGGCGTGATGATAGATGCGATGGCTCGGTAAATCGAGAGATCTTGCCTGGGATGGCTTGATCAAGATAGCGCTAGTTCAAATGATGATGAATACCCGGACGATAATAGAGAGAGATCTAATTCAGCCTCCAGCTAGAATCCCGGTAGTTAGTTATGACGGGCCAAGACCGAGACAATAGTTCAAAACGGCTAAATGAGGCGAGGATTCAGGTCAGTTTTTCCATAAGCAATAATTCATCATCTTGACTAGGATCTACAGCAGAATGGATGCTGCTCACTCTCGGCGCGGCGAACATGCGACTCTGAAAGGCCTGTCGCTTGAGACGGTCCGATCTAGAATCTAAAATGGCTGGTGTCATGACCACTCAATAACGAACATGAATACCAATCCCAAGGCGGTCTGGATTCTGAAAATCTTCTCTGTTCTTTCAACATAGTCCTTTCTTTATGAGTGGCATACAGATGCGTACCTGTCTATGCAACCCCAATGTAGACAAAGAGGGTATTCAAAGCCCAGTGTGAAAGAGTGGTAGACTGGCATGCCCATCTCTAACACTCCTGAAACAGACACAAGTATTGTTGTATAGGTCAAAAGATTTCTTTGTTCGTATCCTGCTACACTTGCAACCATCCTCGGGCTGCCCGAGGCTCCAAGGAGCAAAGACCCTAGGCGAAAATGACTGCAAGAATGCTTTGGCTGGACCTCGAACAAGAAGACAAAGCTGTTCTCTGGAAAGACTGCCCTTGATCGATTGGGATTTCCAAGCATTGTCAGAATGGCTCTTTGTGTGGTCAGGACTCCCTCGGTCCATCTATTTTGAGGCAGTTCTCAATCTCTGAACCAAATTAAATAATACCCGTCTTCCACGATCCAAGTGTATCCCCATTAACTCATCAACTTATCAGTCCTCGATCGAACCAAGCCAACCGAGAAACTCAATTAAACAATTCAACGAGCCGAACTAGCAACCCAGTTAACCCCTACAACCAAAACAACCATCAAGCCTTTCCACTCCATCGCAAATCATGGATGTCGTTCTCATGTTTGTGGCTGGTGCCGTCTCTTCATTTACCAGCGGTGAATCTATCAAGTCTGGTATCTTCCGGTCCTGGATATACATTGGAGCACGTAAGTAGCACCCTCCCCAGGCTCTCTCCATAAAAACATCATCTAATCATTTACTGCAGTGTTGTGGGCCGGTACTCCCGCGGTTCCTTTGTGGCTGCTGTTCCTGTTCTTTGTGGCACTGCTCTTTGCAATCGACCTCTTTATTCGATTTTTAAAGCTTTACTTCACTCGGGAACTCGAGGGCCTACGGCTGATTTATGCTGCTGTACTACTTACTGCGCTTCAGCGTAGTTACTGGGTCATCGCACGATGGATCGCCGAGACGAACTAGTCCAGCAGGAAGTACTGAGGCCTAGCTGTTGGCCCAAGAACATGGTGTTGATGGCGCATTACAAATATCGGAGGCGCGGGGCGTAGATTCGTGTAAACTAGGTGTCTAAAGATGGAATTCCTGATTAATGTACTTTTCTGTTTATTTTTAACCGTGGTTCAAGGAGGTGTGTAACACAACGAACAACAATATGGCCACATCTTGGATTCTTGCTAAGCTGCCTCCTGGCTCTATCAGTAATAGTTTTTGGCTTTAGCAATATCTCAGAGAAATCTCAAAGGTGAAAATTCCAGAAAGCAGCCTGTCGGCCCGTTTCCGTGTAAAAGACACAAAGATAGGAGTAATCAAATCAAGTAATACGCCTTGCTTTTCCAGGTAGGTCGCCCTGAAGAACAAGATCAAGTTGCAAGGCCCGGACCTGGAGCCGATAGGGAAGGTAGGTGTAGGTATTCACAAGTCGAAAAAGGCCCGAGAAGCTGATAACACCCTATCGGCCAAATAAACGGGCGAAATGCGATGGGCCATTCGATGGTGGCATGCTTATCGCGATAACAGGCAGAGGAAACTCGTGATTGTCGTTCCTGCCAGCTGTTAGGTCTTGCTCACCTCCTGCCGCCGCTCGGTCACAACCTGGAAGCTCCACAATCCATCTTCACCGAAACAAGCATTGAGAGACAGGCAAGCAGCTTGCATCACCCGAAGGCGCCAAGACACCAATCTCGCGACATCCAGTCCAGAACCATCCGCCCTCACCGACGATTCGCATCACGAGAGACCCCAGGTATCAATCACCATGAGAGGTGTCGCAGCAGGCCCGCCGTCGCCAGTGCGAACCAGGGTTCGCGGGAACACCTGGAGCTTCAGCAAGGTGAGCGAGATGAACCTTTCTTCTGTCAATACACACCAGAGCCTCTTGTTGGTCTCTACGTGATCAGCCCGGTCCTGTTGTCCAAGCGGGCGAATCCGGCGATGACGAGCAACGGGTCATGGATCCATCATCCTCACATTATCGTGAAGCCGCAAGGCGGTGTGAGCACATCGCAAACCAGAGCGGGCGTCGTCAGGAAGGGGACCCCACACTCTGGAGCCTGGGGTCGCAGAGCTCCCACAGTCCACAACTTGACTTGGTCGTGATGCAAACAAGATGCAAAGACTGGAGAGCAAGTCAGGTCAGGGGCCAGTGAGAGTAAAGGTCAAGAGCTGCAGGGTTGGCAAAGACGCAAGCTTCCCTGGACCTGCAGCTCCCATATCGATTGCCAGTCGAAAATCTGGGCTGGTCAGAAGATAGATCACCTAGTCATGATACGGGCTACTATGCAAGCATCGGGCGACAGCAGCACCGGGAAGTCGTTGACCTTGAAGGTCAAAAGGTCACCAACACCCAAGGGGCCAGTTCAACTGAGGCGGACAATGAAACGCCGTGAATGGTCAACTGGGCGGATGGAAGGAGACATGACACGACAGCGGCGGGAGTGGTGCCAACTCGGACAGACCCGGAGCCAGAAAGGGTCTCGTGGACGGTGTCCTCGGTGGCGGTTCCTGCAGCTCACCCCAGACCGACCGACCCAGGCTTTTGTTACTCGCCTGGCTGCCCACAAGCCACGACGGCTGACGGCTGGGAATGGAATTGGGCACGGGGACGGAACTGAGATTTGGATCTGTGTTTCTGGAGCTTGAGCTGGAATGGCACTAGGTTTCTCGGCCGGTCGTCGGTGTCCGGGGTGAGATGCCTAGTTTGTTCTGGCCACCTGCCTGGGACGCTGGCACATGGTTCTCCGGGTCCCATCCCAGCCAGCGGTATCTGCTTCTCCAACGCCGATGACCGAAATCGAGCCTTTTTTAATGCCTGATGCCCAGGTCGCCTTCCCCGAACACACCGGGATGATCCGGAGGCACGTCACGGCGAAACAGTTGCAATGAGGGTTGAGCTAGCCCAGCTTTCTGGCAGTTGTGTGGCTTTCTCTCCCCCACCCTCGGCAAAGGAAAAAAAGAATTGGTGGAGATGGCCCGGGTGGAGGATGCAGGGCAGATTGGTGTCTGGCCGGGGGTAAGCTTGGAGGCATCCCCGTGAGGGACCGGAAGATCAACCGTCGTCAAGCTGAGCCCAGCCCAGGGGTTTCCGGAAGGGCTTGCGACGTACAACAGGGGGGGCACGAGGAGAAAGAAGAGGAACAGGAGCACAATGAGCACGGCTTGATGGGGCACGAGGGTCACTGGAATGTGGTTCCAATTCCCTATCGACAAACCGCGGCGGGCCTACTCCGTACCTCACCTACACTCTACCCCCCTACGTGTCTGGTTTGGTACCTTTCCACAGGGCCCTGAATCCCTAGGCTCTCAGGGCCGTTCCGGGGCATTTCTACACGCACGGCGCCCCGAGCGGGGGTTTGGCCCGCGGTGGTGGATCGCAAACGCGGGCATTGGCGGGGCAGAGGCAGCCTGGGATTGGTCTGTCATGGTCATCCATCCATTTCATCGTCATTCATGATGGAGCCGCGACCACGAGAAAGACGATGCAAGCCGCATGCTGGACATGATTTTTTCTTTCGCCTGTTCCATGTTTGGCGGATGGAGCTCCGTGGTCGTGCTCGTGCCTGAAGACTACTGCTCAAGTTGATAATTGCTGCTTTTTACAGCATAAGCTCCAATTGTGGCCTGGTATCGCGCGTTGCTCAGCTCAGCTGCTCGCCGGTTGTTGAACCGAGGGGACTCCTCCAGCCCGGCTAACTACCTGGCATCTCGCCCTTCTCTAGCTCCTCGTTTTGCTCTGTTCCCATCCTCACTTTCGTCTTTTCTGGCTATTGCAAACCATCTATTCATACTGTACAGCGGAAGCTGCTACCTACCTCTTTTCAGCCCATCCATCCAGACATAGCTCACCTACAACAACCCCTCATCCCCCACCTCCATCAAACAGCTTCTTCTTCCCGAGCCCGGTTCCCTTCCCCCGGAGTCTGCAGATCGCATCGTTTGATTGCCTTCTTCATCGCCTCGAGCCGTGCGCGTTCAAGTCGGCGTCGCATACACGAACTCCAGTACATAGCTGTGGTGTTGGAGCGTTGCTGTCGGCAAGCCAACCCTCCCTCCCCACATCAGAAGACGCTGCTGCATTTATCCTCTGCTTTGCTCCATCTGCAGCAGCTGCATCGATACCACTCTGGAGGGAGTTGGATCGATTGGGCGTGTCATCGACCTGGGAAAGAGCATTTTGCGTGTACTTGCTATCCTCGCCTCATCTGACCTCAGCTCAGTTGCTCTGGCGCTTTCCAATTGTCACTGCTACGCCCTCCTCAGCTCGCTCCTTCCTCCGCACAAGCTCCAGCAAGCTGCCTGAGGCTCACGCACTCTCATCTCGTCGTCCATTGAAACATCTTCCTCATACCTCCTCCTAGCCGACCTCTCCTCTGCTTCATGTCTCTGCAGTATTGGAGCTTTCATACAGTCCATCTATCTTTAGCTTGCCTTCTTCTTGATCCTTGACCGCGCCGCTGCTCAGTAGCATCCTTCACCCGCACCCAACCTCGGTCCACCTAATATCTATCTCACTTATATCATCATCACCACTGCCGCCGCATATCAAAAGCCACGATGCCTTCTCGAACTAACGGCGTCGGCGTCCAGGTCGAGGATACAAAGATCTGTGTTGTCATGGTCGGCCTGCCTGCCCGAGGCAAGAGTTACATAGCCCAGCGAGGTAGGTGATGTTCCAGTTCCGAAATTCCATCATGACTAACCCCCTCCAAGCCCAGCGTTATCTGCAATGGCTCTCCATTCCAGCACAGACATTCAACGTCGGCAACTACCGCCGCAATGATGCCCCCCAGCCGAAGGCCGACTTCTTCGACACCAACAACCCTGAGGGAGAGCGCAAGCGCCGCGCTGCCGCCGAGGCTGCTGTTGCCGATATGCTTGCCTGGTTCCGTTCCGGTGGCATCGTCGGGATCCTCGATGCTACCAACTCAACACAAGAACGCCGCAAGTGGGTGCTGGAGGTCTGTAATGCCAACGGTATCGAAGTTCTGTTCGTCGAAAGCAAGTGCGACGACGAAGAGCTCATTATGGCCAACATTCGCGACGTCAAAACTACCAGCCCGGACTACCGCGGCCAAGACCCAGAGACTGCCGCCCTCGACTTTCGCAACCGCATTCGCAACTACGAAAAGGTTTACTGCACCATCGACGCCAACGGCGAAGAGTCTCACCTGACTTACCTCAAGATTATGAACGTGGGCAAGCAGGTCATCATCAGCCGTATCCGAGACTATCTACAGAGTCGAATTGTCTATTACCTCATGAACCTCCACATCCGACCTCGCTCCGTCTGGTTGTCGAGGGTAAGACATTCCCCATCTCTTCATTGCTCCAAGACATCCACTAAACACCCTCGCAGCATGGTGAATCTCTGTATAACCTTGATGGACGAATTGGCGGTGACACACTCCTCTCTCCTCGTGGTGAGCAGTATGCTAGGAAGCTCCCTGAGCTCGTCCGAAAGTCAGTTGGGGTATGTTTGCTGTCGCTCCTCTTCTTGTGCCCCTATCGAGAACTCACATGAATACTCAGGATGATCGCCCTCTCACCGTTTGGACATCGACTTTACGACGAACCATCGCCACTTCTCGCTTCCTCCCCCAACACTACAACCAGCTTCAGTGGAAGGCTCTTGACGAGCTTGACTCTGGTGTGTGCGACGGTTTGACCTACCAGGAGATCAAGGACCGATATCCCGAAGACTTTGCCGCCCGTGACGAAGACAAGTACAACTATCGTTACCGTGGCGGAGAGTCATATCGCGACGTTGTCATCCGCCTTGAGCCTATCATCATGGAACTAGAGCGAAGTGAGGATATATTGATTGTTACTCACCAAGCTGTGCTGCGATGCGTCTATGCCTACTTCATGAAGAAGGACCAGGCTAAGAGTCCTTGGATGAACGTTCCCCTTCACACCCTTATCAAGCTTACTCCGGGAGCTTATGGCACCGAAGAAGTTCGCTACGAGGCCAACATCCCTGCAGTCAGCACTTGGCGAGGCAAGGGCAGTACAGCCAAGCATGAGAACCCAGCCCCCGAGGTCTTGTAGGGCAAGATACAGCAACAACGGAAGTAATCGAATAAAGGTCTCGTAATTCGAGCGTCAAATACGCATGGCGCTTCAGGGCGATGATTATACGAGATGATCTCTTGGCGCCGGCGGATGATACCTGTCACGAATTGAAATGAGGAAACATGTGGAACAGGTCTGAGTGAATGAAGAAATGACCAAAATTTGAGGAGCATTCTATGACGACTAGCAAGGAGGAAAGGGGCAAATTGAATGCTATCCTCGGGGACTCTTGGTTTCGGAAATCAAAGCATTATTGATGGGCCGTCGCAAATGACACCTAAAGGGTTCCGGGCGGCTTTGTACAAGAACTACGGCGTTTTGACCATTTCGTCAATATGGGACATGGCAGGATAATGACTCTAGGGTCTCAAAAATGATATCAAAGAACATGACTGAATTCAAGTCACCAGCAGTTCAAGGCATCGAAGGGCTAACTGAGTTGTCTGTCAATTTGGTTTTTCGTAGTGAGCCTCTAGTTGCTCATTGGAGACAAATCGATGCGCAACATCAAGTTTGCTCTTCCCAGCGGAATACTCTGTGGCACACTCAGCCTGCTTCAGGCCAGCTAAACTACCCACCCATTTAATCACGCTGTCTTCCGATTGGTATTCTGTCCAGATGTCTGTTCCTCTTGAAATAAGGTGAGGGCCTGTACGAGGAGTCGCAACGCTGTGTACCTGAAGCTTATCAGAAACCAAGTCTCCACAGCGTCGATATAAGTATCTAGGTACCCCATTAATGACCGGCAACTGCCGACTAAAAGAACAAAAATACATACCAAGATGACGGTTTGTCAGGCAGCTAAAACCACCGCCCATGGACCAGCATCGCCCCAGTGCAGGCATTCACATATGACCAATGTTCCCCTCTGAGTGGGATTTGCGGGGGAGAATCGCCGGGGTGAGCCAGTAGATGGATGGTGGGGTCGGGTGACCGAGACGAGAAACAACTTCAATCCAGATCTCCAGGTCTTCTGCTCAGTCGTAATATCTTGGACGTTTGCTCCCACTCGCTTTATGGCGTATTCGTTATTCTCAAAAGAACCTCTTCGCTTCAGAGTTCAAAAAGCCTTGAGATACCACGCCATATCCTCCACGGACTGCAGGGTTCGTTGTTATGGGCGCGTCGTACCAATTTTGTATTGGCTTGCTGGTGTGCTCGCGTTTTTTGATGACGTCGAATGCGATTATGTTATCTGGCATTTCCTGGGTGCATCTTTTCAATCATTGTGATCGCGTGTGCTCTTACTCGACTGCCCCATTGAACTCGGAAAACTTGACAATCCCCAATCCGAGGTCTTGTGAACATCAGGGGTCCATGACACTGCTCTTGGCTCGCTTCCCTCAGTCCTGGGGCGCTTTCGTGATCCCGCCTCTGGCAATGGCGGGGTCTGTCTTCGTTGCCCACGCCTCTTGTCACGACCCCGTAGGTTTCTAGGCCACATCGGCCAAGAACGACGGAACCTTCCGGTAGTTGGAGCAATTGTGTCCGGGGCGGCGGGAGCGCTGTGTCGAGAATGGAGCTCGTGAAGGAATATGTGATTCGCATTGTTATGACAAGCACAGTGGCAGGAGAGGTCAGGGCCAGAAGCCTTGACAATCTTAGCTATAAGTTCGGCCATAGACAATTCGATGTGAAGTTTGACTAAATAGGCGAGAGGGTGAAACTCGACATATCTAACAGAGACGATTAGTGACTGAGGCTCAATTCAAGAGAACATGAACGCACAGAAAAGTATTGCTCAGCGACATGGAGGCAATGATGAGGATCTATAGAGTCAGGTGAGCGTTGTAATATCCTGGCGACAGGCCAACTCACATCCATGGAAATAGAGATGACAACCATAACCAGGTTGAAACGGTACAGCACGACATACTTGGTGAGGCCGTAAGAAATAAGCGAAGACCTGACGAGATAGACAAAGTAGAAGTTCAAGGCCAGGTCGATGGCTGCGAATAGGCCTTTCTCGATGCGATCCCAGATGTTGTTGATGTGGATATAAGTCTGGCTAATCTGCAGGCGAGCGGGTATCCAGATACAAAAGACCGAGATATTGATGGCAGCCAGAATAGCGAATGTCCCCCACTTCAGTCGGCGCAC
This sequence comes from Fusarium sp. JS1030, assembly GCA_000966855.1. Classification (NCBI taxonomy): domain Eukaryota; kingdom Fungi; phylum Ascomycota; class Sordariomycetes; order Hypocreales; family Nectriaceae; genus Fusarium; species Fusarium sp. JS1030. The sequence continues at coordinate 240,234 of JWIW01000004.1, read as the reverse complement.
AGTAGTCGGGGAGATGGCAAGGAGAGAGATTCGGTTGATGATTATTTGCATGATACAGTGAATCTGAAAGACCCACAGAAAGACTAAGACGGAAGGTTAGCTAGGGAGAGCATGTTGACGAGGGCACGGGGCGAGGGCGTACGAAAGGCAAAGTAAATCTCGAAACTATGCTCTTATGTGTTAGCCAGAGCGTCCAAACATGAAGAAACGAGGCGTAGATGCCGGGCAGATCGTACCCAGGAGGAATATTTCCATGGACATAACCCCAGGCAAGACCTCCAATGATGCCACTCGCAACCAGTTCCAGCCAGATGAGTACCATATATGCTGTGACTCTTCGGGCGCGCTTCCATTGGTTATATGTCTGAGTCCCGCAACGAATGAGGCCAAAGATGGACAGACCAAGGGTCATGCCCCAGGCAATGCTGACGATGGCCAGATCTTCGCAGCTTGGCTCATTGTACTGATACCACGGCGGAATAAGGGCACCTTTTTTCTTCATTTTATCATGGTCGTAGGCCGTAGTGAAGGCGAGAGGTCGGGGGAGAGATCGGTGACGGCGAAAGAGTCGCTCAGAGGGTTCTGCGTCTATGGGCTTGGGGTCTTGGGGCAAGAAATAAGGAGACCGGGAGGCCCGAGGATGGAAAATCAGGACTGGATTCGATATGGCTCGACATTGAGAAAGGTTGCAGGAGTCAAATTTGCGAATCTCACAGCCATAGGATGTCCCATCTCGATTACATGGGTATTTTCCGAAACCCGGGGCTTTTCCAAGAGGCGGGCCAAGCGGCCCAGCACAGTGGTGTAGGGCGAGTGCAGCGGTGGCGTCTAGCGAAGCTTGTTGCCAGACTAGCGCTCGATGGCGACTCGGTGCTGAGGGCGTGGCGTCGTGCTGGGCTGTCCGATGAGCCGGTCGTCGAGGTCATCAACGTGGGATAGACGGTGAGGGCTTGAATAAGGCCCGAGACTACGGATTGGCGACGCTCCCGTCACCGCTCAATAGTCAACATTTCGAGCGGCGGCAACGTGTTACTCGCCCAAGACGGGATGTGGTCATAAGATCAATTGACAGCAGAAATCTGCAGTCGATGCATTGGTCGCCGCCGGAGGCTTGAGTAACCAACCCCAACCCAGAGACGCTCGCTAGACCGGCAACCCTGACATGGTAACGCCATGTCGAGTCCCGAGATGGCTCGTTGTGCGCGTCAACATGTGAGGAAAATGATTTCCTTGTGTCTCTTGTTGCTCGTCATGGTACTCGCCAAAGGCAGCCAGCGCGCCAATGAAGACCTGCAATCCCCAAAGACCATGCTTTCTTCGCGCAGCAATCAACGGGATATGACCAAATGGCACCCTTGGCGACGATCTCAGGGACCCTGCAAGGCCAATGAACGTTGGCTGTCGGGTCCGGCACTTGGAGGAGGGCAAGGGAGGCTTTAGTGGGAAACGATACGTCAGATAATGGACGTGCGCTGCGCTGGCTGGAGCCGCGTGGATCGGGGCCGTTTTTCATTAGACTCGTCGGATTGCGATGAGAGAGTGGCTGATTGGCGTTGATGGGCGATGGATTAAAGTATCAAACCGATGGGATTAAAGTTGGAAATAGGAAAAGTGTGGGATCAGGGCCTTGTTGCTGAGGCATCCATAAACGATTGATGAGAACAGAAACAAAGGAAGGAGCCCATCATGGCGTGGACCTAGGGTAGGCCGGTACACTTGGACAGTTGATGAACTGCGAAAGTGTTTTAATGTACTATTGATTAGGGTCTTGCAAATATAATAAACGGAACGTCTTCACTTGAAACAGTTGGTGGTAGTTATCTAAACATAATAAATGACGGTTATCTGGGGAGAAGCGAAACCAATAGAACGGCATTTTGCTACTGACCAAACTACTGATTGGGCTACCCAGAGAAAATGACATTGTAACTTCTAATTAACCAAATCACTGTAGTTTAGATGGACTTAATCAAGGCACCATAACAAGATGACAGACCCAACACTGACCAGTATGCCGAATCGCATCACGAACTAGGCTTCGTCAGTCTGGCTAGTGATTCTATGACTTGGGCTTGTGCCACTCTGGAATCCTTTAAATTCAAGAGAAATACCATCACGTTGCTCTTGTATACATTTATCCTATTCCTGTACTATCGATAACTTGGAAGAAACCGGTGACTTATGTCGTATTACTTCCAACCTCCCATCTTCGGCCACTACCTGGTTGGAGTAGCACCAACCATTATCCTCCCAACGCAGGTCACTACCGTAGCCTACTATTCCTCGCCTCTATACTGGCAGATTGCGCCTGCGGCTATACCTCTGCCACGCACCGTGGTCCTGCCGACCATCAGCATCAAGGTCATCTTCCACCGCGCAGGGACGATCCTTGCTTCCAATGATGTCTACTACGATAGCCCGCCGAGCCGAAACACGATTCTTGCTAATCTATCATACTGGTCCCAGGGGCATGGCCTCGGAGACAGAGTGTACTCGGGACAGGCCACGCTGTATCTAACGAGTAGTTTCCTCTCAACTCTGACCATCCTCCCGGGAACAGGGCCAGTGAGGCCAGCCCATGCCGTGCGAACCATGTCGTTGGCTGAGCAGACTTCGGTATGGGAATTTGAGGCGATCATGGCGCAGATACCTACGAGGGGCCTAGGGGCGTTTCTCGTTGTAGATGTAGGTGCCTCTGCTTAGATTTATGGACCGAGAAGCCCTGGACACAACTGTTGACCCTACCTACAACTCCCCAGATGCAAGGACCTAGGAACAATCAGAATCCCCCTCCAGAGTCTAACCCTCCCGATGACCCTCAGTCTCCCCCGTCGCCTGATCCTCCGGCAGATTCAGCCAACACCGATGACACTTCACCACCTGCACCAGGAGCAGAATCAGACAACGGACAAACGCCGCCGGAGCCAAACCACTCCGAGCTGGAGCCCAAAGGAGAAGACAATGATGAAGTAGAACCAAGCGGGGAGAGTGTTGCAAACGGTTGAAGAATGATCTTTGGCCAGCCTTTCTGATACGATACTTGATAAGTACATCGTTTGACATTATCACTTGGCCTAAACTTCTGCATAAACGTGATTGCAATGAACTTGAATGAATTGGCGCAATCATGCCGTGTCATGGAGCAAAAACACACGCTGCCGTTGTCACTGCCCCTGGCCGTCTCCCAATCACGGCCAGCCCACTCGACCATTTTGTCTGTTGATCACAAACCAATGCCAACACAGGCAACTGATAATTTCAAACAGGCACACATAAACTCACTCACTCACAGAACATTGTTATCTCAAGTCTCCCTCAGTTACTCTTGCCCCCTCTCCCCCTCCTTGCAGTGTTACCATCTTCACCAACCTCACTCATCAATATCATCCCACTGCTCACTACACTCATTCACCCACTCATTCGCGATAAAACCTCGCAAAAGGCAGTCGTCATGGATCTCTGCATCACCGCTGAAGAGCCCTTCGCCTTTGAGCCCCTCAGATCGAAGCCCTTTAGCCCCGTCTTGCCCGCTCCCGCAGCCGCAGACTCTCCCCGTGGCCGCCAGACTCAGACCCCTGGTCCATTCTCCTCTGCTGCTTCTCTCATCCCTCTTCCTGCGGCTGCCCCCGTTACCGATATCGAGTTCGGGCTCTTTATCCACGACTCCTCCAATGACAGCTCGCTCACTTACCCCTGGGAGGTCCCCGACGAGCCCCTGCGCATCCACGTCAACACCACCAAGGGCCAGCTCCTCAACCAGCTTCGAGCCCGGCTCCCTATCCCCGTCCCCGCTTCTACCAAGAACAATGGAAAGGGCAACCCGGGCGTCGCTCCTCGCCGTGGCCGCGCTATTCGCCGCCAGAAGCTTGTCGAGGTCACCATGTACTGGACATTCCGCGGCATGATTCTCCCCCTTGGACCCAACGATGAGGAATGGCACTATCGCAACCCCATCACCAAGACTGATCTCATCACCCGCACTGAGCTCGAGTGGTTCCTGCTCAAGGAGATGATGGTTTCCTCCAGCGGCTCGCTCAAGTGCTACATCGCCATCCGTGGTGAAAACCCTCCCGCCAAGAAGACCTCTGCTTGGTGGTTTGGTAGCAGCACTTAGACGCCTACCCGCGCCCAGATTCAGACGTGTCTCACCACGAGAATCACGACAGGCTACGCAGCTGTCAAAGGCGCATGGAAGGAGGCAGCTAACGCGCATGACCTCGTGAGGCATTGGCAGGCAATATGAAGAAGAACGGGCGCCTCACGGGCAGCCAAGTAAAGGACATGTACTGAAACTCATCAATTGCTCGAGAACACAAGGAATACATGGCAAGGAATCTAAGCTGGCGTGGAATGGCAGATCGAGAGGAGCGTCGGATACGCCTTTGACTGTAAACAATCTCGAGGTAGCTGAGATAACCAAGGCATTACCACAATACCTGTGTTATAGACAGCCCAACCATCATTGCTTGTGATTAGGAAGCTTGCTATTGTCACAGACCAAGGAGAGAAACCACACATGACACAATAACGACCCAACGCCATATTTAGCCTAGGTATAATCTGAACGAACCCTGAAAACCCGCGCGCCCTAGACTGCTCATAAGCCAACCTCAAGACTCTTCTTCTTCCAGCTCTTTTTCTTGTCTTTGATTGTCCAAATAGCACACCCTTTCGTCACAGTAGTATGCCCAATCAATCGTCTGTTCTCTCCTAACTCCCCCCTCCCAGTACACCTGATTGCTTGCTGAGTGTCTTTTCAAAAAACCAGGCAATAAAACAGACCAAACAATAATATCAGGGCTTTCGACGCCAACCTGTGCCATAAGCCACTGTAGTCGTACACGAGTAACAACTCCGTTACCCAAATTAAGCTCCAGATCCCCCTTTCGCCTCTATTCATCGACCCTGCCACTCAAGAAACCCAAACATCACAACACCGTCGACCATCGTGATGCCTATCCTCGACAAACATACACATAACCTCATAGTTCTTGTCCCCTCACCCTGTCAATGACACTTCGGAGGTAGTGGAGCAACAGAGAATGCGCTTCTTGCAGGCTTTCCAACAGTATCCCGCTATGCAATGACAAAGAGCAAGGCCTGGGGAAGGGGATCGTGACCACGGCGAGTGACTGCGCGCCGTCCCATATGCTTCCATTCTCCCACAACCGGAATATTTTTCGAGAGCCAAGCCCAGAGCAAAACCAAAATCGCAAAGACGCCGCCATGCAACATGATGCATTATGAAAAAAATGAGGGTAAACCCTTGATGACAGTTTATGAAACAAACAGGATCCCCAATGCCTTATGCGGGAGGGTTGCCCTTAAGACGCTTCGGCATTCGAGGTGTTGGGGGTTTCCCACCTCGTTGCATCCCGTTAGTGGCACCGGGTGTGGGAGCTCCAGACCCATCTTCTTCCTTAACCGCCGAGGGCCGTCTTCGCTTATTCGATGCTGGTGACGTGTTTGCACTGGGACCGCTGGAGCCAGTGCCTTGCTGACTTTGTTGCATCTGCATTCCAGGAGCTTGCATCTGACCAGGTGCCGGGCTGCCGATGTGAGGCGATCCAGGTAGGTTCATATGAGCGGCAGCTGGGCTGGCACCCATGGGAAATTGTCCAAAACTGGGCGTGCGTGCACCCTGAGGCATCGGCTGTCCGTTCATGGTGGGAGGAACTCCGTTGATATGTGTCGCGACGTATTGTTCGAGCGCCTGGTAGGGTCCGAGGCCGGGATTCGAGTGGTAGAATCCAAACAATGGGTTCATCTGTCCCATCACTTCAACAATCTGGACGTGGTTTATTAGCCTCACTCTTCACTTACGCTGAGTGAGCCATCCATACCTCAAGAAACTGGAAAACAGCTTCCGTCACACCCTTGCTATTCACTGCCGAATCTGGCAGATCGACGAGCACCTCGGGAGGTTGCGTTTGAGGTGACTTCAGCTGCCGGCCCTTGCCCTTCTTGGAGAGCTCGGGTGATTTGCCGTCCTGCGAGTTAGTCTTGTGCCATTCCTTCATCCACATATGAGCGGGCTTGGCAGCATCGATAACCTGCTTCCGGGAAATGAATTCATCGTGACTTGTAGTCAGGAACTCGAAAAGCTCAATCTTTTGTTCGGCATCAAACTGTGCTCGAAGGGTTCCGCTCGCGACCAGCTGCCAATCTAGTTAGTTTCGCCTCACACGCGACACCAAGTCAAAGAAACTTACGTGTGACCCAGTTTCAAACCAGTAGACAAGACTGGCTTTTGAGTTTTCAATACAGTGACAGTCTCCAGGAAGCGGCCTGTCAGTCACACCCTTGTCCATAATCAGTTGCATATTCTTGACGCCGCTGCCAAAGTGAGTATGGAAGTATCGTGCGATTGCAGGATAGGCGATCTCGTATTGCTTGTCGGTAGTATCCTCGGCGTCCGTGATGTGCAGTGAATGTCGGAAGACGCCGTTGGGCGAGAAGAATCGACCGACAAAGTTATTCCAGTAAGAGAGATCATCTCTGCCCTTGGAACCCTGGTGGTTGATGGTTAGCTTACGGTGCGCTCCACATCTTAAAATGGGTGTCTTACTGGGAATCCACTAAGGTGCTCGCTGAACTGCATCAACTTCAACAAGCACTGTCCCTTCATGCTGTCTCTCCGCTGCTGCTGCATTATCTGGCTCTGGAGCGCAAGTTGTTGTGCCGCCGCCGCATTCATTTGATGCTGCTGAGGCTGAGGCTGTGGCTGCTGTTGGGCTGGAGGTTGTGGTTGAGCCTGAGGTTGAGCGGGAGTTTGCGGGACCTGTGGTTGACTCTGACCGGGCGGCATCTGGTTTGGCTGGGCGGGAGTCGAGCTGGGTGTTTGGGCTGGAGTTTGGGGACCAGTGGGAGCTGGAGTGCCAGCTTGTGATGACTGCTGAGGAGTCTGCTGGGGTTGCTGACCAGGTTGTGGCTGGGGTTGAGGTTGAGGCTGAGGCTGTCCTTGAGGTTGCTGACCCTGTTGGTTGGGCATCTGGTTCTGGAGGGGAGCGCCGAGCTGGTTCTGTTGCATATTCTGCATGTTCTGAGCATTCATCTGCATGTTCTGACCCGGGTTAGGTCCGGCTTGCTGCATCTGCTGGGCATGAGCCGCTTGTTGCTGCTGGGCCTGCTGCTGCTGTTGCTGTTGCTGTAGAGCAAGCTGCTGAGCCATGATCGCTTGAGCTTGAGGATGCTGTCCAAACGTGTTAGCTCCAAGAGCGCGCAACCGGCGCGTCGCATGTATCAATTGGACTTACTGGGCCGAGTCGTCCTTGCCTCAGTTGATGAAGCTGTTGGGGATTGAACTGTGCCATGCTCATGGGCATGCCTCCCTGCATGTTCGCCTGGAAGGCTTGCTGGGCCATGAGATGTCGCGCCTGCTGCTGTTGGAGCAGTTGCTGTTGCTGCTGGCGCATCGCGGCCATCGCTTGCGGGTTGCCGACTGTGAGAAGGAGCGATTAGCATGCGCGTGCACGAAGCGGACAGTGCCAACGACAGGCGATACGTACAGTGTTGCTGCAGTTGTTGCTGCTGGATCATTTGCTGTTGGGCGGGATTCAGGTGCTGCAAGGCGTGAGCATTTGGGTTCGCACCCGGCGGCATACCGCCCATCAAGGCAGGGTTTACTTGTGGTCCTGGACCAGAGACCATGGGTCCGCCGAATTGATGAGGCATCCCACCTCCGGGAGCGCCTTGTTGGCCTGGGTTGTGAGGCATGCCGGGACCCATAGGATGAGCAGCGACACCTGGATGCCCCATACCCGCGGGATGCCCCGAGAAATTCGGGCCCATACTGGTTGCCATCATGACTGAGATGTTGGGCCGACTACCCACGGCGTGGATATCGACAATCGCTATTGTTTACTATCGCATGCGCATGCGTTGGGCAATAGCGATGGCCAGAGGATACTGGACGCGAAAGCCGATGGTTGGGTACTGAGGTGGCGGAGGTGGTCTATCCGTTTCGCGTGTCGCGACAGACAGGGTCGGGGGCACAATGCGATAGCGGTCGAATCCGGTAAAAAGAGGCCGACGAGGATAAAAACAAAGCGAGAAAAGGGTGTGCTTCTCTATGAAGACGTGGAGCGACAAGACGAAGGGTGTCGACGAGGCATCGGCGATTGTCGAAGAAAGGCCAGTGTTGGTGTGTGGTGTGGTTTCGCGATGAGGATGCGGATATGGTAGAGAGTGGCCGACGGGGGGAAGACCGGACGGCAGACGAATGAGGTGACGATGGGGCGAGCGGCACGTCACGGGATTCCACAGGTCGAGGCCAGCGGACGGGTAAGAGGAAGATGTCCGGCGTTGTCGAGGTGTAGAGCGACGTCTACAAGCAACGCGGATTGAGGAGAAAGTTGAATGGCGGATTGTCGGAAGACGCACAGGAGAATGCGAAAGACACGGCGTGCGATGCCACAAGAAGAGGGAGATCCGCTTTCAGTGCTGGGGACGGGGGCACGGGGGAGAGACGGGAGTGAGTCGCAAGGACTGGGCGCGAGTGGGCGAGTGGGCGCTGGGTTGAATTTCCCGCGCGGGCGCGCTTGTCCCTCTGCTTTTGGCACGACTGCCTGCGACGGCGGGCCCGGCACTCAGGTACGCTGGGCTGATTCGACCCAACAGCGAGGAGAGCAAGAGACGCCGGGGGTTAGACGTCTGACGTGACGGGGGTTGGCGGACCTCAGGTCGAGCTGTGTGAAAGCTGTTGGTCGAGGGGGCCAAAGAAGAAGGAGAAGAAGTGAGAGTGAAGAGTTGGGAAGACAAGCTGGATGTGGAAGACAAGGGCGCCGGTATCGTCTTGCGGTTGGTGCCTTTTGGATGAGTGGGCGGACCAAGGAAGCCGGAAGAGAGGCGAGTCAAGGAAGAAGACGTATCCGCAAGCCTGGACGGCAGGTAGTCCGTAGCGCAGCTGGGCGAGATAGCCTTAGTTCCCGCAGGATATCTCAGATCCTGAGTGGTATTTTTCGGTCAGCGGCCTCTCACAGTAGAAGGACCCAGAGGAAACAGCGACAGCTTGGAGAATGGATGCGATGAGGATCGACCACTCTTACAGACCAGGGGGAGATGTCGCTCTTTCTCTCTCGCAATCGTCTTTGGGGGGGAGCCCTTTGACCTTGGGCGTGGGTGGACGGAGTGGGAGAATGAACGAGTTGAGCAAAGTGGGTTCAAGCGGCAGAAGAACGAGCTCTGATACGTGAAGGTGGACAAAGAAAGTGGACTCTTTCGGCGAACACGGACAAGGGACCCGACACTAGGCGTGGGGCCATGCATCTAAAGGGTACAAGCCTTGATATCGGATGCGGCCGCTGACAAAACTTCGGGACAGCTTGTGAGAGAAGATGCATAGAGAGGTGATTGTGTAATTTGTCATCTGTCAACCTGGTGGCTGGCCGAGAGCCCCTTTACCCGACAAACGGGGGTCAAATCCCTGACCACACGCGATGGACGATTCCCAGAACCGGGGTCCGCGTTTCCCAATCTCTGGTACGTAACTGTTTTGTGCCCATTCCCGGTTCTAGATACTGCGCTAAAGCGCGTCTTTGTACCTGAGGTGGCTCGGTGTCGGATAGCAACTCTCTAGGTGAAGTCTCAAAGCGCTCACAAAGGGCGCGCAAGAATCAATTGACCAAATCAAACCCGGCTACGTAGTAGGAAACACGTGTTGAAGACCCAATGCCGTGGCGGAAAAGTTGGCAAAATGTCGAGCTTCATGACGTGGCTTAGGTACGCTAACAACCTGCTTGTCCGTAGGGCAGGCTTGGAGAACGAGAGGGCGGGAAAAGAGGAAACGACATCACGACGACCGTACTCCTAAATTTACTCCAATATTAGGGTCAAGACCTAAAAAGACAAGTTTTTGGAGCTCCAACTACTCTATAGCTTTGGCCGCTCCTCAATCATTATGAATTCAGACTCTTGGTATGGCATAAGGGTACGTTTAACCAGTCCCGTGTTTTCTAGCCTGTCCAAGGCAGGGCGAGACAAATTGCTTCATGCATCTATCGCGGCTCCGGCATTCAGGCTTCACTCGCGTCCGCCGCTAGTCCCATAAGGGGTAGCCGACCGGTCACGTGGACTCCTCACAGTGCTGAAAGAGAGAAAATTTCTCTGCACTGTCTGGCAATATCTTCGTTCGTCGCGAGCCTCAAAGTTTTTCTTTCCAACCACAAACCTTTCCAACACAGCAAAACCGTCTCTGCCTGACCATCCGCGAACACCACGCTCGAGATTGCGCGACTCTGCTTTCCGGACTGTTTTGACTTGAACAGGTGTGATTCGAGCGATTCTCGCGGCGCTTTGGCTGTTGTATTGGATGGTCACTTTGGCATTTGCTTGGACAATTTCTCATTTCTTTTCTCGAGCTTCATGCTGCATCCTGCACCCTTGATGGTAAGACCACCTCGACCCCTTTCTCCTGCGTCGCCGCTCTCCCCATATCCATTGCATGATGACACTTGTATTCAAGTCTTCTTTTCCCAACTGAATCGACCATGAAGAAATTCAGTCTGTTCGGGCCCTAGGCCTGTTACTTGCCAGTATCTTTGTCTGACTACACAAACACACGCTTCCTCACTTGGCACACGCATTGTTTTGCAGCCTTGCTAACAGTGCTCCAACAGAATTTTCTCGACTTTGCTACCAAATTTGCCTGACTAGCTAACCACCACAGCTGATCGAACTCGCACCAATTGTAATGTAAGTTTACTCTTGTTTACCTTGATACAAACCCCCTGCTTCGCATGATGAAATTTCCACGCACATTCGCAGTTTCCACTCGAGTCCCGATCGAGCCTTTTCTGGGACAGATGAGGGTATTATTCTTCCTTGGATGTCTGATCGCACACATTTTTCTCGCTCTTGCTGTTGACCTCTTTTGACGTGTTGAAGCTAACCGAAGAAAAGAATTAGGGACTGCCAACTGCGTTTAGTTGTGTGTATAGTTTACAAATGAATGCTTTATCAATTTCCAACTTGATGTGTCCTCGAATGTGAAATGTCTTCAGTGCCTCCGAATAGTAATGTTGTTGATCTGTCCAACGTCATCAAATGTGCGATAGAAAGGTTCATAGAATAATCGTGGAGAGAACGAGCTTTTCCATGTCTCGTAGATTGCTTGGCTATGCAACATTTCATGCTGGTTCATGGCCAACCTAGTTAGTGTTGCAACCATTTGCTCATTCGAACATCGAGTAGAAAGCCGTTTGTGTAGCAACGTCAATCTCGGCCGGCTGAGCTTCACTGGGCGGGCCTTGGAACATTGCTGTCCAAGATCACAGATGAGTTTTGCACCAGGGTATCGCAATCAAATAACTGGGAATAAACACAAACAGAAAATCATGCTTTGTCGTTCCTATGCCCATGCCAATGCAAAACAGGGCACACAAGTGTCCTTCGTCTAGGAGGGTATGATACAAGATGTTTACATGAAGAGCTCAGTTACTCCTCAGATCCAACGGGTTTTTGACTGCTTCCCTCCCAAACGATTAATGCCCCTGTGTAATGTAGATACCAGTATACCATCCATCCCTTTATCTTTCAACAACGTGTCCTAACAACTGATCCTCTTTACTCGCCCTTGAGCTTGTCCTGCTTCACGGTGAAAGCCATCTTGAGCAACTCCTGCTCCTCCTTGTTGTGCACCGACTTGAGACCGGTGGCAACCGAGGCACTGGGGTTTCGGCCAGCGTACATGACGTGCTTGCGGTTGTGATGCTCCGTGTTGTTCAGGAGAGTCTCAATACGAGGCTGAGTGAAGCTCCAAGCACCAGCGTTGAGAGGCTCCTCTTGGGCCCACACGATCGTCTTGGCGTTGGGGTACATGTCGAGGTTCTCCTTGAGCTGCTGCCAGGGGAAGGGGTTCAGCTGCTCGATACGGGTGAAGGCGACGTTGTCGATGTTGTTTTCGGCACGGTACTTGTGGAGGGCGCCCCAGACCTGACCAGTGCACAGAATAACTCGGTCAATCTGGTCAGGAGACTTGATGGCACCAGTCTCATGCTCAGGGTCGGGAATGATCCACTGGAAGCCGGCGTTCTCGCCAGTGAACTCCTCGATGTTGCTGCGGGCCAGGGGGTGACGGAGGAGAGACTTGGAGAAGAAGATAATGAGAGCTGTTCATTTACATTAGCATCAAGCATTGTGGTAAATATAGGGCACATGTTAACTCACGCTTTCGGTACTGACGGTGCATCTGTCGGCGCAGAGCATGGAACAGGTTGGCGGGAGAGGTCATGTAAGCGATCTGCATGTTGCAGTCCTGATGTTGGCGGACGAGCTTCTCGCCCGTGGGGAATTCTCGGGGGTCCTCGTTGCTGAGCTGGAGGTATCGCTCCAGACGGCCAGACGAGTGCTCAGGGCCCTGACCGTCGTAGCCGTGGGGCAGAGACATGACAAGACCGGTTCGCTGCATCCACTTGACCTCACCGGAGGCGATGAACTGGTCAATGATACATTGCGCGTTGTTGGCAAAGTCACCGAACTGAGCCTCCCACATGACGAGAGCGTGGGGAGACGACAGAGAGTAACCGTACTCAAAGCCAAGAGCACCGAATTCACTGAGCGACGAGTTGGAGATGACAAACTTGCCCTGGTCCTTGCTCAAGTTCTGGAGCGGGGTGTACGTATCCTCAGTCTCCTGGTCGTGGAAGACGGCGTGGCGCTGGGAGAAAGTACCACGCTCGACATCCTGACCCGAAACACGGACGTGGTAACCCTCAGTGACGAGAGAACCAAAAGCCAGAGCCTCGGCAGTGGGGAAGTCAATGTTCTTGCCCTCGACAACAGACTTAGTTCTGTTGGTGAGGATTCGCTTCAGGTTGCGGTGAACCTGGAAGCCCTCAGGAACGCTTCCAATAACCTCACCAATGTGCTCCAGAGTTTGGGAACCAACAGTTGTCTCGTTGGTGGCGAGCACCTCGGTAGCCAGCTCCTTGGGGGACTTGAAACCGTTCCAGGCAGACGTAGTCCACTCCTTGGAGGTGGGGGTGTAATCCTTGGACTTGGTGAAGCTCTCTTCGAGCATGCCCCAGACCCACTGCTTGTGCTCCTCGATATCCGACTTGGTGAAGCTGCCCTCCTCGATAAGCTTGTTGACGTAAATATCGATCTGGGGATCCTTGTCGGTGATGCGCTTGTACATCAGAGGCTGGGTGAAGGAAGGCTGGTCGGTCTCGTTGTGGCCGTGCTTTCGGTAGCAGTTGAGGTCGATGACAACATCGTGCTGGAATTCGGCGCGCCAGTCGGCGGCAAGCTGGCACACAAAGTTGACAGCCTCAACATCATCGGCGTTGACGTGGAAGACGGGGGCGTCGATAGCCTTGGCAATATCTGTGCAGTAGGCGGTGGAGCGTGCGAAACGAGGGTCGGTAGTGAAACCAATCTGGTTGTTGACGACGAGATGAATGGTACCGCCGGTGGAGAAGGCAGGGAGAGAGTGGAAGCCTAGACACTCGTAGACGATACCCTGGGCGGCAAAGGCAGCATCACCGTGGAGCAGAACGCTCATGGCGGTGCGGTGAGTCTTCTCATCATTGTTGTAGTGCTGGATAGCACGGGTCTTGCCGAGCACAACGGGGTCCTCGGCCTCCAGATGCGAAGGGTTGGCAACCAGGGAGAGCTGGACGCGCTTGCCGGAAGGAGTGGGACGCTCGAAGTTCATGCCGAGATGGTACTTGACATCACCAGAACCCTCATCCTCAGCGCCGGTCGTACCAGCGAACTCGCTGAAGATGGACTCGTTCGGTTTTCGGACAACGTTGCTAAGAACATTGAGACGACCACGGTGGGGCATACCAATGACAATGTCCTTGACGCCGTAGTCGACACTGCGGTCAATGAGGGCCTTCATACCAGGGACGAGGGTCTCGCAACCCTCAAGACCGAATCGCTTGTCGTTGGGATACTTGGTAGCCAGGAAAGACTCGAAGCTGGAACTCCAGATAAGTCGGTCCAGGACACGGCGCTTCTCGTCAACAGAGTACTTGAAGGGGACAGGAACCTCGAGGCGCTCGCGGAGCCAGTCGCACTTTTCACGGTCAGGGATGTGGATGAACTCGACACCGAAGGAACCGCAGTAGATCCTTTCGCAAGCATCAACGATCTCGCGAAGGGTCATCTTCTCGCGGCCGTCACGCTTGAAGCGAGGCAGGATACCAGGGCCAAGTGTGTACTCGGTGTCGAGGTCCTTCTCAGTGAATTGGTAGTGTTCGAGGGTCAGCTCCTTAGGCTTAATGTTGGCAAAGCCCTTGGAATCGTTGGTGCCACGGATGCCGAGGGGATCAATCTTGGCGGTATGGTGGCCACGGGTCTGGTAGGCGCGGACGAGGAGCTGGACCTTGAGATGGTTGGTGACGTCGGAGCCATCTTCCATGACCAGGCGACCCGAGAGTTGAGGGACACCGCCGGTCATGTTGGGGACCAAGTTGGGGGGAGGCTGGAAGGCCTGGGAGATGGGCATCTCGCCGCTCTCCATGTTCTTGAAGTAGATCTGCCAAGAGACATGGACGCTCTCGGGGTCCTGCCTCCACTGCATGTACATCTCGTCGATGTAGCTGGCGGTGCTTCCGGAAAGGAAGTTATCGTTGGGGTCGGGAGGCGATGAGGTCGCGCTGGTCGCATAGCCGCGACGGGCAGCAATGGCCAGAGGCCGACGGGAAGCAGCGAGCTTCCATGATGAAGTGCGGGCCGAGACGGTCGAGATAGACGCGGTAGATGACGCAACGGAGCATCTGGCACCGCGGAGGAGCTGGGAGCTAGCTCTACAGAGCGAATTCCTCAACATGATGGGCAATGGCGATGGTAGGACACGGGTGGGACTGGCAAAGGGGAGAGGCAGAAGAAACTAGAGTATATGAATGGGAAGCATCCCCCGGCAGCTTGGATCGCGACGCAAAGGAACGGCGGAGTAAGTCGAGACGCAGGATGACTCGAGGTTTCCCAGCGAGGACTGAGGAGAGGGAATTGGAGAGGAGGTTGAGAGAGGAGCGGAAGATCAGGAACAGGAAAAGATGCAGCTGAGAGAGGGAGAAGAAATTGTTACTGACTGGAGCTCACTCGCTGGCCTTTGATGTCCTGCTGCTTGGAAAAATACGATGACGCCCCCGGCAAACCCGGTTCTGGCCGCGAGGGAGCCCAGCGCTCATTGGGCAGACGCTGCCGTAGCGCCTGCCGTGACCGAGAAACCAGTGCGGATGACATGGAGGTGCGCACGGCGCGGCTCAGCCACTGCAGGTGCTTTACAGGGGGTTTGCGGTGCGGGAGCACCCTCGGCCTTTGATCTCCGACGCCCAATGCCGCACAGTGTTTTGGAGGTCACCGTGGGCTGCTGTGGCGGCTGTCATTGGGGGGAGCATGGGGCATTCTCGGGGGTCGAGGTGAGTTTACCGAGGATCCTCGCCCTGGAGGTTGCTTGGCCGTGGCCGTACCGATCTCCGGACACACTGTACCGTCAATGACGCCCATCTGCCCGGACCGTCGCCTGAATTTCCCCGCGATTCCAGGGCGCAGATGCGGCGTATTTGGTATGCTTGTGCAGACTCAAACGGACCATGGCTGAAGGATCGTGCGCTCGTAGGCTACAGGTAGCTAAAGGATGGCCTGTCAGGGCGCTACTGTAGATGTGGGAAAAGGGAGCATTGTGCTCGCACGGTCTAGGGTCTTGGGTAGGTGTCAGGCGCATCGGGGCACACGGGAAAGGACAAGATTGCGGAGTAACCATCGTGACGTTTTACGTGGTTGAAACAGGGTCAATAGCCGACGCCACAAGGTCAGAAACTCGGTGTCCGGGGGACGTGCATTTCAGGTTTTGAGAGGGTCTTGGGATGGTCAGGGGGAGGACAAGCCACGTGTAAGCAATTGACAATCCACCAGCCACAGTTGGAGTAGCTATGAGATAATAATAGACGACGGTTGCTGTCGAGAGTCGATGATTGTTGATCACGCATGTCTACAGGTGAGCGAGCTGCTGGAATGGCGTGAATAACTCAATATATGATCTTCTAACTCTTTCACCTCCTTGTCCCCTCTCAAACTTCACCCATCTCGCAGAGGCTCCAAATACCCAAGATGTGGCGCATTCTCTCAACATCCGCACACGGTAACGCCGTATCCCACGCTGAAACATATTTGATCACATTCGCCTTTGGCCAGCACGCTTCACCTGACACTCATGCAGACCCAAGCGTGCCTTCTAAGCAACGCGTACCTCATCTCTCAGATCCTCTCTCCTTACCCTGCCTCCAACCATCCCCCTTCTATTCCTTCCCGTCCGACCTCTACCCAACCAATTCAGCTTTAGCATCTTACAGAGCTCAACGACCCTCTCGTTGCCCTCGTCATCCGCATCTCCAGCTGACACACCGGACAGCACGCTCATGCACTGTAGCATTCGCCCAACCATGTCAGTGACGTGCTTCGAATCTTCGACATTTTGCTCGCGTTCCCGTAGACTACCCAATGACGGTGGAGGGGGCATCCCACCGCTGCCGGAGGGTGTAAAAGGTCGTATACCTCCGTCGCTGGCGTGGCTGCCGAAGCTGACGTTGCTGATGGCGCGACTCCGACCGCCGGCGGAGCCTTCTCCAAGGAGGGTCGTGCTTGTTGAGTTGTAGGAGGCGACTGAGGGATCGAGGGACATGGCGGTACCGGGGCGGGCCATGGAGGTGAAGGACTCGGAGGGAGATGTAGAGAGGGCGGCTTCTGGGGGAGGTGATGAGAGGGCCATGCTGGCCAAGGACGATGGCAGGAATTCAAGCGACAGACGCGAGAAGATTGTCTTGAGTGTCTCGTAGCGTGGTAAAATGACGATATCCCGATAAGCGATTAGAACTAGCCTCCTGACGTCGAGCACTGCTGAAGCGGGTGCCACACGGGCTGGCTTGTCGGATGAGGATGAGGATGCGAGAACACCACCCCAAAAGTCCCGGGCCTGCTCCCCAGTCATGAGGGTGCCACATCCCGAAACTTCCAGATCCAATGGAAGGAACACGGCCTGCATGTAGGGTAGGATGGACGTGAAAGTGAACATCCAGAGCTCTACCAGTGTCGGGATGAAACGATCCTCCGGCGTCTTCCGCAGCGTCCGGTCCAGTGAGGAGAAACCCGTATTCAACAGATCTCGCAGATCCTCCAACATGGTATTTGGTGACCGTCGATGCATGCACCACTGTATATGCATTTGCACCACCCGGTTAAAATCCTCCACGGGAAGACGCAGATCCTCGCCCTCAAAGATGACCAGCAGCTTTGCTTTCAGGTACGGCCATGCGTCGTCCACCGACATGTGGTGGTGAAGGCCGAGCTTGCCGGGATCGACAGGGTCGTACATGGACGACTGCTGTGACAGTGACGGGAGACTACTAGGCCCGGGCCATTCGCTTTGCAGATTGAAACTCGATTCGCTTTCTAAGCGGCTTTCGGATCGCTCCGCGAGCTTCTTGTCCTTCTTGGTCTTGACGAACCCTGACGAATTGGGTCCGGGACTCGGGGGAATGTTGAAATTGTACAGGGGATTGGGTGCATTTGGATCCGTCGGTAGGGAATTGCTGGCGGCGGATGAGAGCGGTAGGTGATATTCGTCCTTGAGCTTGTGTTTTTGTCGTGAGAGAAAATGGTGTTTCTTTTCCTTCTCTTTTCCCTTCTCCTTTTCCTCTCCCTGCGTTTCAATTGGTCGAATGGTTGCCGAAGACGAGTTGTTGAGATTGTAAATTGACTGATTGCTGGGGTCAACTAGACTGCTTGTACTGAAGTTACCGCGTTGTAGAGCAGAGAGAGCAGATCCAATTTTCCCAGGGCTTGGCAGCGGCTTCTCCTTTGTCTCGCCTTTGGTGCTGATCTTTCCTGGACGGGAGAACAGCTTGACCTTGGACTTTTCGGTCTTGAGCGGCTTCTCAGATGCAGGCGGTGGAGGTGGAGGCTGCGAGTATGGCTGAGGCGATATTGAGTGAGGGCCCCGCGGAGAGTTATGTCCAGACCGCGGGAACACCACGTTTGCAGCAGCCGTAGCAGCAGAAGAATGAGAGCCGCCAAAGCGATCACTATGTCCTCCATGGTTTGCAAACCCACTGTCTCGCGGCGCACTGGCTTCCGTCAAGCTCAGCATTGGCGGGCTTGTTGGCCCCTTGCTTCCACTGCCTCGCCGGACTCCGTCGTTGGGATCTCCTGGGAATGGTACCGTTTGTGACCGTTGGCGCGAGTGGTTCTGGTGCGACATGACAGCCGCCTGTGCTGCAATCTGGCTCGCCGACATGGCAGCATTGGAGGCAGAAGCAGCCGCCGCCGCCGCCGCCGCCGCAGAAGCGGAGGCAGAGGGCGGTCCTGCGTGGTGATTCATGCCGAGATGGGATGATAGATTCGATGTGCTCATGGACGGTAGTGTGGGCTCAAAGGAGCCTTGGGTTGCTGAATGCTTGCGCGCATGGCCCTTTACCAAGGTCGCCTGCGATCCCTGGGTGACGGCGCGTGTCCCGGCCGGACGAGAGAAGTTGTGATGCCCCAAGCTTGCGCTGCTCGAGTTGGCGTGCGATGTGAACTGCGAGTATACCGGTGTGGCGGGTGACGACGGCTGATGCCCCTGGGGCTGCCGCGACTTGGGTATCGTGATGGACGGTCGGGGGGTGCTCTCCTCGTCGTCGGAGGTTTCGACACGGCGCAGAGCTGGTCGTGAAGATGTCGAGATCTGTGAGAGCTGTGCGGCAGAGCTTGAGAGAGGCGAGAAGCTGCCAGGGCCGCGGGGCTGAGAACGTGAGGGTTGCATTGCTTGTTTATGCGGCGACGGGGCCGTTGTTACATCTTCATCATGGACAGGGCTCTAGAGGGATTCGGCCGGCCGAGGGGCTCGTGGGTCAACGAGATTGGCTCTAAAGCTCGCTTATCAGATTCGGAATGTTCGGGCGAGTGCTAGTCGTCTCGTGGGATTGGCTGGTCGAGTAAGGGGGAGAGGGTGCTGGAGGAAAGGGAGCGAGTTGAAGTTACGGGAGGTTGATGGTGACCCCGGAGTGAGTAGCTGAGCCCCATCGACTGGCGTGCAAGGGTAATCACATGTGGCGTCGATAACCCCGCGCCCAGAATACGAACCGCCGAAACCACCAACTTTTATCACGACCAGTTATCGTCAATCAATATTCAAAATTTGTCTAAACCTTAGCTGTCTAGCCGCAATTGGCTCTTCCTCACCGCCGAAATGTCACAACCGACACTCACCGCGTCTTACTCCTCGGCCCTCAGCGAACCCTTCAAGGTCACACACTCTCTCCCCGCCATCTCCCCCTCCTCGTCCACCACCGACAAGACAGCCTACCTCGAAGCCCTCCGCGCCTCCGTTGCAGACACCCAGGCCACCATCAACAAGGAGTTGACGGCGCGAATGGAGCAAGATAAGGCTCGAGATGCCGCCGCTGAGGCGAAAGAGGAGGAAAACTACGGCGAGGAGGTGCAAGACGAGGAAGATTGAGAATACCGTGCAACTTGCGAGGCCGCACGAGAACTGACAAGCTTCGGCCAATATTTTCAATGCCGGCAACAAGATCAGTTTATTTACGAGGGGTATTGCGAAAAACTATCATACTGGCTGCCACCGATCCAACCCATGCAAATGCTACCAAACCAACCTCTTTCGACTCGACCGTGGAGACGAGCTGCACCCCTGAACGACAAAACCACGACAAATAAATACGGTACTCCCGCGCAGGCAAAGACTCCATCGACCCTCTAAAATCCCCTTCCCCAGCTTGGCACCCGCGATGTATCTACCTTGCTCCCCGTCGCCCTGTTCAAACAGCCATAGTGCACCACTGTGTTGTCCGGCAGTACTGCCACAACACTTCCGCCAATTCGCATGCCCCCCCCGAGCTTCTTGTGACAGACGACACAGTGTCGCTCATCTGTAATGGCCACATGCCGATTGCGTCCGCCCTGGCCGCCCTGCACATCATCACCGAGATGCAACCTCGCAGCGATGGAGATGCCCTCGGCCTGTCTCAGTCCTGCTACAATCCTGGCTTCATTCACCAGGCTGTTGGTTGAACGGATGCGACCACGGAAGTATGACTCAAGTGACTTCGCGGGGAGATCATCGGGGATGAGTCCCAGTGTCGAAGTCGCTGGGAGACGCGATCCATGCTTGGAGAGGAGGTCCAGCGCCGGCTCAAGGTTGGGCTTGTTTGGTGGCGAAGGTTGCAGATAGAGTGAGAGGAGGGTGTGGTAAATCGAGGGTGTTGTGTGTTCCGGGTCGTCACCAGAATCTTCCCTTGCATTTGGCTGAGATGACGGAGCGGTGTCCTGAGCCAGGTTGACTCGGTTACAGTATCTATCAAGGTCAGCTGATGATAACAATCCAAGGGCCTTGTGGGAACATACTCTTCAGCTTTCTGGTAATCCTTCATCTTGAAAACATAAATTTCTAGGGCCTGTTTGTGCTGGCCCATATTGCTCAACACTACGGCTTGTGCTTCGTAAAATGCCGGATCTGTCCTGTATCAGCACTATTGCTAGTATGCAGTTCCTGAAGGAGATATCTTACCATCTCTTGGGATCAACCCGAATGCCTTGCTCAGGCTGTAAACCTGTCTCGACTCCCTCAGGAACGAAACAAACCGATCCATCAATGCATCCCACTCTTCTCCCTGTGGCATCTGCTTCAAGTTCCTGACGTAAAGCTCTACCAACCGGTTGTGAAGGTCTGGTGTCATATCCTCCAACTCATTGATGATGTGTTCCAGATACCGGCCTTCCAGTTGGGGATCTACCTCATGTAGGAACGCCACCACCTTTTCCCGAGGCAGTGTCTCTGCATTCTCAGTGTCTCCTGTGAAGATCTCCAGCGCCTCATCAGGGCTGGCCTTGAGTGCCCACTCTGCATGCTCTAATATCAGATCGATCTCTGACGGCGGTAGGTTCTTGAGGTATTGGATTGTCCGGTTTGGGCCATGGAGTGCGGGCGCAGCATCATCTGGCTCCTTTGCAGACCCGAACCTGCGTAGCAATTCCAAAGCCTCTTTATGTAGCTTTTTACCGTAAAAGAAATCCACCAACTCCGTGTAACGGTTGTGCTCCAGTAGTTTTTCATTAACCACGTTAGGGTCGCAGAAGTTGGGAATCCGGAACAGAGAACTGGCCAGGGTTGGCCTAGAGAACATATAGGCTCGGAACAGAGTCGTGTCAACAAGTCGAAAGGTATTGCGGAGCTCTTCTTCCATCTTTTTCTCAGACTCATCCAGGCCCATCCGCAGGAACTTCTCTGCCACGTCTTCTGAGGAGCCATTCCGGTCGCTTCGCGGTTTCAGATTCCCGGTAATGGGGTCGATCACCCTCTGGAGCCGGGCACGAGTGCCCGCTAGGTAGCTGTTAAGCTCCAAAACCGCGTTCGTCAAGTCCTTATCCTTTAGCGGTTTATCCTCATTTGATTCCGCCTCTTTCACACTCGTAGTATCTTCAGCATCAATTGAGTCTTTCTTCGAGATGATGGATGCCGTATCGGCTTGGGGCTTCCTGTAGCTTCCAGTGAGATACCTAGCGAAGCCCCCCTTATTTGCGGGTGACGGTGTCTCATGAACTTCGGTGGGTTCCGGGCTGCTCGGGCGTGTCCCGTTGGTCTTGTTGGGCGATCCAGGGGTTTCCTGCTCGTGCTCCTCCTCTTCCTCGCGACCCGCCCAGGCAGATAATTCTCCTGCAATAGAAGGGGGAAACATCTTGAGTACTCGCTCAGGCGGCGCATGTACAGTATCCTCGTTGAATAAATCCATAGCCTGTCGGTACCTTTTCTTCTTGAACAGACCTTCGGCTTTAAGCATCTTGACCTCCCGGAGCGTCTCGGTCTTGTCCTTGAGTAAAGCATCCTCCAACATCTCAAGGATACTGACAGCCTCGTCAAACTTGCCACCATCCACAAGCTCCTGAATTTGGGAATCATAGTCTGTCGCATCCATTTTCCAAACGCACCGCTCGCTCGAGATGTGGAAACCCTTGCCAGCATGGGCTAGACTGACCGTAGGTGGGGGAAAGTAAAGCTGGGCTGCTCCTGGAAGAGCTAGATTCTGGAGGAGTGAGAGCGTGGCAGGGTTCCGGACTTCGAGAGAACCTTTCGAGGGAGGCTGCAGAGCGAGGATATATGGGTATGAATACCCTATCGACTCAGGTGCCGATTGCCAAGGGATCTGTCTCCTCTCAAGCGGCTTGCCATCATCGTCGATGAACAAGGTGTTGATGTCCTTGGCGAGCAGCATCTCCCCTTCTGCAAGCTTGGCCGCTAACGGCTTGGGCATGTAACCTCCCAACCCCATGTATCCCATACCAGCGCTGCTCATGGCACCAAAGCGACTTGTCTGTCCAGCTGCAGGGCCTGCCCCAGGGCTTACGATCTCTTCGATTTCCCGGGTGACGACATTCACCATGACGTACCCGCCGTTCATGCCGCAAACTAATTTTGTTGCGCTCGCCCATGTTACCGACCGAATCGACTCGGCCAAGATGACCTCTGCGACATCATCTGATAGTTCACTCTCGTGCCAACTCCATAACAATAGCTTCCTCTTGACAGCAACCGCAAGCCGGCTGATAATCTCGGGGATCCCCGTGTCTGGATCCTTGACAATATTTGACGTTACAGCAAAGCAAGACGCGTTCTTGGTGCGGCTCAGTGTCTCGATGAGTTCGTATGTCTGTAGGTCGTGGAGAGAGATGTGCCAGTTGGATAACGACACGATCGTATTTGCCTCCTTGATTATGGCTAGCTGCTCGATAGCGCGTGTCGAGAAGCGTTCCACCTCGCGTAGTAGATCCGTCGGCTTCACGGCTGTTCTCGTAGGAGCGCTGTCTCCGTTCACCGGAGAAGTCGGGGAGTCGGCATCTTTATCGGCGGAACCGTTGGCTGGTTCGGCAGGGAGCTCGTTGAGACGGTAGACACGGAGGGCGCCGCTATTAAGGCCGACGAGAACACGGTCACCTACATGTTGAGGGTCAGGTAAGTCATGGTTCAGACTTCGGCCATTGCCAGCGAGGACGCGAGGAGGGGAAATAATTCAGTTGCGTACCGTATGCGAGGATCGTCTCGATCTTGGACTTGTCCCGCTGGCGCAGCTCGATGATGGGACGGGCTGTGAAGGCGGAGAGCATGGCGCCGGCCAGCTCGAAGCTGTCAAGGCTATACGGAGGTGAGGCACATCAGATGAGGCAAGAGTCGTTGGGGCGTAGAGTGCTTGTAGAGCCCGTATCAAATGGTATGCTCGGCAAGGAAACTAGGCGTCGGCGTTTGGTTCTGGTGTTTTGCTGGCGCCTGGGCAATCGCAAGATCTTGTTGGGTGCCGGAATCTGGGGGCAGGGTCATGCCGCCCTCGGCCTGAGCATCGACGTCAACGGATGGCCAGAGCTTCTTGCATCAGCACAGTGCCACAGTGCGAGTTCGCACCCACAGCTCATCTGGAACTGAAACTCAACAAATGCCACCAAGGTGCCTTCGATCAATTGTACACGATGGGTCATAGCGAATTTGGTTGCTGATATCTATAAAAGCAGGCCCATACAAAGCTTTCAGTCTATACCATGCTCAGTCTATAGTCACTTGATCATGAGATGATTCCTGCTGCCGCCAACCCAGTCTGGCACAGGTCAGATGCTAACGAATAGTACCATCAAGTCGATAAACACTCATCAGACAGACGCCCTTTCTAGCGCCTATCTTGTTCTAAACCAATCATAAACTCCGTCAGATCCTTCTCACCCGTTAATCAAGCCCTGCGACTTGCATGATTCCGTATCCAAGGGTCACTACCACAATGAGGGTAATGATGCTGCTTGGTACACCACGGCTGATGAAATGTGTGACATGCAAATACCGCTGACCGAAGGGATCTTCCTTCATGATTGCAGCTATTCAAAGTCAGTTTCAGCCTGAACGTAAGACGACAGAGGGGATACTTACTCATGTTGGGAAAACCGCTGGTGGGCAAGCCCATGGCTGCACTGCACATGAGAACGCCGCCCATGACAAGGAGGTTGGGGTGAGGCTGGTCCATGGCAACACCAACGTCAAACACCAGCGGCAGGAAAATCAAAGCAGCCACCGTGTGGCTGATGAAGGTCGCAATGACCAGAATCAATGTTGAAAAGACAACCAGCACGCCGTACAAGCTCATGCCCTCCACCTTCTGGGAGACCAACTCGGCAAGCGTATGGAGTAGGCCGGATGAGCGAACGGCTTTGCCCAGAGACAGGCCTCCCGCAGCCAGGATAATAATGGTCCAGGGGAAGTTGTTAAAGTCCTCTTTTGTCAAAATACCGATTCCGAAGAATAGCACGATGGGGATGATGGCAATGACGCCCATATCTCCGAATTCGGCCTCTAGTTGGTGGCTCGCGCACCACAAGGCAATGGTAGTGATTGTGACGATGGTTACAAACCATTGAAGACCCGTGAATTTCTCCTTAACTGGCCGAATGGGTGCAATTGTCGTCCCCTTGCCGGGTTGGAATGTGACTAGGAGGAGAAGCCAGATCAAGACGATCGAAAGAGCACCGACAGGGATGACGATGAAGAACCATTGCAGCCATGTAGGCGCAGGCTGCATGATGCCCATGGCTACCACATTCTGGGGGGACGCGATCGGGGAGAGCATGCCGCCAATATTGGAGGCGAGCGCGATGCCGATGATTACGGCCTTGGACATGTTGGAATCGGACGGCAAGGTTCGAAGCATGGGCTGCTCGACTGTTAGTTTATCACTCACACCGTGTTCACAGCTTGACTTGCCTCGATGATAGAGTAGCAAAGAACAGGGGCAGCCACGTTGCTGATCAGCATAGAAGCGAAAGCAGCCACAAACATGTTGGCGATCAGGACGGTCTTGGGCTGAGTGCCGGCCTTGCTCAGGACAAGCGTAGCCAATCGCTTGTCGATAGTACACTTGGACAGAGCCGCTGCGAGAGTGAAGCCACCAAGAAGAAGCATAATAACGGGCGTCCACATGGCGGCGAAGATGGCGGATGTGGCTTGCTTGGAATCAAGCCGCTTCTGAGGCTTGCCGGGCGTCTCATCGCGAACGACGTTCAAGACAACAGAGAGAAAAGGAATCAGCAATGACGTGACAAATAAAGGAATAGTCTAAGAAGATGTCAGCGACCAGCTGGTTTCGGCTGGGGCTATGGCGTGCAAACTTACCTCAGTGGCCCAGAGCAAGCTGACGAAAACCAGCATCGCCAAGCAGTTTTGCTGCTCAGGTTTCTCCATGATAGGGAGCAATAAGAGCAGGAAGAAGACGGTGACGCATAAAATAAGCGTCCACAAAGATGAGCTGGCCAGCCATGGAGGCACCGTAAACTTGCCAAACGGCGTGCGGATCTGGCTTTCGGAGGGGGCCTTAGCTTCGTCGCCCTGCAACCTCCTGGTCACATTGCCTCTTTCCTGGCCGAGAAGGGCCTGGCCCAGTCCCGCCGCCTCGGCTCTGCGCTCGATACCGATGAGATCTCTCCAGACGGTGTTGCGTTCCCACACAACATGCTCCCTGAGATGAGAACGCAGGTCTTTGCGGGCCAGCTGCTCGTCTCCACCAGTTACAATTTCGGCGTAGGCCTGCTCCATCTTGGTAATATAATCCTCAATGGTGCGCTTCGTCTCATCCTTGAACGGGTAGGCAGACTCGACATGAGCTTGGATATAGGGTGTCTTCAGCTCCTTGTCAAGAATCTTGTCGAACTTTTTGAGAACCTTGCTGAAACCAGTGCGGTTGAGTTGGATAAACGACTTGAGTTCGCAGAGCGATACGTAGAGGCTGATGATGCGCTTCTTGAGCATAATGCCAGAGGAAAATAGCCCCGAGGAGTACATGAGCGCCTGATCAACTTGATCATCAGCCGCAGTGCTGTGTCTGCGTGCACCACTGGCACGGCCAAATTCGGAAGACGCATTCAGGTCGTTGGATGGATTTGAGGCGGGCCTGAGATTGCCGAGTGTCCTCCTCCGGGCCCCGCTACTCCTCCGCCTCGTTGTCAATCCAGTAGTCTCATCCTCGTCCATGTCGCTATCTTCGTTATCGGAGCTACGGCTCTGGGGGCTCCTTGAGCGAAAGTTGTTGCGACCTTCGGCACGGTTGGCGGACGAGACGGACAGACGGCGCATATAACGGTTGTCTGCGATAGCGGACTCGGCTTCGTCACCAACATCACGGAGAAGCTGGGTAGCCTCCTCGAGCAACTCGCCCTCCTTGGAGACGTAAAAGGAGCATATTTTCTCTAGCTCCACGCCTAGGGCACGGGAGAAGACCTCCTCTGGGTCCTCGTAGTTTATAAGCGGTCTCGACTCGGCATCGCCAGCGCGGGCCTGGTGGACCGACTTTTCGAGGTGGTATATACTGGAAACAGCACAATGTTAGCTCGACAATGGCATGACAAGGCAAGGGCGGAAGCAGGAGAAGGGACGCACAGCTTCTTTAAGTTGCTGTAAGCAATGTAATGACTGCTCCAGTCCGGAACAGCATTGAATTGGATGCTGTGAGAGAACTTCATCTCGTCCCGCTCCTCAAGCCAACGGCGCTTCTCGTCTCGTTTCGCCCGTCTCCGGGATTGGCGATCTGCGGCGTCTCGACGAGCCTGGATGGGCGGGTAGTCGACGAGCTCGAATTGCTCCCCCTCGTCGCGGCTGCGCTGAGAGTGAGGGCCGTTGCCGGCGTTGGACTGTCGTACAAGCACCGGATTGTCTGGCAGAGAGGCGGCACTCCCTCCTCGTGTCTGTCGGGGGTCGTCAAGATCGGGGCGACGACTCTGAAGGGCAGCTGGGACAGCGTCAGGGACGGAGGAGGGATTGTCGGAAGGGGACGAGGTCGGAATGGTTGCGACTCTCGGCGGCGATGTGTGAGAAGACAGATTGAGGTTAGGTTAGGTATTTAACGGTTCGGGCGGAGGAGGATCGGGGGAGCCAGTGACGGGCTGCATATGTGAGGGCTGCAATTGTGTGTCCAGGTGCCGCGCCAAAAGCCAAACTGGATATCCACAACCCAACGGTGGCCTCGTGGAGATGGGATGGAACTCTCTTGACCCGACCCGGGGGATCGTAGCCGGTACCAAGGCAAAGTACAGCACTAACGCCTGCCCTTGAAGTCGGGGCCCGCAATGTCGCAACACTGGCTCGATCGCTCCCTTTGTCGGCCCTATTTGGCTGTTAAGCTCGTGACCTTGTTTTGTGCAGGATCAAGATGGCGAAAAGTCGTTGACAAAGAAGTGAGGCTTGGCTGCAGCGCAGGTTGTGGCGATCTGTACAAAGGATTGGGGGCGACGAGAAGGAGGGACCCGACACGAGGCGGCACTTGAAGAGTCAAGAGAGTGAAGCAACGCGCAAGGCCAAGGAGACAGACAGAGCAGAACAGGGGACCTTGGTACATGCCCCTCGCTCGTAATAGGCTGAGCCTGATTCGCACCCATGTACATTGACGTCGATGCTTGTTGCAGACACCGAGCCTCGCATCAAGTACCCACCGCTAAACCCTGGATGAGGTCTCGGCCGGGTGTCAATAATTGCCACTTCTCCAAGTGCATGATATCTTCCTGAGGTGAGATTGCTTCGTGTCAAAGTCACCCAGGGGAGACAAAACAAGACAGCGAAAGGACTAGAAAACAGCCAGAGAGCATGGTGTGTCGAGAAACCATCATATGATAGCCCCCGTGGGCAAATCCCCTGAATTGAGAGGACGAGCCGCACGAGGTTATGCAGCCTCTACGATCCTAGGCTGAGACAGTAAGCCATCCATCTTTCTGAAAGAGGCCCGCGGTCAGGTGCTGATCTGGGGCGTGGGGGTGACGGCGCTGCAGACTATGTGCGCCTCCACTGTATACTGTGCTGTAGCCTCCAACATCAACTCCAACCACTAACACCAGACGCCAGTGAAACCCGGATACATCAGCTCGACACAGCCAGAGTGCCGTTTCTATTATTATTGTGCAAAACACTGCCATTACATATCCCGGCATCTCGAAACCAAGTCTCAAACACAAATATCCTCAGAGCAGCCATTCATTTACCTCACCACACCGCCAGACTCAGTTCCCCAACATCTGCTGTAGAGCATTCGTGCGGTATGTCTCACTCCTCTCCACAAGCTCCTCGTGCCGTCCCTTCTCCACGACCTTGCCGCCCTCAATCACAAAGATGACGTCTGCCTTTCGCACCGTGTGCACGCGATGTGTGATGGCAATTACATTGATACCACGTGCAACACGCTCTAGGCCTTCTTGCAGAGCTCGCTCGCTCTCAGCATCCAACGCACTGGTGCTCTCGTCGAGCAGCAGCAGCTTTGGCTTACGAACAAGAGCACGCGCAATCGCTAGACGCTGACGCTGACCCCCCGAGAGCCGAGAGCCGTTCGGTCCGCACTCGGTATCGTATCCGCTGGGCAGCTCCATGATGGTGTCGTGAATGTTGGCCAGCTTGCAAGCCTCATGAATCTCCTCATCCGTCGGTTCGTGGTCTGGGGTAGCACCTAGTGCCACGTTGAAACGGATCGTTCCGTCAAAGAGAGCGCAGTCCTGGGGTACGACTGCAATGTCGTGACGGAACTCGGTGCCCTCGCGAGCACAGATGTCGACTCCGTTGATCTCGACAGTTCCGCTCGACGGTCGGTACATGCGCTGGACAAGCGACATGATGGTTGATTTACCCGCGCCCGAGGGGCCGACGAGACCAACAAACTGGCCTGCCTGAATGCTGAACGACATGCCCGTGAGAATCTGAATATGCGGTCGAGCAGGGTATGAAAACTTGACATCCTTAAAGACAATGGTTGCGCCTTTGCCGCTTCCCTTGACTGGAGCTTCCGCCTTCGCCTCGACGTCACCCGTGGTATTCTCGACGGGCAGAGTGATCTTGCGCTGGCTGGCCTGATCTTTGGAAGATCCAATATTGATCAAGCTCAGGATACGGGAAGCCGCGGCTCTGGCTCGGGAGACTTCAGGGGCAAGGCTGAACATCTGCCCCCAGAGCTGTGCACTAACAAGCAGGCAAATGAGAATGATAAAGAACTCTCGCTGTGTCGCCTCGCCCTTTGTGATTCTTGTCGACCCCCACCAGTACGCAAACGCATAGATCAGGTTTCCAGTGCTGTTCGCAAGAGCCAGCCAGAGATTAGCATACATGGAAGCAAGGGTGATTTCGTTTCGAGGGGCTTTCAGGGCACGCCGGTATGAGCCCATGACCTCATCTTCGATAGACAGTGATGAGATTGTCTTGAATGAGTTGACAGCTTCGACCGAGATCCCTACGGCACCAGAAAAGGCACCGGCATGGCGGCGCTCAAACTTGGAGAGTGACCGAAGCTGCATGATGCCGGAACCAAGGAGAAGGGGGACGACCACCAAGCATACAATGGCAATCTTCCATGCGATAATGTGCGAAAGAACGATGGCAACGAAGAAGTTGACCACTATCGAAAAGATGGTTCCGATGATTGAGCCGCTGAAACCACCCACGGCGGCAGCATCTGTCGTGATGACGGAGAGGAGCGAGGTTGGGGTGCGGCCCTCGGACTGATGCCAGTCAAGGTCCTGCTTATATAAGGAGCGGAAGCAGAGAACCCGGATCTTGTACAGCAGCTTCTCGGCAACCATGCCGAAGCCAGTCCAGCTTGTCGTGTTGGCCAAGAGCTCGACGATTGCAACCAAGAACCACATGCCTCCGAAGAACTTACCAGCCCAGCGAATGTCGGAAGCTGGGTGGCAGGGGCTGACATTGTCAATGGTGTAGCCAAAGATAAGACCAGCGGACGAAAAAGTAAGTCCGACAATAGTGGCAGCAAAGAGGCAAACGACTATGTGGAGGAGGTAGGGACGTGCCATGCCACCGATACTCTTGATGACAGTCCATGCCGACTTGCTGGAATCCAGAGCAACATCTCCCGTGGGGGTTGCCTCCTTTTCCTCAACTTCTTCTTCCTTAGGCTCGGCTATCTCCTCCATCTCAATGTCTTTGGTCTCGAGATCACTGATAGAATCCTTCTTCGAGTAAATGCCATCAGCAGTCTCACGAACTGTGCTTGTCATGGAGCCGGCATCCTCCGAGTCAACCGTCTGCAGACGAACCATACTGGCATACGAGCCGCCCAAAGCCATAAGCTCCAGATGAGTTCCCTGCTCGATAACCTCGCCGCTATTCATAACAATGATGTTATCAGCGGACACTATAGTCGACAAGCGATGGGCGATGGCAATGACGGTGCGGTTCTTTGCGATGGATTCAATGGCCATCTGGATACGATGCTCGCTAGCAGAATCAAGAGAGGCGGTAGCCTCGTCAAGAATGAGAATCTTGGGGTCGCGTATCAAGGCTCGGGCAAGAGCAAGTCGCTGTCTCTGACCACCACTGACGAGCTTTCCTCCAGTACCGACCAGGGTTCCGAAACCGTTCTCGAGCCTCTCGACAAAGCCAGCAGCATCCGCCAGCTGAGCAGCCTGCTGAACCCGGTCTACCAGATCAACCATGTCCTGGCCGAAGCCCAGAGTGGCAGTCTTGAGATCCTCGCCATTTCGCAACTTGGCGGCGAGCTCAGAGAGACCACTCCCCAAGATAACTGCCCTGAAGCGGTGATGGTCGGGCTGAGGAGAGTTCATGATACCTAGGGCAATATTCTCAAGAATCGAGCGGTCCAGAAGAGAGGGTTCTTGCTGCACCAAACTCATATGGCTTCTCAAGCTCCTGACGTTGAAGTCTTTGACGTCGCGGCCGTCAAGGTAAACAGTTCCTTCAGTGGGATCATAGATTCGAGAAGTCAGACCGGCAATAGTTGACTTTCCGCTTCCCGACAAACCAACAAGTGCCGTCTGTTTACCAGCAGGACACTCGAACGAAACGCCCTTGAGAACGGGATGGTGGGGTCGCGAAACGTACGCAAAAGTGACGTCTTTGAAGGTAACTGTTCCTTCAACCGATGCAAGCTTCTCACCCTTGTCAGAACCAGCATCAATCTCTGCTGGACATTCCATATCCTGCCGAAGCTTTTCGAAGGCTCCAACAGAAGCGGCAATGAGAGGCAGAAGCGGTGCAATGCCCCCAAGAATGACACAGGCTATAAAAAAGTCAGTAAGCAGATTCAAATCGTTGTTAGGAATCACCTACCATCGACGAGGAGCAGAATGACGGTGTAGATATCACCCACTGATGTGTCGTCTTTACCCTCAACTGTCCTGGCAATCTGCTTGCTACCCTGCCAGAAAGAAAGAGCATTGGCAGAATAGGCAATGAAGTAGAGCATGCCGGCCTGGACGGCGGCAACGAAAGCCTTGTTAATACCCTGCTTGCGAGCGTCCTTCATCCTCTCAGAGAAGATGGCCTCAAGTCGAGGACCAGCACCAAAAGCTTGGACAACCGGAATGTTGGAGAGGGTTTCGGAAGCGATGGAGGAAGCAGAGGCAATCTTCTCAGACATTGCGCTTGTGAATTTGGCTGTAAACATGCTGCCGATGGCGGCGAGAAGCATGAAGGCTGGTACTAGGGAGACGAGTATACCGGCCAACCTGCTATTCTTGATGAAGGCAACGACGTAGGCCGAGACGAAGAATGACGTACAGCCCATGCAGATGCCAACTTTTTCCGATGTGCCCGACTGAATGGCCTGGATATCGGCGTTGAGGCGCGACGAGATCTCACCGGCCTGTCTCTTGTCGAAGAACGCGGCATCCTGCAAGAGGATGCTCATGAAGTAGCGATCGCGAAGCCGTGCCTCGAGGCGGCGACTGAAGATGGACCAGGAAACGATGTAGATATAGATGAGTGCGAAGCTCACAACACCAATGTATGTGATCTGCAAGACCTTCTTATTGATGCTGGCCTGGAGCTCTTCGGGAGACTGCTGGGCCACAAGTTCACCCGAGTCGCATGAAGCAGTGTTGAGGTCGTTGACGAGCTGACCGAAGATGATACCCATTAAAGGGAATGGCGCACCAGCAGAACAGGCGGTGATAGTGCCAACGATGAGAAGCAGTACATCGATCCATGTCGGGTTGGCATAGAAGAGAAGCTGGAAGTAGGTGAAGAAGGATTGGAGAGTCTGTGAAGAGAGATGTTAGATCCTGGATATCTGCAGCAGACACATGATACCAACTAACCTTGCGCTTTTCCTTGGGCGGCGTCTGAGATGCCCCCGAAGCAGAAGATGACCTTGTAGATGGCCGCTGTGAGTGCGTAGGCTCGCGCTCAATGGTCACATTGTTGAGTTCATCAACTATCTTCTCAGTAGTGACCGGCGCATCTTTCGCGGACACCTCCTTTGAAGTCGCATCGTCATTAGAGGTACTCCCGGCGGATTTCTTTAGATCATTCACAGGTGCGACGATCGCAACATAGTTTGGGAGGTCATCCATGTCTGTAGCATGACTTTGCTGCTCTGGCGACGATGAAGCCATCTCTCCAAGCCTTCCTTTGCCTTGTAAGTCGTAAGATGAAGGAAGTCCTGAGACCTAGACGTACAGCGCCCGAGCCATGATCTTCTCTCAGCCACCAGAGACAAAGACACGAAAGAGAGGAATAGAGAAATAGGGATAGAAAAGAAAAATCATGCTGCGCCGCTTACAAGCGTTGGAGTTGGTGTTGAGTCAAGAAGATCCTACTCGGTTTCGTCGTGCAGATCGGCTCTCTATTGACTCTTGGCAGCTCGCCAAAGGAACCCGGCGAGACATGGACTAACAGCCCTGCAGGATCCTAGCTAAGAAGAGACATGGCATAACCAAAC
This sequence comes from Fusarium sp. JS1030, assembly GCA_000966855.1. Classification (NCBI taxonomy): domain Eukaryota; kingdom Fungi; phylum Ascomycota; class Sordariomycetes; order Hypocreales; family Nectriaceae; genus Fusarium; species Fusarium sp. JS1030. The sequence goes on along the minus strand of JWIW01000004.1, from coordinate 207,541 downwards.
GGAGACGGAAGCGAAGACAGCAGAGCCTCTACGACACCGAGCCAAACAAGCATAAATGAATGGATCTCCATCGGCCACCTCACTCACTCACCCTTGCTCACCTTGACTCTTTACACACACATTGGTCATTGCTTGGCATCTGTAACGGGAATAAGGTCGGCCAAACTACGAGCGAAGGATCAAGACCCCATTAAACGAAGCGACAGGGCTAGCCCGGTTCTAATAGCCGAACAACATGTGTCCCGGCCCGTTGGTGCTTGCTCGGTTCGGATGGCCGTGAAGTAAATGCCACGTCCATCTTGAGGATGAATGTCGAATTGAGCGTGACAGAAGCAAATCTGACAGAGCGAGTGCATATGAAAAGAGTGTGAGAGTCATGATGGGCATGGCAAGGCATGGATGGATGGTGGCCGTTGTTGACCGAAGTTCTATACGGATACGGGATAAATCAATGTCTCTTCTCCGTACAGGTACCTCCAATATTCCTCGCGCAAGTATTTGCACATGCGAACAGCTCCGCTACGGGCACGCCCTGGCCGGTAACACATTCTTTTTAATCTGAAAGCCGGGTTTCACCAGCTTCCCTCTTAGTAGGCACCTAGACCATGAAAGGAGGCGGCATGGACCCTTTGCAAGTCTTGTTTGGTCCCCAATGATGACGGAGGCGTGTCAGTGAGAAGGATTGGCGCAAATTTCTCTCATGAGCGTGGGTCGGCCATTAGAGGGTCGACATGGTGGGCAGACTAGTCAAGGATGTTCGGATCAGATAATTTTTTGGCGCCTCACGCAAACTGCCAAGCCTGTACGTACCCTGCCCCCCTTGACAGTTATCTGATCGTCGTCGCTCAACAAGCCCGACCATCGGTCACCGACCACCGAGCCTCGGCGCAGCCGTTATGCGTTGCAGGTTTCAGCGGCATTGCACTGTGGAAGAGGAGGATCCTCGAGGATTGCGATTTCGGGAGCGTAAGCCGGCAAAGCAATGGAGTAGACATTGAATCGCCGGCGGCGCGTTCAAGAGCCTCTTCTTCAAGCAGAAGGGTGAGGGCCCGTCTACTGACATGTAATGTGACGCTGGAAAAATGGCTCAAGCCCAGGTCCACGGCCCTTAGCATCTCCAACCGACCCATTTAGCGGCTCCTTTTGCCAAGCAGCCGGAAGAAATGCTACAGAAAGCTCTGGTCTTGGTTTTTCCTGATGCGAACGCCGTTGAAAGGTGAAAGGATTCGCGCTAAGGGGTAGTCTATAGATGGGTTCGTGTTGCGGTACGCTGCTGCTCGTTCCCGATCAGATAACGGTAGAGCACACTGTACGGCGCTACTTTTTCGCAACAGGGGCCGGGCACCTCGCCTGCTTGGCCGGAGCAGAAATCAGATCAGGTGGAACAGAAGAGTTCCGGGTGGAGTTTTGTTTCTTTTTCCTGGCCCATTGGTCGTATGTGAGCCTCTCATCATCAATCCCTCTCGTCCTCTCCTCCACTGTCTTCCTTGTATCACAACAACGGCGCACGTGTGCGGGTACGTACCGCCGCCCTCCCTTGGGTCCAGGCTGACGCGCCGGGGACGGATCTGATAACTTTAACTCCACAATTGGATCAACTCCCCAGCATCCAACATCAGGTCCCAACACCACAGCGCGCCCACGAGGGAGACAGACGCCCAGGATGCACGTGGACATGGACATGGTCCCGGCCCCACGGCGGCTTTGTCCACATCGCCGCCCGACTGGTCCATGATCCGGCTCAGGCCCTCCACTCTCGCTGTTCCGGGCTCTGAGTAGGCCGCTTCCAAATGCCTGGGGATCCTGATGGAGAACCGGGCTGTGCAGAAAGAAAAGCACAACCAAGAGATTAGGTTCCGTACAGCAGTAGCTCCTCCTCGCGGCTGTCTTTGTCGTCGTCTGCCAGCCAACCCCGAGGCCAGGCCAGGCCAGGTCACCCTGGGTCCGATATTGGCGCCGCTCTCTCGGGCCAAAGCCGCTGTCTCGAAGCAGCCAAGGTACTGCTACTGACAGACAGTACTGTGTGTGCGGTAGCAGAGACCGCCCTTCCGCCGCTCTGCGTCACCGGTCCTGTTGTTGTCGCCTTCGCAAACTTGTTGAGAGGGGAAGGGCCCCGGGGGCTTGCTTTTATTATTTCCGTACATCTATATTCCCGTCTCTCCTCTCCCCTGGACAGCTTCATTCCTATTTCTTCCTTCTTTCCTCCTCATTTCCCTCCCTCTGGATTCCCCATCTTTCAGCTCATGTTCATCTCCCGAGTCTCTACCAGATTCTCGGAACCACTGCTGACAGTCCCCCACGCTTCTGCTCGCACTCACACCACGCGATCCTTCTCGTGCCGTGCCTGGGCCTCGCCCCGTCCAACTGCCATCGTACAATCGACGCTTCAGCTCCGACCAAGAGCCATTCCCGTAGCTCCCAGCCCCCAGCTTGCATATAGCAATCGTCTCATATTACACCATCCCAAGATCTTCTTCAGCGCCACCACAATGGGCTCAATCCCTGACGCATCCCACGCTGTGCGTGTCCTCGTTCTCGGCGGCTGCTATGCAGGCCTATCTGCCGCTGTCAACCTGCTCGATCTGAGCCAGGGACTCTCGCCCCGCATGAACGCGGAGCCTTATGTCCATCACTCCGACTTGCCTCACTTTGACGTTGAGATTACCATTGTCGATGAGCGGGATGGCTACTGTAAGTGATTCTTCCGGCTCGTGCTCCGATTCCGACCCCGCTCTTCAGCCGGGCCTCGTTATCGTATTAAAGACTCCAGGGTGCTAACGACCTCTTGTTAGACCACTTGATCGGCTCACCTCTTGCTCTTGCTGACTCTGACTACTGCAAGAAGAACTGGGTCAAGTACTCTGACATCCCTGGCCTTCAGGTCCCCAACATCAAGATCATCCAGGGCTCCGTCACCAACGTCGACGTTGTGGACAAGAAGGCCACTGTTGCGGCCCACCTCACCCAGGAGCTTAGCACCCACGAATATGACTATCTTGTCTCTGCCACCGGCCTGCGACGTGTCTGGCCCGTTGTGCCCCAGTCTCTGACCCGGAAGCAATACCTGCACGAGGCCGAGAATCACATCAACGCCGTAAACAATGCTACGCACGGTGTTGTCGTTGTCGGCGGAGGCGCCGTTGGTATTGAGATGGCTGCCGAGCTTAAGATGGTCAAGCCCCATGTCAAGGTGACCCTTGTCCACTCGCGAGACAAGCTGCTCTCATCTGAGGGTCTCCCCGATGAGACCAAGGACACCGCTCTTGAGCTGCTCCTCGAAGGCGGCGTTGAGGTTCTCATGAACCACCGCTTGGCTTCCACCAAGAAGCTCGAGACAACCGACGGCAGTGAGAAGCATGAAATTGAGTTCACCAACGGCCACAAGATGTTTGCCAGCGAGGTTATCATGGCTATTTCTAAGAGTGTTCCCACCTCCAAGTATCTGCCAGCCTCGGCCCTTGACGAGGAGGGATACGTCAAGATCAAGCCCAAGTAAGCATACGCCTTGTTGATAATTACCCACCTTGGACAGCCTCTAATCTCAATTCACAGCCTCCAATTCCCAGAGGGCACCCCGAACGATGAGTACCACTACGCGGCTGGCGACATTGTTCGGTGGTCCGGCATCAAGCGATGTGGCGGCGCCATGCACCACGGCCATCAAGCAGCCATAAACATCCACCAGTCTATCCTCAACCACCGAACTGGCAAGACTATCGAGTACAAGGAGCTTGTTCATTACCCTCCGGTGATCGGACTCGCTGTCGGCAAAAAGGCTGTTGCATCCAGCCCCGACTCGGGTACCATCTCTGGCGAGGATGTTGCAGAGGCCTACTTCCGAGGCGACCTAGGTTGGACGAGTAAGCTGACCAATCCACTATGAAACTGCTAGCATTCGGAAACTGACACAAGATTATAGTTTGCTGGAACTGGATGCAGCTCGGCGGGCGCAAGACTGATGAGGCCAAGGTCTAGGGTTGGGAAGCATTTGGGGGAATTTTACTCAAGGGGACTGGCGTTATGGGATACAATAGGGTAGAGATGTCTTTCGACATGATACGTATGACTCGCTGTATGACACTGAATAAGTGATGATAATTGCCAATTGATATTGATCCAGATTACCTATTGATTATTGGTCGGGCACTTGGTTTTACCAGTGGCAGCTAACCCTGAGCAACAGTTTGATATCGAGTAGTGAACATAACAAAGTCCACAACTAGGACTTCAGTGTTGCCGTCTACATTTTTCAACCATATTACTTGAACCATTCTTTGAAACATTACGAAGAACGGGTAGGAATCACAGGTTTACTCAAGTCGCACCATGATTCATCCACAGTTAGACAACACGACCCTTTACCTGCTTGCGGTCCCTCACGTCATAATCATGCCAGACGAGGACAGAGACGGCAGCGATGGCTAGAGTCGCAGTGCCGGCTATCAGCATCATCTTCTGGCCAGCGGCATAAGACTCTTGGATGGCGATACGCTCTTCCGAGCCCCATTCGTACGACAATTGTGCCGGAAGAGACTCGTAGATAGTAGTCAAGTTGGCTAGCGCCGACTCAGGGAGGCGCTTCGCCAACTCCTTAGGGAAGACACCCTGCCAGATAGCTGCGGCGATAGAGAGACCAATACCGCCACCGATATTGGCGAACATGTACTGGATGGCAAGGACAACAGCGATGAACTGGTGCTCGACAGCAGCCATTGCGGCCGTCTGCTCAGAGATGACGATGGTACCACCGGCAAAGGCAATGAATATCTGGCACATGACGATGTAGCCGACATCGGTGTCGATGGTCCGGAACTTCAGCATCAGTCCGACTCCTAAGATGGTAAAGCCAACACCGAAAAAGAGACAGAGCCACTTGAACCGACCGAAGCGGCGAATGTAGAGGCCAACGGGGATCGACCAGAGACACGAGCCGGTTGTGTAGATGCTGCTAACCCATGTCTGCTCTACAACCGTCAAGCCGTTGACCACCTGCAAGAAACTAGTAAAGTAGGCGTCCCAGCAGTAGAAGCTCACGAAGACCGACCCGGCAAGGACGCAAGAACCGAGCACCGTTCGGTCGGTAAGTAGATGGTACGGTAGAAACTTGACCGGTGCAAAGAACTTCTCCCAAATAGCAAATGCGATGATGAGAATGCCGCCAAAGATGAAGAAGCAGATGATGATGGGAGCCTTCCACTGCTCCTTCTGGTACGAGTAGATGTTGAAAGGTAGCAGAAAAAGAGAGATACCGGCAGTGATAAGCAGCAGACCGATGGCATCAAACTCGCGGCCGTAGTGGTAGATGGACTGCCACCAGGTCCGATTACCACCACGTTCGGGTAGGAGACCCATGTGTTTGGCCTTGTAGTAGTAGTGCATAAAAAGGCCAAAGAGAGGCAGAGTCACAGCAGGCGTGATGATGCAGAAGACGCCGTATCCCCAGCGGAAACCAGGCCCATTGAGGAAGTCGGTCGTCATATAACCCGTGATCCAAGTGGTTATGATGTAAGGCGATGAGGCATAGGCAAGCATCAGGGCTCGGTTCTTGAGGGCAGAGGTATCCGCGATGAAGATGGTGAGTGAGTAGTCGAGGCCATTGTACCTAGCAGAATGCGTTGTTAGTGCTATAGATATCAGAATGATAGATTGATAAGGACATAATGAATGTGAGTCCCAATCGGGTTACTCGCCAGGGGCTTGGAAAAGAGGCGCAGCCACCAAACTCTACTCCAGAGGAAATCCGGGGATGCCAAGCACAGCCAAGATAGTGTAGGGCTGAAGCGGCTGAAAACACCGACGGCCCAATGACAAGAGACAGAAACAAAAGAGAACTCACCCAACCCAGTAAAAGACCTGGGCTGCAGCATACGTCTCGACGCCGTTGCACCCAGCCATCATGACGAGGCCGAGCGTGAGCAGGCAGAGAGATAAGAAGTAGCCTTGGGGCCGCCCAAAGACGTCAAGAATCTTGGCCAGCGTGAGCTTGAAGACGCCGCCGATAATGGAGCTCATGATGTCGGTTGTCGGCGTCAGGGAGTGAGACTGGAACGCCGAGGTAACGTAGGGCTTGAGGGCAGTCGAGTTGGCTTGCTGCATCGAGTCGACAAAGTAGATGATCCAGATCGAGATGTAAGCCGTGATTAGGGCCGGACGCGTCCACACAGACGTGATAGCTTGCATGTTCTGCACACCGGCCTGAGCATTGGGGTCGATGGGTTCATCGCTATCAAAGCCATTGTGCTTCCGATCCGTCATGTTGGCCTCCTTATTGTGGTCATCGCCGATGCCGCCTTCTGGCGACGTGGCCGGCGACTTTTCAGCCACTTCGGCCATAATTGTAGCAGGTTTTGAAACGTGTTGACGAAGGGAAGTTAGTAGCCAGAGATGAGAGGAAGAGGGTTGTTTGTATGGCCAGGTGGGACCCAGCGTCACAATCTACTCGAGACAGATGCGAATACACACAGAGAGAAGCAAACTTTATATGGGAATCCTTATGCTTATCAATGAATACGCAGATTGGACTCGCTCAACAACCGGGGCCGACAACATCAGCAACGTCTTCAATGCAACCACGGTGGCGCGCCTGTGATAGATTGACAAGCTGCCTGAACGGAAGAGTGGGCAGGAAAGTGTGATCATCAAGATGGATCGACAACCTTGAACTAACAAACGTGACTCTGATCAACCTGAGGCGATGCCAATCAGCTGCAGGTAATTCTTTAGAGGAAGATCCGGGAATAAGACAGCGGGTTTATCGACCCTCCGTGAACTCAATTCACGGCTATGGCGGCTCTTCTAGTGCCATCGGAACGGCTTGGTTGTGAGAAACACCAGATCGGCCCCAGGCGATCAAATAATGGATCATGTCCACCACACACACAGACTCCGCCTGTTCCGACGAGTCGGAACGGGCACATGGACCAAGATCTTGACTCTCTGGAATGCTTTGCGTATTGAGTTATCAGATAATCAGCAGTATGGGGTAGGCCATCGGTGGTGAGGCTCTTGGGTATCATGGGTGCCACTAGAAGGCCGCCGTCCATCCACGAATGGAAGTCGTCTAGAGCGCAACAATAGAGAAGTCCGCGGTACTGGCATTTGGAACGCCGCAAAGACGCCGATGCCTGTAATTTTCCAACTCGTAGTCTGGGCTGTAAGCAGACGCGTGGATAGTATGTGTACGGGCCCCCATTGCCTCCCACTTCCCCCCCACGAAGTCGTCCAGGTGCTTGGTGATGCTTAGCCCAGTAGACAGCGCCGCGCCGGCGAGAAATTCGGTCCAAGCCCGGTGGAGAAGAAACCAACCAATGAAGCTTCTTCTTCCCATCGATGAGGGTTTTATCAGATCTAGCTGCTGGGCAGGCGGTGAGAGCAGGCATTAATAGACCCTGCATCAGAGCAGCTCCGACCACCGGATGAATTCACGTGTAAGGGGCGTGTCGATATCGACTACAGTAAGACCAGGGGATGCTGGTCCTTTAAGTTATCAGATCCGCTTTTCGCCCACAGGCCGGCAACCACGCACCGAGTTGGCGCAAGCCACGGAGCACCGGTCGGTACCCGAGTACAAGGCGATGAGTGCTCTTACGTCGCGGCTGGGTGGTGGCCCTTTCCTTTCCCTCTCACGAACCTGAGAGTTAGCTTCGTCTGAAGTCTTTGTAGTCCTCAAGTCCTTGACTGCTTGGTGTAGCCCGAGCGGGTCGCTTTGCGACATTTGCTATACCGAACCTCAAGTTGTCCAACCCTTTCGAGCATGCACTTGATTGAAGTCAAAAGTCTCTGCGTCATGGCGTTAGAGGGTTTCTCATAAGACAAACGACTTTGTCCACGGCAGGGGCGTTTGTCGATTGAAAAACGATCGGAGGTGTTGGTTTGCGCATTTTGCGGTAGGGGATCTCTCGGTATTTGGCCGCCACAGACACGGCTCAACCAGCTAGCTAGGTCATCGCAGCCGGCCGTGACCCATTGTTGTATCCTTGGCGCTCTTTATTGCTTCGTTCGTAACTGCGCCTGGGCTCTTGTTGCCGCGTGTGCCCAGTTCAGGACCAGGCCAAGCATGGCGGACCGGCTAGTAGAGGCGTGGTAGTCCGGGAATGGTAGGATGCACACGCCATGCAGGAAGCAAGCAAGCAAGTGGAGCTGACAACCCCAAGGACCTGAGCTCATCCCGGGGTGGCACCTAGGGGCCGATGATGTGCGGAATTCTGCCATGGACGCGGCGGGATTTCTTCTTGTGAATAGCTTCCCGACTTGTCGTCCGACCTTTGTTTTCCTCTCTTGAGTTGCACTTTCGATTTTTAAGCCTGCTATCTCATGTCCCCTAGTTGCCCAAGACAACAAGATGTCAGCGCCAGCGGGTACCTTTTCTGCTATCAAGGCCGACGAGACCATCATCAAACTTCCTCATCCTTACCAGACCGAGTTCGCGATTGAAACCGCCTCAGCACCATCTGGTGTTAATACGCCTGTTTACAAGCTCGTCCCCAAGGCTTCCCCGACAGACAAACCTCTTCCATTTGAGCTTCACAGCTCTCATCTCGTCTTCTCCGATCCGATTGACCTCAAATCGAGTGAACTTCCTTCCAAATCCAACAATAGTCCTTGGGCTCGTGCTCGTCGCTCACCTGGCGTCGCTTTCTACTGGGATGGTGCTGAGGCGCCGACGTTGGCCCATGCCTGGCTCTTGATATATGCGCTCTTCACCCTAAGACCTTCTGTGGAATCGTATCGTCTCGAGCTTCGTGGAGTCAACGCTGCCGTTCTGGCACAGCAGCTCACAGCGGTGCTCCTCGCCATTGATCATCCGCTCAAGGGTCGGGAGAAGCGCCAACCCTCCGAAAACCCTGACGAGAGCTTGGTGCTTGTCCTGCGAAGCACGTTCTGGCAGGGCGCTGGCTCGCCCTTTGGTCCTCGGCCGGTTTGGTGCCCGGACGAGTCGCCGTCCTGTCTGCCTGCTTCGAATCCTCTCGGGTCATATCCCGTAACGCCTCTGCTCAACACTACGACTATCGCCTCGGCTGGCGATCCTGAGGATCCCGAACGGTATCAGCAGTCGTGGCACCCGATCCGGCCGGCGAAACCCGCGCCGGGTGCTGTCATCTATAGCAGATGGATTCCCCACCTTAGCGAGACCTTCTCCATGGTTGCGCTTGACTACAACGATGCTGAGCACTTGCGTCTCTTCCACGAGTGGCGGAACGACCCTCGGGTCTCACAGGGCTGGAACCAGACCGGCACTCTAGAGCAGCATCGCGAGTACCTGCGCAAGATGCACCATGACCCCCACCAAATTGCCATCTTGGCTAAGTGGGATGATACCTACTTTGCTTATTTCGAGGTGTACTGGGCGAAGGTACGTGCCGCGCTTCCCTTTCATATGCTTTGGCGAATCAGTGCTAACTGCTTCTAGGAGGACCGACTGGGTGGCTACTTCAATGCTGGTGACTTTGACCGTGGCCGCCACTCGCTCGTTGGCGATGTGCGCTTCCGCGGTCCGCATCGTGTGTCGGCATGGTGGAGCAGTTTGATGCACTACCTGTATCTTGATGACCCGCGCACAATGTATGTCGTGGGTGAGCCTCAAGAGACGAATACCACGGTCGTCATGTACGACTTCATCCACGGTTTCGGGTTGGACAAGTTTATCGACCTTCCGGAAAAGCGCAGTGTGTTTGTTCGATGCTCTCGCGAGCGTTTCTTCCAGCTGTGCCCGCTGGCAGATAACGAGAAGGTCGTTGGCGGCATGAGGTTGGGCCTGGTGCCTAAGCTGTAAATGTTTTTTTTAGATACCCACGGCGATTGTGCGCGTTGTTTGTACGTGCCGAAGGGAATAGAAGGAGATTTTGACTGAAATGTTTTGTGCAAGGTAGAAAAAAAAGTTCATTTCTTAGTCCTCTAGCGTTGCGTGTCACTTGTGTGCCTAGGTTGGTACGACTGACGGAAAGCACGTCCTTTGAATAAGGAAGGTATGGCTGTAGATCTACGTGCAACTGGCAAGTGAACCCCAAGAGTTTCCGTATTTTCCTGTCCTCTAAAATCTAAAACTAACAACCATCATCTTCCTGATATTCTCCCTCTGCAAACAGCACTCTTCAATCTAGTTTTATGTACACAACACATCCTGCATCAAGAATTCCAAAGTCACGCTACTTTTTTGAGAGAACTTATTATCCCTCTACAACTTGGAGGTGTTCGCTTGCTTCCGCAGAAGCTCATCGCCCAGCTTAGCCATCTCGAACTTGCGCACCTTGCCGCTGCCTGTCAATGGCACCGTCGCCGGCACATCATCATCACCAAGCCAGAAGACATGGGCGGGCGACTTGTGGCCGCCGAGTCTCTTGCGACACCATTCGCGCAGTTCCTCAAAGGTGGGCTTTTGGTGGCCCTCAACCAGCTCAACGAAGGCACCTACGACTTCACCATAGTGCTTGTTCTTAAGGCCAACCACGATAGCACGAGATATGCTAAGGTGGGCCATAAGGCGCTCTTCGATCTCCAACGGGTAGATGTTCTCTCCGCCTGTCAAATGGGATTAGCTGGGCAACTTTTGAGCGCACGAGAGGGGCACGGGATCTACCTCTGATGATAATGTCCTTGAAACGGCCAGTAATGGAACAATAGCCGTGCTCATCGAATACAGCTTCATCACCAGTGTGCAGCCACAAGACACCTGATGCATCTCGCACCATAGTCTCATTCGTCTTTTCCGAATTGTTCCAGTATCCAGCCTGGAGCTGGTAACCACCAATGCACAACTCTCCTCGAGCGCCCACGGGTACGATGTTACCATCGCGGTCGACGATTTTGGCTTTAGCGTGGGGCATCAACGTACCGACCGTCGTCAGTCGCTTGTCGATAGAGTCGTCTGTGAAAGCATTGAAGCAGGTTGGAGACGCCTCGGTCAGACCATAACTACTGGTGAACTCGGTCATTCCGAAGCGGTTGACCAGTAATTCCATGAGATAGCGCGGTACCGGGGCACCCGCGATGATTCCGGTGCGCAGAGCATCGCAATTGAAACCTTCCGGCCACTTAGCCTGAAAGAGTGAGTCGAACATTGCAGGAACGCCATGCACAGCCGTGCACTGCTCGTCGGAAATTGCACTGAGAGTGGCTTGAATGTCGAACACTTCAGCCGGGTACACAATCTTTCCACCGTGAGTGACCACGGCGAGGAGACCAAGCACCAAGCCGAAGCAGTGGAAAAGCGGAGGAGGACAGCAGAGCACATCGGTAGGGCCCAGTCGCATCCGGTCGCCGATAAACCGCGAATTGTTGACCAAATTACTACCACACAGTTAGTCTGAGCTTCCCATTTGAATGTTCCTCTGCATGGGGTTGCGCAGTCACTTCATGAGTGCAGCCCATGCGCAGCGTACTTACTGATGGGTCAACATGGCAGCCTTTGGCAGTCCCGTCGTTCCGCTCGTGAACTGGAGGTTAACCACCTGGTGAGGGAGCACCTTGCTCATGGCATGATAAAGCCTTTGATGGCTTTGTCGACGGCCGGCCTTAACGAGCTCGTCATAGGTCTGGTATTTGCCCGAGTTATCTCCTCCCAACATCACGACCTTTGAGGCCGTTTTCTTATTCTCCAGCTGCTGGAGGAGTGGCTTCTGATCGAGTCGACCGATTCGGGGTGTCGTGAAGAGGACCTTGCTGTCGGAGAACTTTAGGCCATACATGGCCTCGGTCGGAGTGTAGGTATTGTTGAGAATAACGAGGATGGCGCCGATCTTGGCTACGGCGAAGAAGACGGCCGCGTACTGCTCGCAGTTGCCAGCCATGATGGCGACTCGGTCACCGACTCCAATGCCCATGTCGAGCAATGCCTGCGACAAGGACGAGCTTTGCTGATTAAGCTCATTGTATGTCCAACGGGCTCCCGTCCATGGAATAATGAGGCATTCTTGGTTGCCATGCTGGTAGGTCTGGAGCTCGAGGAGCTCACCCAGCGTCAGGTCGACAAGCGGAGGGTCGACGGGCCCTTCGAGCACAGAGAGCTTCTGCGTCGGCCGCGAGGGCTCGGGATTGATGTGCGTGGGCTCTGTTGTCATGATGGCGAGCAATAATAGCTGACAATCGCTGTTGTACACAGACTCGATCCACAACCTTTCGGCGGTTTACCTGGAAAGACGTTCTTAGAGATTCTTCGCACGAAACACCACCAGCGAAACCTCGGAGAACCGAAACACCAGAAAAGTTCCAGCGGACCGTTGACGGAGGGCCCTCCCACGCAGTATTATGCATGCACCGGTTTAGACAACCGCTATCAACGCTGGCGCATCCGTGTTAACCCGTCCTACCAGCCATCGCCATCCGGCCCCACCAACAAAGCCGTTCTCCGTCCAGCTCCATGCTTCTGGGACGAGGCAGACACCAATTACAGGTCGAAAGTGAGCATCTCAAGAGCCGAATGATGTGGGAATCCTGCACGGCTGCGGTGCGGCAATTACTTCAGGGATTTGCTGGTGCAGGGACGGACGCCGCCGGGCGCCATGAGCTTTAGCATCATCCCTTGCCATGATCCGGCACAAATGGGTCTGCCCCTGGTTCTCCATTGGGGGCCCCAAATGCCTGTCTGCCTTGGTCCCGGGTCCATCTGAGTTTCCATCTCACATCTACTCCGATGATATGGTGCAGCGTGGCTCGCGATAATTAGCTCCGTCCGGACCGAACATCTATCCACACACGCATCCCACACGCTTCCCCTACGGCACGTTCTTCCGTCCTTGGTGCCCATCTCGCATTTTCCTATTTGATGGATCCTAGACACCGTCCTCGCTTTGACCACTACTGTGTGCCCCATAGGTCCGGACCCTGTTTCGAGGCTTGAGCCGCGTCGAAGCCAACCTTTCTAGCGGGCTTTTGCTGGTGGCAAGTATCTAATCTGATGATCAGATAAGATGAGCTTCCGCTGCACGTTCTAGCCGAGGCGCTCTTTGGCTCTTTTACGATCTCTACACCCACACCCCGGGCCGAAATCGGCTAACGCAGAAAATTTTTATCAGATTAACACCACGGTGCCAAGCATCACATCCCGTTCAACCACCATGAGCAATTCCACCCCACCATTACGTACACTTTGGAGTCTACTCCAAGAAACAAGATGGGCATCGAGCTACAGTACCTGCTAGTGACGAGTGGGAGGCGAATTTCTTGAGCTCATCAAGCCTCAGATCGCTTGGCCAGTTTGAGATCACGCCACTTGTGTTTCTTGCGCTGGTGGGGAGTGAAGGAGGGATGGTCACCGTCGAGAGACCCCAGTCGTTTGTCTGAGAACATCTAGTTAGAGGACGAGAAATATCCTCTCTGGTTGGTGTTGGACTCCGGCAACGTCGCAATCCCAAGTCGCGACCGGAAATAACCCCCATTTTGCGAGTTCAGTCCGAGAGCAGGACATGCTACCACAGTTACATCGTCTCGAACCGGCTGAATGGAGAGAGCGGCTGGAGCGTGGGTGAACGTGGGTTATATGTGGGTAGAGCGGAGAGCAAGAGCGCAACGTATGGAATGTTCAGCTTGCGGCAAGTTCATCAAAAGATCAGTCACTGCTGTATGAGGCCAGCGATCCGACATATCAAATTCAGCTTTCAAGCTGTCATTCCCACCGGCTTGGGCTATCATCTGATCTTCTGTTCCAACTTTCAACGCTGCCTCATTGCGTTCCTTATCGAAAGCAGAAATAGATGCATCACCATGGGGTCGTCGTGGGATTAGCGCTGGCAAGAAAGACCCTGGTGATGGAGAGTGGGGGCAGTGGAAGGAGAGTCGCTGGCGGTCCCTCATGATGAGAGTTAAGACAAGATTCAACGCGGGACGCTCAAGATTTTCTGGTCGAAGTCTCGGGGCCCGCACTCAGAGCTGCCTTGCACGCTTTCAATTTAATTGGTACTTGTCATAGCTCTCCGTACATGCAGGTCGTCATGTTCCTGAGCTACTCCGACAGCACCCCACATGGGTTTGCCAAAGAGCTTGAGTGCAACCAACACGGGGACTCATGAGTCTCAGAAAAATGACCTGTTGGTTCATCTGTTCGCTGCCACCCTAGCAGATGTCCAGATCTACCTCCCGCCATTTCCCCATCGAGGTGTTCGTGTCGACAGCCAAGGATGGCCCCACACCAGACACAGTGGCCACAAGCCCGCCAAGGGACTGATCATCCCATATTCAACATCCTTCTAGTGTGCAATAGTCTCTCGCCTTAACTCGGGCACTCTTTCGTGTCTGTTAGGATTCTACAGTAGGGGCAATACTGTTATGGCTGAGGAGCTAATGAAACCTTCGTTTAACCCAAAATTACCAAGATACGTGGAGTTGATGTTGCAGAGCTCTCCTTTCTCAGCATGCCCAGGAGAAGCAATCGTTCTAACGATGTTCTTAATGGCCGTTTTTGCAATTCAAGCGCGCCAAGGTTCAACCCCGCGGCCGTGAGACTCTCGATCCTAATCAGTGACTAGGCATTGAACGGCACGGTTTTAACGATAACCTGTTCTTCTATGAAGAGTAGAAATTGGGCCGAGGTTTTCAAGTTGGGTATTTCTAGTAACGTTCTTCGAGTGGCTATCCAACTCTTTTTATCAATCATGCTCCCCGAGTACTCGTAATTTTTACAATCACCTACGAGCTAGGTGAATGCATATTATCGACAAAGGACAGCAGCTAGATGCGACTGCTATACAATCACCAGATAGCGGCTGTATATATCGGGAACTAGACACTTTGCATCACGACTCGCACACCATCTCCAATCACGAGGCGATAATGTTGGGACAAAATAAACAGATGCTTTTAGGAATCTGGGTTACAAAGGCCGACCCTCGTCTGCTGGATGCGATGCTACCGGCAATTGTCGAGCACACTGAAGCCGATGAGGTGGTCACACCGGTAGCCCGGATGCCGACTCTGCCAGAGGATCTTCAACAATTGTTAGGTCATGGCCATCTTCAGCGAGTCTTGGAAGCGGTCCCTGAGGCTTCAGATGCACCCTTGCCTGAGGACCGTACCTCATCCCCCATGCATCTCATCTTTACTTACGGTATCACAGAAAGCCAAGGTACATTCCCATCTCGCGTGGACTTACCCCAGTAGCGTCATGCCGTGAACTCAGTCGGCCATACCTCATACTCGTGGTGCCTCGAGTTCTTCTTGTCCACCTGCGATGTTGGCATTGATTGGCTGAATGCCTTTCACTCTTTTCAGCGGCGACCACGGAATATGCCATTCGACGAGGCCAGATAGAACAACATCTGCTGTGGCTGGTCTTGAATATTTGGGCGTGCCTGAGGACGTGATAGAGGTGTTTATCGACAATTCGCTATGCCCGCTAGCGGGTCACGGCGGTCATGGTCGGCTAAACAAGGACGGCGACTTGGTAGGGTATGGCTCCAATAACCCCGGGTCGATAGAGTTCGTCGGTTGAAAGGAGTAGTGAGCCAAGCCAAAGAACTAGTGAGTGAAGCTCGCGGAGCTAAGCACCACATCCACGAGCGCCCATCGGCTCATGCGAAAGTAGTCACTGGAGTTATCAGGCCTGGGAACGGCGCACCGACTCTGGTAGTGTTTCTTGTCAAAGCCGACAAAGTCAACCTCGAGCCCTCGCACAATCACTTTGCAGAGGCCTCCGAAGAGCAGTTCTCTATCACATATTAACTCCACACTGGGGTCGAAGTTCCTCAATATGATCCTCGGTGCTGGAACCAAGAACTATTATCAGGGCAACTTCTTTGGCCTTGGAGGAGATTTACCCCGTGTCATAAATCTTACTGTTGCTGCTCACGAAGAGCGTTTAGGACTCACTATTGTCGGGATCTCCTCCAACATCACCTTCAGTGACACGCCTAAGAAGGTAGAGGGGGCTTCTGAAGTGTCTGAAAAGGAAAGAGAAGCCCCCTTATCCCCACTCCTTGTCCCGGGCCGGTAGGTATATCGATAACGCAGGGGCTGACGTAGCTTCCCCGTGTTTGTTGAACTACCAAATATCGAAACAGCTTTTTGACTGATTCATGCCTTAACGCTACCTCGCAGGGCCTCTTTATTCTACGGACTAGGATCTCCCATGCGTCTAACCTTGGCTTCGTTCAAGTTGCTAAGTTCTAGTAGTAAGATAGATGTCCGGGAGGGAGGGGACTACTCCCTAGATTTCGCACGAGCACTCTAGTCTGCAGCATATTCATCATCCTAATTACGGTGTTCTGGAGGCATGCAACTTCGAGCCGGCCTTGTTCTCGACCCAAGCATCGCAGGTGAGGAGCTTTCTGATGATAACATACCGGCTTGAGGGTTCTCTGACCAAGTTACCAAAACCAATGTTACTTCTATCACAAAGACGGCTAACAAAACGAGATTCCGCCACCTCTGGCAAGGAACGCAAGCTCTGGAGTGTGTTGAGCCAGGTCCTTAGACTCGTTAAAGAGAATATTGGTCTAATGACAATTTCTATCTCCGAGAGACGCTTGGATTTCCAAACAAAACTCGCATTGAAAATCATCTGCTAGTCGTCAAGTCGACAATAGCACACATATTTCAAAAACAGACACTCTACGACATGATGAGCATAATAAAAGAAACCGACAGCATTAACACAGATATCTAGGAGATTCCTCCTATCGCACTCTTAGAAATCAAGGGCAATGGTATGTTTACCCTAGAGCTTGCCCGCCCGCAGTTGACAAACTCCATCTTGGGGTTTGCTAACATCTTCCCTGGACAGTCTCCCCAGGGGATTACTGTGAGGTACTCCGGATGCTTCGGCTATACACACGCTATAAGTTGATGTACTTTAGGTCAACGGTCGATTGATTCAAGTGAATGAATGGTTGTCAATGAACCATCTCCCGCAATAGAACTCTGCGTAAAGTGTTTGTTGAGCGGGAAGGTCAAGGTTACAGAGTTGTTATCGACGACCTCGAGGAAATTTTGCACTGCACGAGATTAATGCCAACGCCTTGGCGTTTTCCAGACAACTCTACCAGTCCGGTACGGTAACCAAAAAGCCTCTTGGTTCCGCGTTTTCGAACTGATTCTTCGTAGAGGGTGACAATAGCAATTCTGCTTCTTGTTCTGCAGTGTGCATTTGACCGCTTTCTCCTAATCCCACAAGAAATTCAACGTTTCATAAGGACCATCTACTGGATCTGACTTGTTGTGCGCGAGAACATTCCAAAGGCGACGGAATGCTAGAACGAGCTGCTATAAGACTAGCCAATGAATATCCTTCGCCCTAAAGCCCCGCTGAAGGTAGAACCATGTTGACATTCAGAGGTTTAGGCGTTCCGTGTAGGTGGCCAACATGAGTTGAGACCGTGGGGGCGTGGTCGTGGAGCGAGCGTCCTAGGAATCGTTAGAGAATCCGGTGACTAGCATATCGTTTCCGGTGCATGATCCCTAGATGAGGATATGTGTTGGAGGAAGAAGAAGGGATAGTCTTGAACTTAGCTTTTGATTAATTGGTCATAGTTGTGGCCCAGGTTATTGATGACGATATTTTTTACTTTTGAAATGTTTTCTTTCTTCGAAAAGACCATGGTTTATTTGATTTCTTGTCTCATTGCTCGTAACTAGACGTATTGTTGTTGTTGGGGTTGTCATTATGCCGATCTTCTACCCGTTTGATGGCGAACCTTTGAATGTTGTCCTCGGATAGTTGACAATACTGCGGAAGGCTAACGCCTAAGTGTTTCTGTACTTTGTCTTGTTTCAATAACAGCCCCTTGCGGAAGGAATCTATTTTCAAATTCATCGTAGAAGTGACCTTACCATCAAACTTTGTATTTGCATTGTCACCTACCTTGACGTAGACTAAGGTAATACTCATAACCCAAGAGCTCTTCTTTTTTCTCGTTACTACTTTTCGGAAGGCTCGATACCTATATATTTAGCCGAACGGATCTTAAATACGTAGCGAGTGTCTTGCATGATGCATCATCTCTACCAGAGTTTGACGAGAGACAGTCATGGGTATCATCACTCAGAGCAACTTGTACAATACTTACCCTAGACTGAATCAGCCGTTGAAGGGTGTCAAACATGTGACGGTCGTGTCATGTTTCTCGCGGCAAGACAGCGGGACAAGCGTCACCAGCATTGCCCTCCATCCAGAGCAAATTACATCATTCATCAGGACCAGAGTCACCATGCCATCATCACAGCCCCACCTATGATGCAGTAACATGAGGCAGACCCTGAGCAACATGGTAAAATAACTGTCTTGGTTGGTATTGAGTCGATAAATACAGTATATGAGCAAGAAACACTCATCAGCGCTATCACCATGCTGGCGCCATATACAGAGATGCTGCTCCTTCTCTAGGCCCACGGCATCAAAATCCGGTGCATCATGGGGGTCGATGCACAAAAACTCCAGGCTCAAAAAGAGTAACCCTGCCGTGGAGAAAAAGCAAGTTATGAGGACATGAGGCAACAGTCAAGAAGAATATATATAACCTCCCCGTGCGTCAAAAAAAAGAAAAGCAAAAGAGTGCCCGAAATCCAAGCGCCATGCATTAGTCATCAACGAGAATCCTTCTCATCTGATCATAATCGTCAAAAGTTCGTAGTTGGATATTAAGCCTCCTGGGGCCTGTCTGCTGAAGCATTGTCCTGGGCCCCGATGCCAAGGGCGCGCACCAGACTGCGGCGGATACCCTTCCCTGTTGCACTGCTTGAAGTGTCGTCTTTGTCGCGCCCAAGGAGCCCGAAGCTCATGCGACGGGCCATGTTGCTCGAATTGTCTCTGTCTTGCGGCGGCGTTGAAGGCTTCTTAGGCTTCTTCTTCTTTACAATAGGAGCGGGTGGAGCCATGGTCGGCCGTGGGGGCCATTCACCGTCACGCTTCCAACCTGCGACGCAGGCACGGAGCATGTCGGAGAGATTGATGGGACACGAAGGCTGGAGGCTGTGGATAATGACCTTGTCGTAGAGGCTGAGGTAGACAGAGGGTGTGATAGAAGCGCGGAGGGGGTTGTTGGGAGGCAGGAGAGGTGGCGCTAGAGGAAGCAGGACCTCGACTGGATAATTTCGATTGGAAGGAGGTGTTGAGGGTGTTGTGTCCTTGGACTGCTGCTTGCGGAGGTCCTCGCTTTTCGCTAATGATGAGCCGTCAGACCCATCGCTGGTCTGTGGCGGTTGAGTTGATGCGGTAGTGGAGCTGGGGGGAGATCCCGACATGGAGCGGCGGAAGAAGAATCGGCGCGGAGATCGCGGTGACAGAGCGGGAGGTGACACGGGCTTGGTTCGGATACGGACAGTTCGTGCACCTGTCCATGCGTTCCGCCGTGCCTCGAAGCAGGCAAGGCCTTCATTCCATTCCATCTCCTTGCGAACCGCCCTCCGTCGCTTGGCGCGCTTGGTGAGAATAGCAGCCTGCACAGTTGAGCCTACAGTACTGGGGCTATCAAAGCGGAAGGGGGAGCGTGAGGGTGCGGGTTCGTCGTCATCGGAAAGATCTGATGTCCACTCCATGCGCGGGCGGTAATGAACAGGGTCTTCAGAGACAGTGCTGTAAGTCGACTCGGCATCGCTGTCGTCATCCTCGTCTGATGACTCGACACCGTCGTCTACCTGGTAACCGTCGTCGTCGCGGGTCTCATCCTGAATTGGCTTGGTGGGCTCGGTTACGTCGAGGCTGGTTACCGTTTGATCAACCTCAGGCGTTTCGGTTGTCGCAGTCGCGATTGTGATATGACCTTCTACCGGTGGGGCCTCCACCACGCATGAAGGCCAAGGGAATTCCCAGTCATTCTTGACCTTTGTCTCAAGATATCGCTTGACAGCGTCCTTCTGCTTCACCTTGTCCTTGCTGAGGAGGTCGGCGTGCTCATCGTCGCACCAATCCGGGGAAGTGGCGGGCAGTGGGGTCGGCAACTGGACCGAGTGATGACGGAGTTTGGCGATGGGGGATCGCGGACTTTTGTATATGTCTGAGAATATCATGGCGGAGTAGGGATCTGCCTGGGGGTCGTAAACCCTTGGGGCAAGGCGAGTTGGGATTGTTGACGTTTGCTTCGACAGCGATGAAGGTGACTCAGACGCCGATCTTAGACGTGGGACAGTAGTCGCAGTAGCGGCAGCAGCGGTAGCGGCACTTGTCGAGCGAGAATGCGGGGGAAGGGAGGCGGCCTGGAGGAGAGGATGCACGGTCGTTGGGGCGAGTGGTGTGATGTCGGGGTTTGGTGACAGCTGGTGCTCAAGTTGTTGTTGTTGGTGCTCGCGACGGGTTCTGTAAGCGACTGGACGCCATGTGTTAGAGATGCTTCCGCAACGGATGGTACATGCAAAGAGTTTATAGAATAAAAAAGCCTCGAGGCGAGGGAGAGAAGCAAGGATTCAGCGGCCAACAGCAAGAAGGAATGGGTGTGGTGACTTGTCGTACGGGGGTGTCAAAAGGTATATATGGGATCTGGGAGGCGGTGGTGGTATCGTTGAGCGGAGGTGGCGTTGGCGAGGTCAGGTTAAGGTAAAGCGCGAGGATGGGGCCTGGGAAGGAAGGAAGGGAACAGGGAGTGAAATGTGACTCGGGGCCTTCCCCAGTCCAGTCAAGTGTGGCTTTTGTCTTTGCGGCTCGACTCGCCAACCAAAAAAGGTCAATGGGAACCTGATGATCTGCGTCGTCCTGGTCTCCTCATATGACAATGAATGTGACGTCGGCTGTTAACAGCGACATGTATCCGTAACGCGGGGGAGAAGGGAGAACAGTCCAGCAAGGGTCAGGGGGGGAGAGGAGCAGGACAAATGAATGCTGTGATGAGCAAAGCCAAGGCTCAGGCCAGAGAGAGGAACTGTAAGGATGAGGCAAGGCAATTGAGGTGCAAGGGTGTAAGAGACCAGCTTCAGCTGCTGCCGCCGAGAGGGCGTTGAAAGAAGAGAGGCAGGATTGGGCTCACTCAAGACATGATCGACAGTAGCGGATCCTCGAAAACTAGTCGATGCGGGATGCGATAGATGAGACAGTGACAAGAAAAGGTCCAGAGACAGTCGGTTCAGGCCAACGAGATCAAGGCAAAAGAGAAACAAGACTCTTGAGAGAAAAAAAGGTGTGCCAACTTTTTGTGTCTAGTCCCCTCGCGTCCCTTTAATGAAAAGGTTTGGACAGGTACCTGACGGGGCTAGTAGAGCTTGCTTGCTTGCTTGGATGCAACAAAAAGCTTGGATGCTTCTGAGGTCCTTGTCCCTGCGACTTCTCCAGTCTCCGGGTTTTGAATCTAGCGGTGATCGACTTTTTGGGCAGCCTTGGCCCTGTCTGCTGTGCGTAGGTATGTGGACAAGACGGAGATGGGCACGATTTGGAAGGGTGACAGACGGTGCTGGCCGCAGGTGGACAGATGATGGAGAAGCGAGAAACAGGTGATGCGAGATTTGGGGATACGGACATTGCCATGAGAAGATGAATCAACAAACTCACCTGAGCCAACATGGCCGGCTCCAGCACCATGGACAGAAACGGTCGCATTGATCGGCGGCTCCTGGTCCTGGCCACGGACGGAGCCGACGACCACGGCTGAGGCGACAGACGACGACGGATTTGGCAGCCGAGGCGACATGATCGCAAACCAGAGGAAGGGCTGGTCGAGGATCGCGGTGGGCAGGGGTCCAGAACCCGCACTGGACTGGTATGGTACCCGACTGTCTGTCGTCTGTCTGTCTGCTGTCTTGTCTTGCCTGGGCGGGGGCAGCGAGCGGGCGGCGCTTGGAGGCCTGGATCTTAAGACCTGGCTGGACTCCGTTGGTGTCTGTGTGCGTGCGTGTCGGGCGGGAGCCGCTCTCGTGCTTGACACAGTCCGAGGTGCTTGGTTACACCGCAACAGTTCCAGGAGGCGTCAGAGCGTTTGTGACGACAAAAGCCGGGATCCCGAATTGACTCTTGACGGCGCGGACGAACGACGGCAGATGGCGGAAGTGGTTTTTGCTTTTGGCGTCAGACGTGCGACCACTGGAGGCGGCAAATTTTAGGCTCGACTAGGGCACTGTACAGCACAGCACTGCGGTGCAACAGAACCAAGCTTGGACCGGGCAGCCAGCTAGCCAGCCTTGTTCTACGCTTTTTCGGTTCTTGGTTTTCGGAGCGAGGGTGCGACTTGCAAGCCCCGACGAAGCGATGGAAGATGCTGGTGGTGGTGAGTGAGCAAGCGGAGAGGCTAGGCAAGGTCAGTGGCCCCGGTGGCCCTAGACATGCCCTGAGGTGGTCACTGCGCTGCCAGCCCCTCTGCTGGATACATCCAACGGGCGGGGCCCAGGCGCTGGCAGTCCCCGGAGTCGGAGCCGGAGCGGCAGCTGCCACGATGACATGGGGTTAGACTCTGATATTCGTATCGCCTGGTTTCCGACGCGCAATAGCCAGGCTGGGTTATTTTCGCAAATTGTCACATGAATTCTTGTCATTGACTGGGTGGTAGTGACTGGCACAGCAGAAAACCGGGGTGGATCTCTTTAGTCGTGTGACTCTTTTTGCCCTCCATTCACTCAAGATGTGCTCTCAGGGGATATTTCCGAGGCTTTTACAGTGGGAACCTGGGCTCCATACATACCTGGAGGCTACAGTCACACACACACTGCAAGACACAGAATACAGGTCTGAGATTCAAGGCCGGGGCACCCAATTAAGGCCTCTGATTGGCCGAGCACGAGTCAGCCGCCCAACTCTATGCCCTGTGGATGATGCACCGGCATGGGCGATGGGGAAGGATGCATTAGCTTGCGCCTTCTGTGCCGAGTCTGTCAGTCTCGGGGTCACATGAGGGCGCCGGTGCTCAAGAGGAAGCTATTCAGAGCTTGGTCTAGAAGATCCAAACACAAGTCTAGGTAAATAACATGCTAGACAGTCAAAGTCTGCTGCACCTTGATTTCCCAGGCCTCCACCGCTGTCAGAGACACGCCAGGCCTTGAACAGCGCTCAACAAAGCCTGCCAAGCAAGACCCATGCTCCCCCGACCTTCAAAACCCACCTTATCCCCGACTCGCCAGCAACAAGGTCATGGACTGACTGTCGTCCCCGGTATGTACATTCATGCGCTGGGGCGCCGCCTCCTCTTTTTTTTTTCACCATGTTTGACGCGCTGAAAGACTGCGCCGTGCGTGCGTTGCTTGGCTGCTTCACCTCCGCAAGTAAGACCCCCCAGCCTTGTCCGCCAAACACAACCCCCTTTAAAGTGACATCAACAATCTTGATCATTTAGACAGTAATGATGAAGCCGACGAGATACGTATCATGGAGAAAATCAACATGTCCTAGGACTTACTGTAGGTAGAGCATGTCAGAATGCCTACGGCCCGCGGAAATCCCCCTCATGTTACTTGTCATTTCTCCAACGAGGCTGGCTGGTTCACATGTGACCCAGCTGACGTAGGTAGGAGCCGTTCACGTATGTACAACACGGCATGATGATCAATGTCTTCCATGCTAGCCTAGCCAGCCCCGGTCCTTGGTCGGCTATCGCGGCTGCTGCTCCATGGCTTGAAGCGACGGCGCAGATATCGCCATCTGGCCATGCCCTGACTCGATCGCTCATGGGCCAAAAACTTTACTCCATCACTCGACAAAGCACGTACGCAAATTCACCGCCTGGCGGGCCGCTGCATATGCAATCTGCCTGGTGGGGACCAAGACTCGCTCTCCATCACCTGTCTTGCCTGTCAGCCATTAATGACCCTGGTTCATGCCAAGGATCGACATGGACAGCTCACCCCAATGTTCAACCACACTGTGTTTCACCATGTACTCTAGCAGCTTCCCATTGTGAAGAAAAAGAAATAGACTTTTAGTTGTTATGGGCTCATTGCTATCCATCTACTTACCTATCCCAAGTCCCAAGGCGTAAGGCTCTAGCGCAAGGCTGAGAGGCAGCTCAGCCTCGCCTCTTTTCCGACCGCAGCCACCATGTATCACGCCACATCTCACACTCTACACGAGTCACCATCATTTTCTTCTACTAGAGGCATGGTCTTGAATCAAGTCATTGCAATTTGGTTCTTCTATCTTCAGCTTCATTCTTCCATCGCCTCATTTTCGATCATACTTGCTTCTCTCTCCGTCTCTCCTCGTTCCGCTCTCTCCTCCTCCATCATCTCCTACGGCGTCCAGTTCATTGCTTCCATGGCATCATTGAAGTTAGAAGGCTGGTCAAACGTAATCGCATAAGGGTCGTCAAACCCCGGTGCCATGAAATTGTCGTTAGTACCCAGGAAGATATTCATATCGTGCATTCCCGTGAAAGAAGGGCTCTGCGGCTTGCCTAGGATATCGGCGTCGTCTTCCATACTGGCCTGTTCGATTTCCGTTGCCATTTGATCATGAACCATGAGAAGACGCTCCTCGATTGATTGAGCCTCGTCCTCTGCATTCCCGCTGATGATCGGCTGAGACTCTGTGGGAGAGTCGTTGTGCCTCCCCTCATCCAGCATGGGATCGGTGTTGATGAGGTGCTCAAAGTCGAAGGAGATGGGCATCGAAGGATGGGGAAACTTGACCTCAGCGTCAATGCTGGCCATGGTAGCAAGTTCGCCAGTGGCGGGCCTGGCCATCTCAACTTGAGGAGCCTGGGCCACGTCCTGGGTCATCTGGGCCTGAGGAGTAGACTGAGTCATCTCGATCTCAGGAGTCTCGGTTCCCTGAAGCTGAAAAGTAGCAGTCTGAGCCTTCTCGACTTGAGAGATCTGAGGGGCAGCCTGGGCGGGAGACTGAGCCATTTCGACCTGAGACTGGGGAAACTGAAACTGGGCAACAGGGGTCTGGGGCTTCTCGACTTGAGAAGGGTTCTGGGATTGAACGGTAGGGAATTGAGCCTTCTCAACTTGAGAGACCCGAGAGCCAGGCTGAGGCTGGACCAGAGACTGAGCCATCATGACCTGTGAAGGTTCGGTAAACTGAGGCTGAGTGAAAGCGAAAGCAGCAACTGGGGCTGGAGTAGGATGCTGAGCCTGAGCAGTGTTGATCTGTGGCATCTCAACTTGAGGGACATAGACCATCTGAGGCTGAGGAGCCTGGGGGTTAGTCTGGGACACCTGGGACTGGTAGTAGGACCGAGGCTGGATCATGGTCTGCGACTTCGCAGGCTGAGCTCCGGTGGTGGCAGACTCGGTAGATGTGAAATTACGAGCCTTCTTGGTCTGGCCGCTGTTGCTTCCCTGTGATGACTGAGAGTTAGTCTTGCGCTTCTTTCCACCTGGACGACGGGCCGGAGTGGCTGGGACAGTGGGCTGGACTTCAGCCTGAGGCTGAGCCTGAGGTTGAGCCAGCATCTGGGACTGGGCTTGGATCTGAGGTTGAACTTGCATCTGAGGCTGAGCGTTGATCTGGGGCTGGACTCCGGGCTGTTGCTGAATGAAGTTAAAGTTGCCTTCCTGGATGTTGCCGGTGCTGGGCTGGGTTTGCGCATTCTCTGGAGAAGAGTTGGGTGGTGTGACAGGAGCTGTACCTGTGGGAAGCTGGAAACCATCAGGGAGCAGGTGAGGGTAATAGGTCAAGAGTTTCTCGCTAATGAAGTCGACAGCCTCAGAAGAGCTGTCCTTGATGTATGATGATACATCCATGCCATGTCGGCAGTCCTTGATGGCGTCACCAGGAGTAACGTCGTCGGGAAGCTGGAACGGGACGCCGCAGTACAAGCCAGTCTTTCTGTAGGCATCAGTGGTGGTGAAGCAGATCTGCTTGTAGGCAGACTGGCCACCGCGAATATAGGCCACGCGCACAATCTCGTTGATGAGTTCGGCCAGGTTGCGGACGGCGCCAGGACCCTGGTGAGAGCGAGGGGTGTAGTAGTCACCGTATTTCTCTTCGGCGATCTCTTCAGCATGCTTCTTGGCCGCCTCAGTCTCAGCGGCATCCACCTGTCTCATAAGGAGCATCTGCTGGGAAGAAGTGCGGAACTCCTGGTCGACAGGAGCCTCCAAGGGTTCGTTGGCCTGGGCGGCCTTCTTGCCACGCTTCTTGGACGAGACGACACCGGTGGCCTTCTTGGTGGGTTTGCGGGCCTGGGGAGCAGGATTGTTTCCAGCTTGCATGACGCCGTCTATGACGGACATGTACTGTTGCATGCTCAACGACGAGGCAGTAACTGGAAGGGACGTCAGCGTCTGAGTCTTTCGGGATAAAGCAGAGCCAAACCTACGGGTGATACCCTCATAGATGGTAATGGGATTGTTCGCATCATCACCTTGCTGGGGCATGGCGGCAGCTGGCTGCTCAACTGCGGGGGCAGCAGAAACACCAGGAACCTGCTGTGGCTGGTTTGCAGGAGCGATGAGTTGCTTGGAACCATCTGCGGACTGAGGATAGTATGCCTGCTGTCCTTGAACTTGCTGCTCAGCCATGGGCTGGGCGACATGCTGCTGGTTGGGTGCAGGGAGGTTCTGTTGCCTCTTCTGAGCCGGCTGTCTCTTCTTGGGAGGTGCCTTCTTGGGAGGTGTCTTTTTCTCAAGGACTTGCTTCTGGATCTGAGCCAACTGCTGGTTCTGCTGAGCTCGCTGCTGGTTCTGCTCCTGGGTTGGATGGTAAACCATTGCCTGAGGGCCACCCTGATGGGCAGGTTGGTTCTGAGAAACCTGCTGCTGGGGAGCCTGTCGGTTCTGCTGAACTTGCTGAACCTGTTGCTGGCTCTGAGGAGCTTGCTGGGCAGGCTGGTAAACCAATCGCTGAGCTTGCTGCTGAGCTTGCTGCTGAGCTTGCTGCTGAACCTGCTGCTGAACCTGCTGCTGATTGAAAGACTGGTTCTGCTGAACCTGATGGGCAGGCTGGTAGGTCATGGACTGAGCGCCATTCTGCTGAGCATTCAGAGTAGGCTGCTGGCTGACCTGCTCGTTCTGGGAAATCTGAGGAGCTTGGTTCATGCTCATCTGCGGATTGTAGCCATGGTTAGGGTGGCCATTCATCTGCTGCTGAAGGGCAATGGAAGAGGTGGCCTCATTCTGGTTGCCCATCTGCTGCTGCTGCTGCTGCGGCATGAACTGGCCATTGGAGATAGAGGCCTGACCACGGTGCTTGGTGTTTGACTGGCCCTGGTTGCCCATGGTAGACATGATCTCAAGCCCTTCACCAGATCCCTTAGGAGTTGCAATGGGCATCTGAGGCTGCTGGAACTGAGCGCCGGCACCAGAGTTGGTAGTCAGATCAATAGATCCACGGTTGTTAGGGGCAAGGGTGTTGCGACCATGAGCGTTTTGGGGAGCAGTGGAGTGCTGTTGGTGGGGAGGATGGTTGTAGGGAGCGTTGAGATGAAAAGCAGAAGTTATGTTACCGTTCATCATGGGAGTAGCAGGACCGCTGACCACTGGGGTAGCGTTGCCATCAGACATGGGAGCAGCAGTGCTGTTGACCATGGGAGTGGCAGCCTGAGTGACCGTGGGAGTAGCATGACCATTAGCCATGGCAGTGTTGCCGCCGTACATCGAAGCAGCGTTGCCGTTGTACATAGAGGTAGTGTTACCGTTGTACATGGGAGTAGCGGAAAAGCCGTTGGTAGGAGCCTGCTGCTGCTGAGCATTGAAGTTCAGCTGGGCGGTATTGTACTGCAGACAAGTTAGTGAAAGAAGCCTTTGCAGCCTGGAAAGGAGCT
Source organism: Fusarium sp. JS1030 (assembly GCA_000966855.1). NCBI lineage: Eukaryota > Fungi > Ascomycota > Sordariomycetes > Hypocreales > Nectriaceae > Fusarium > Fusarium sp. JS1030. The sequence continues at coordinate 179,996 of JWIW01000004.1, read as the reverse complement.
GAAACTTACCGAGCTAGGAGTGGTCTGCTGGTTCATGTTCATGTTGTTGTTCATGCCCATGTTCTGGTCCTGGTTCATGCCCTGGTTCATGTTCTGATTCTGATTCTGAACCGCGGCGCCAGGGTTGGCGGTAGGAGCAAAGTTGCCCTGCTGAGATTGCTTGTCAGCCATGTTTTCATCCCGTGCTGCTGGAGGAGAAGTGACTTACCTGAGCAGGATAGTACTGCTGCTGGGCCATGTTCTGCTGAGCGACGTTGTGGTGACCAAAGTTCTGGCCCTGGAGACCGATGGCGTTGGGACCACCAGGGACGTGCTGAAGAGTCATTCCGTGGTAGGTGCTATCGTTGGCACCTCCGTTGTTGGCGTTGCCGGCCATGTTGTCGAGGCCGAATTGACCAAAGTTGGTAAGGCGGCCCATATCCTGCATGGAGAAGTGGTCCGACATGATTGCGGATCCGGCTTCAGGTTCTGTGAACGGGAAGAAGATCTTGCAAGGAGTAGATGAAGTAAAGGGTATAACAGTGCCTTTCAAACGTTTTTAGAACGAAGAAGATACAAGGCAAAGCAGAAGGGGTATGCGGGTAGATGTCTCCGAGTGCGAAGACGGAAGAAGCGAAGAACGGGCGAGGGGTATTGAGTGTGGAATCAAGACTGCTCAGCGGCGAACAAGATCCGGAAGGGATGATAAAAAGAGTAAGGGAGTGAGAACGAAGTGAGAAGTGTGTCTGGGAAGAGTAGAAAGCGTTAGAGTAGAAGATGTAAAGAAGTTCTGGATCTGCCTCTCGCTGCGCAAACTTGCCGCTTCAGGTATGAATCTGCGTATCTCAAACCAGAGGAAGAGAACAAGACTCAGATGAAGTAGAAGCTTGGTAGACGAAGAGAAGAATCAGATGAAGAAGGTTTTGCGCGATTGTCAGATGCTGAAATTGCTGCGAAGCTGTTGGTGTATCTGACGATGTTGGTGAGGAAGAAAGGAAGAGGAGGAGAAGCTGAGCAGGCGGGGGAAGCAGTATAAGAACGGGTGGTCCGTGAGGCAGCGCGGGGTGCCAAGTTGTGCGGTGGGCGTAGAAATTCTGAGGTTGAGACCTGGTTGACAGTGCCGTGGCGCGAAAAAAAGTGAGGCCAAAGTGAGGTTGCGAATAGGGGCGCGTTTGCCCGCTGAACTACCCCACTCGCAACTGGCAACGGCCGTCAGAAGAGTTTTCACCATGTTCGCACTCCCATGCGCCTCGCAGGACCGTTTACTGGGCGATTTGGTTCACTGATGGTGTTGGGGGAGGAAGATGGTGAAGTTGAAGACGTTGGTGTTGAGGGACAGATAGGGGGTTTTATACTAGGAATCTACATGCGTCTATATGCCAGGAGCACAGTGATCAAGAAAAATCCGAATTGACGTTTTTACCGAAAGAATTGGTCTTGATTCTTCGTATTTTGGCCATCTTTTGATTTTCTGATATCGAAGCCACCTCCAATTGTTCCGCATCGTGTGGTGCGGCCCCCCTGCGATTTGCACGGGTGCCAGCTGCCGGGCATTTGATATTGACACCAGCCAGCCACCCAATTCTTTATTGTCAATGCACCCAATGGCTTCGACTGCAGCATGCTCACCTCGTAGCGGTGGGTCTGGAGTACCAAAGATGCTGCGTGGCTTGGCATGGATGCGACTGAGCATCGGCCGAGTCCCAAGGTGAGGCTGGGCTCAGCTACGTTGAGTTGCCCAGAAGTAAGGAACATGGATTAAATCATCACACCAGATTTGATCCCAGAGTCATTATTCGATATCTCACCGCCTGTGAGTCCCTGACCAAGATCCCTTGTTCGTAACCATCGCATATAAGCATGCCCAACTCCGAGGCTGCCGTCGTCCCCATGGTGGCAACCTTATGCAACCCAGCTAACGGCAGAACGTTGCGCCAAACGCCCATCGCATCGAACCGCTTTGCATCCCAAGGCGTTTGGCACCGTGATGCTTTGTTCGAGTGAAATCACCTTCTCATAGGGACTGTGTTTATAGAACCAATGGCATTGAGACTGGTATCGTTTGAATTCATTCTCTATAGACCTACAATGATTACACCCTGTGTACTAGCCAGTGTAGCCAAATCAATCAAACCTCAAGGACGAAAACACCCATCTAAACCCAGTGCCTGCCCGACTGATCCGCATCTTGCATTTTGTGGAACTAAATGACGAGCAACTAATGTGGAAGCCCTGCTGCGTCAGCTGCTTCGATACCTGTGTTTCTGCTGCACAGGCGTCGCTCCCCGTTGGGTTCTAGGCAACCTCCTCCACCATCTTGCCGGATGCCAACTTCGGCGCCGGTCCAAAGATTTTGCCGGCCGGGCTGTCAAGCGTCTCCTCTGCCACTGCGACCCGCACACCACTCTTATTGCTCACCCATCGGATGAAAGCCGGGTTAGGCCTCTGGGAATCATCGCCTGGGGTATCGCCGTTGCCAGCCGCCTTACGGTTGATCTTGGGAGCCTGTTTCTTGAGAAGCTTGTTGATAGTTTCCATCTGTGATGCAGCGTTAGCTGTTCAGTTCTATTGCAATTCTCATCTCCAACCACGTTGGCATGTCGTACCTTGACCTCCTCATTTCGCTTTTCGCTGAGGTTGCGCCGTCGTCGCGCCATCTCTTGGCGACGCATCGACAGTTCTTCGGCTGTGAAAACCTTCTTCGCTTGAACCTCTGCACACTTTATTAGTGTTGCGCCCACAAAATCCAAGCCTGTCGACTCACCATCCGATAGTTTCATATACTGTTGCGGCTCATCCTCAAATCGAGCCCGCTGACGCTTGGTCATCTTGGTGAGGTCGGGAGACTCTTCTTGGCTGCCCTCGTCTTCACTGTCCACCTCCTCCTCCTCTTCCTCTTCCTCTTCCTCCTCCTCCTCGTCGCCTTCCTGTCCGGCGACCTCAATCTCTTCGCCCTCAGCATCCTCGTCACCCTCATCGGCCATGGTTTCGTCCGCAAAACCCATGGTCTCATCGCCAGCATCGCTGTCAGCTGGATCGCTGAGGTCGTCGTCATCGTCATCATCGTCTTGCACCACCTTGGACGCCGATGCCCGGGGCGCCGGCTTGGACCGGGATGGCTTGGAAACAGTAATAGTAGGAGGTGGAGGAGCGAGATCCATGTCAATGTCACCTTCAGCGTCCTCTTCGCCCTCAGCGTCAACGTCCATGTCGTCTTCGCCTTCTGCGTCCTCGTCACCATCCATATCGTCGTCATCGTCCTCCTCCTCTACCTCGATTTCTGCCTCCTCCTCCTCCTCATCCTCATCGGGACTTGAGTCAACCACATAGCTTTTCTTGCCTCCCCGGTTTCGCTTGCCCTGAACGATTTCCCCACCTTGGAAGCCACGTCCCCCACGCGTCGCCTGTCGCAGCTTGTTGGAAGGGACCTTGACAGTTAGGCTGAGATGAGGATCGCCGCCTGGTGAAGAAGGGGCATCTCGGGAGATGGAAACGCCTGAGGCGCGACCAGAACGTCGGGACGACATGCTTCGCTCACTTCTTTCACTTCTTTCGGGGGAGTCAGCCCATCTGGCGTGAACGGAAATGACCTCATTGGCCTTGGTGGCCGCTGAACGGCGCGGTCGGGAACTCATATTGCCAGGGTACCGGTATCCGCGCTGGCGGGGTATTGGGCTACTGGTTGGGGCTTGGGGAGAGAAAAGGTGCGAGAATTACGAAGATATCGGAGATTGGGGATTCGTGCTGGGGTTTGTGGTTGTGCTCTGTCTAGCAGTATCTCAAGTGTCTCGATATTGGGAACAGATTGCGCGCATGCGCTCGATGGGATGAGGCGCCGGGCTCGATCAAGGAAGGAGACGAGGAAAAGGGGATTGGGAGGCGACTTTGGAGTCTTGAGCGTGACGAGGCTGAAATAAGCTCAAATGGTTGGGGCGTCAGACCAAATGGCAAGAGCCAACCAAGGATGGATGAGACGGCCAAGACCCGAGTTAAGGCAAGACAAGGGCAGGCAAGGGTGAAAATGGGCTGGCAAGGTGCAGTTCTGTGGATGTCGGTGGCGACTGCCGGCTGGGAAGTGCAGATTGTAGAATAGGTAGTGTTGGCCTCAAGGGTAAGGTAGGAAATGATCCTTTATTGGTGAATGTCCGCTTGAACCTAAGTTGGAGGATGCAAGGCTGATGGTACAATCGACTAGCCCGCGCCCGCCAGCCGAAGAAAGACGAGTTGGATGCGACCGCGAGACTTCTTGCTTTGCTTGGCCGATGAGGTGGCTCGCTCTGTACCAGGGATTCGCGGACTGCTGCACGTGGCTGATGATCATCCAGCAGGAGGCCCAGAAACAAGCATCTAGCATCAAAACATGCAACGGATAGCCAAACAGAGTTGCCGGTGAGACGCCTTTTTTCCACGTTGTCGCCCAGCCAAGGTGGCTATCCCCTCCCAACCGCCATCAACGAGACCATGTACCTGTCCCTATCATCTGCAGAGGGATTGGGGAACGTAGCAATGACGGCAGCCACAAAAAAATGGCGAATGAAAAGATGGCGGCAGTGGTGTTGATGCACCTAAGAAAAGGGGAGACGAGACAAGAGAAATTCCACAACTCACATGTCACAAAAGCCGGTCGCTTCCTGTCACACCAGAGAACTTGATGCTTCGCACAGTCTGCCACCTTGCTCCTGAACGTCTCTCTGCTTGTCCAGCAGGCTTGCGGCTTGGTTTAGCCGCCTCTTCAATGGCCTTGGACAGGGTCGGGGGCCAAGCCTAGGTATGTACTGTAGCGAATCGCAGTCTAATGACCTGCGCGCGCAAGCTCTCTTACTGCTGCTCAGCTTCCCAAGCTGGCCAATACTAGAAAGTTTCGGCAGTTGTTAGCTACGTGAGACGGATCACCGTTGCACGCTGGCTGGCGAGGTGTTGGCTGCTGGTTGGGGATTGACCGATGCAACGAGATTGGCTGATGGTGATGACGCCTACTCCTCCTGTCGCGCCGCTTCGCACGCGCAGTATCGGCCTTCTAGACAGGTATTGGCGGTTATGCGATGGCAGATGGTTCAATTGACAAGATTTTCAGCCTTCAGATCGGTCCTTGGAAGCGTGGCAGGCGTTTAGTTCACTCAGATGTTGCTCTGAACTGATGGGTTCTCGAAAGAATACGCGTTTGTGCCAGTCCACCGTTTCCACAGTACCGTTTTGTTGTATTTCCGTTATGGGACAGTTCTAGACGGAGTTCGCCTATATTCTATCCTCGGGAATAGCTCCCGCTCTACCTAGAGTCATCACCCGAGAGTCGAGTACGGGCAGCTGAACTAAAAGCTGGAGGCTCAAGGTTGATATTGACCCTTCTAGAACCTACCTGCTCAGGTAGGTAGGTACATTTGTATAAAATACCATCAAGTGCTCCTGCTCGGTTCAAGGTGATCTGTAGCATGTGCGACCGGATCCTCTTTCCCCAGATCTTCTGAAATCCACACGACTCCACCGTTTACCGGCACCGTCTCCGATGCCGAGGCACGCCGCTGTCCGAACCTTAGCCGCTACATCGGAGGCGCTGGCGAACCTCTCCTCCCCATCTTCCCTGTACTTCTGCTAATTTGTTGCTGCTTTCTACTACTGGACATTAATCGCCAAAGGGATATCAATATGAGTGACTCGGACTCAACCCCAGACCAACCCGCCATCCCGAGCTGGCAGAAGGCGCAGTCTGACCAGAGCGCCAACGCGAGCGAGAGTACCGAGCCTGCGCCAACACCAACCACCACACGCAGTTCAACAACCGACGCCGATACACCAGCAGCAGAAGCGCAAGCGGAGGAAGTAGCAGAGGCAGTACCTGTTCCCCAGGGTGAACACGGTATCGAGGTTGCGCGGCGCTTCCTCGACAATGACGCTGTGCGCCATGCGCCCCATGATAAGAAGGTCGCCTTCTTGCAGTCCAAGGGCATCGACGACGCCGATATCCAAACTCTTCTCGCCTCCGATGAATCTTCCGATGTGTCAGAGGTGTGTATTGCATCAATCAACTTAAAACCCACGTAATCGTGACACTGACCTTCTTTCCCAGGCCGATGCCAGTACAGACACGTCCGACTCCCATTCCTCCTTCGTCCCGACGCCGACTGAAACCCTCCCTCCATCACCACCCTCCCAGCCGCCTGTCGACCGGCCCCCGATCGTGACATACCCCGAATTCCTCGCCAAGCCCCCACGCCCTCCTCCTCTAGTGACGAAAGAACGCCTCTTCAACGCACTCTATGCCGTGACCGGCCTCTCCACCCTGGTATACGGTACAAGCCGTTATGTCGTTCGCCCGATGGTCGACGGCCAGGCCGAAGCTCGCACAGAGTTCCACGACCTCACGTCCCGCAAGATCGATGCCCTCGTTTCCAAGCTCGAAAAGACTGTGTCTGAGGTGCCGCCCAAGAAGCCTTCACCCGTAGCAGCGAACGTGGAGGATGATAGCGAGGCAGAGGATCCCACGGAGATGTTTCACCGTGACATGGGTACACAGACGACTTTCCCCATCAGCTCCGTGACTGCCATGGCGGGTAAGGATGGTGGCAACGAATCTCCCGCGAAGCATCACACCAACCAGCTGGCCAGCTTGAACAAGACGCTATCAGGCCTTAAGGACGAATATCGCTCCCAGAGCGAGGGGATGGACAATATCAAGACTGCCATTGACGTGCTGCGAGATGATCTGGACAACCTGACGTTCACAGGCCAGGCAGACCACCTGGGTGGTTATGATATATACGGCCGCCCCCGCAAGGCCGAACCTGATGATGAGATCCGCAAGGTGAGGGACAACATCCGGCGTGTCAAGGGCGTTCTCCTCAGCACAAGGAACTTTCCCGCAACAGCAAGGTGAACTCAGCAAGATTATTTTTTTACTCTATGGCCCCCTATTCCCATCCGCCACTTTGTACTCATAGCCATTACAATGTCTTATATAAACACAATGTATATACCCATCCATCCATCCGTCATGGTACAAAAGTCACAGTATTCCATCGTGACTTCATCTGAAGTCTCATCCCGATGCTCATATCAGTCCCTGGGGGGATCCTCGATCTTGTACTTCTCAAAGATAGCCTCCCACGTCGTGACTCTGATGTGTTCAAAGCCACGTCCTTCTTCTACTTGTTGCCGATACCAGTCCATCGTCGGGCGAAACTTATACTCCATCGACTCTCGTGGCTGTCCTCGGTCAACTTCTCTCAGAGTGTGCTGGTAGAGACGATTCTTGCAATTGGTGGGTCTGCCCATAGGCTTCCCACGGGGAGGGTGAAAAACCATCGTCAGACCCTCTGTGCCTGTATCGCTAGGGTCCTCTGGCGTGTCGAGATCCATCGGTTCCGTCGAGGGCGGCCGAGAACAGGCGGGAGCATCCCCTGGCTCAACACGCTTCCACCCTCCAAATGCCACTTTGTGCTCAGGAGCTGGGACGCAAGTCTTGAGATTTTGCATCAATCTCTGGAGCTGGTGGAGCGTGATATCAATGGGCTCGGTCAAGTCATTTGGTTTGCCGTCTAAACCTCCAACCCAGACCTTCTCAAGCGGCAAAGTCGAGCCAAAATGCTGACGAACAGCGCGTATCATTTGGCGTTGTGCTTCAATAAGGTCTCCTTCATAAACATGCATCCCCTCATTGGTGTTTCCTCTTCTGGTAGAGTCCCAGATGAACAACTCGGTCGTTTGCCAAGGTTTTCTGTGCGGTTCAACAGGCCTGTATATCATGATCCACGGCCGTCGAGTCTTGTTGAGTGTCCCAGGGTTTCCGTCGGGATCCCATGTTCCTTCAGTTGTGTAGCAGAATGCTATTCCCGTGTTGTGGTAATGGGCTGATAGCTTCGGATCAAAGATGTGATCCTCCACGAACTTCAGATATTTGCTGTAAGTTGCAAAGTTGTTGTGATAATCGGCGAAATCATATGCCATGCCTGAATTCCAGTAAGAAATAGGGTACTTGTAGAGCATCTGTGGACTCCATTCTGTCTCTTTGCTCTTATCTTCGAGCCTCGTGAGAAAATTCTTCAGAGAAGCAGCATCATCACCGATGACCAGCTGCAGTCTTGCAGTCGGTTCAGCGCCCAGTTGATCAGGAACTTGGTCCTTTTCCGACTCTTTCCGGTCAAGCATCGCATAGACATCATCTGGACTCACAAACACAGATGCCAAATACTTCGGGCGCTTGAGATGACGAGCAAGCCTCTTGGGATCGGCTCCATTAGAGCCCAGGATACTAAATGATCGAAATCGATCCATATTCATAATGGACCACCACCCAAACCAGTTAACCAAGCTTTGCTCGTCGTTGCCCTCAATAGACTCGGGGGCAAAGATGAAAGCAGAATGTTCGCCGCTTGACGCCTCGATGAGCTCTCCTACTATGAGCCATGCTTTGTACAGGGCTTCAACACCTTCTTTTTGGGCTGCCTCTAATCGCTGCCTCTTCGCAGAAGTCTTATTACGACCATGCACCCACTTGTCATGCTTTTCAATGACCAACTCATGAAGCCAGGAGTCGAATTCAGCACAGACGACCAATCGAATTGCATCGTTATCAAGATTCCAGATTTTGTAGAACCAACTGAGGAGGCTCCATACTTGCTGGGGCTGGGATACCAAGAAGCTTGGGGTAATCATGATAACCTTCCTGGATTCACAGATCGACTGGAAATGAACGTCTCCAATCCGAGGCCGCTGGTTGACAGAAGGATATAGGGCCGACGATTGCAATGACTGAGAGAATAGCCAGAATTGGAAGTTTGAGGAAGATGCATGTAGAAGAAAGTGCAAATCGGGAAAATGTCGTACTGACCACATAGCATCCTCGTGTATGATGACCACCCCCAGATCCATTTTGAGAAAGCTGCGCCAGTGTCCAGGGAAAAGACTAGACAGAACCCTGCATTCAGGATTGCAGCTTCGCAGCCAACGGCACAGAAGCCGAGCTTCCAAATCGGCATCCTGTGGAAAGGCAAGGAAGAAGGTGTGCTTGCTTGGGCTGTTGAGCGCATTCTCTGGCAGAAGACGCTCGTAGTGAAGCTCGAAAACCCGGTGCATAACTGTCGCGCCCATGCGAGGCAGCACGTCGCCATCTCTGATGCCTCCTGGTACTGAAACCGGAGCAAGGGAGGAAGTCCGGAATTGGGCGGGTGGTCGGAATAGGATGTATGTCAAAAGAGGGCCTGTTGCGTCGGAGTCGGTCGACTGACCGTCTTTCGAGCCAGCTTTGTTTCCAGACGCGTGGATCAAGACACAAACTTCAGGACGGTAGAAGAGAACGGCCACAGATCTAAGCCACAGCCAATTCGAAGCGGCTAGTAACCTGTTTTGGTTTGTTGTTCCCGTCACAGGGCCACTACCTAGCTGCTCTTCACATATCGCTGTGGTGTGATCGCGAAAATCCGCCATCATACAAGTATGCGTAAAGACCAACGTTTCCTCTTTCTCGAGGACAGCCAGCCAAGGCTGTCCAGTCTCGATCGAGAGCCCTTCAAACATAACAGAAAGTGTCTCTTGAGCTTCAGGGCCAAATTGGATCTTCATGGTAACACCTCGGCCGGTCTGGTGCACAGCACCACCGTCAGCGCTTGTCTCTTCAGCCCAGCGAACACGTCGGCTTGAAAGATTCTGCTTCAACGCCGTCACTGTGGTTTTTGAGTCTTTAGATATGGCCATGCCTCTGATCGTTGGTTTCGGAAGCGGTTCAGGAATGAACAGGCTATCCTCATGATCAAGCTCCATAGGTTCCTCTACAAAGGGAATAGTAGCTTCCTCGACTGGACCCCAGCTGATAGACTTCTTCTTCTTGGGCTTTGGGGGGTCCTGGTCACTAGCAGGAGAGTTTACCTCTTGTCTGGCCACGTCCGTATTGTGGTTAGAAAGGGTTGCTTCACTCTCCTCGATACTATCAGGACTTGAGACGGAGGTTGATGGATTTTGTCTGATTGCCCTCTTCTCTGCAGGGTTAAGAGAAATGAGACTGGATGGCCTCTTGGAAGGGGCGACGATGCCTTCCCGATCACGTTGCCCTTTTTCCACTAGCCGGCCCTGACGGTGATTGAACATCTTTGCTGTCTTCGTTGGGTTCTTGGCAGCATCTAATAGCGTGCTACGCTTCTTCCTTGTTTTCCCGCCCGCAAATACGTTGCCGGTAAAACTTGGACTTGACTGAGTTGCCGTCTTGGAAGTTGCTTGGCTGTTGTTGATATCGGAACTAATCCGCTTCAGTGGTTTCGGACGGCCAAACTTGGATAACAGCAGGCTATTCGAGGTGCGCGCTGCTTGTTGGCGCGATCCATCGAGTCTCTTTGGGTCACTACTTGATTGGCGCCGAGGAGCCTCTTTGTGAGCGGCTGTGGAGGAGGTTGGCCTGGGCGGTTTGTCTTGGATGGAAGCGGTGCTACTTCGGCGACTGCTTTTTTGTAAAGGTTCTTTGTCTGGGGATTTTGACAATTTCGATTGCTCGAGCTTGAGAGGAAAATTCGGCAGATTGGCCATGTTGGTATCATTTTTCTGGTCCGATGTATCGCTTGGTGAATGAAGAGCTCCAGACTCATTGGGTGCCTCACCCTTTGGATATTGGTCAAGGAATGCCATGTGCTCATCAAGGGTTGCTCCATACTCGGTCGGTTCCAGACCTCGTTCAACACGCTTGCGGTTTCGATCTTCATGCCGAGCCAGCTTGCCCTTGAGCCTCTCTATCGAGGCCTGTCTCCAGGCTCCAATAGCAAGATTTGCAGTCCGTTCATAGTCCGCTTGCTGCTTGGTTTCTTCCCAAAATTTGAGCAGTTCGTCGTTGAGATTCTCCTTTGGCTCCCAAGAGGCATCAAACAATTCGTATCCCTCCCATTTGATAAGATATTGTAGCTCGCCGTTGAGTTGACATTCGGCGAGAACGTCAGAAACAGTCCATTCCTCATCAGAATCGAGTTCAGTCTCAATAGTAGAGGCAACAGAAGCTGTGTCTAGCTGGTCCTGGCCGGTGCTACCCGGTGATAGTTCTTCCATAGCTAGCAGCATAGGCGACGTCAATCAATTATGTGGTTGATTGACGTATATACCGATAGCGAGGCTGATATTATGACCTGGGCGTTGACGAAGCGAAGGCTAAGCAGGTTAGTTGCCTTGTAGCGAGCAAGTCGGCAGCATTAGGTAGCGTGAGAGGGATTAGGTGAGGTAGTGGGAAGCGTCAAGGGGACTTGGGGCCACGAGTCGCCGTAGATAACGTATTGAGTTTGTGGCTTTTGGTCCCCTTACTCCCCTCCCTCTTAAGGTTCTCTTGTACTGTATGTAAGCAGCGCGGTTCTGTGATGGCTGCTCACGAGGACGGCAGCGTTTATATTGGGCTGCTTGGCTTCTGCTATTCCTCAAAGCCTAGAGGAGGCTAGGCGTCGCAATGTGAGGACTTTATTTTGGTATTGCGCTGCTTTGTTCGTGTGATGAAATGTCTGGATTGTTTCTCTCCTTCCTTTGGGCGAGAATTGAGGAACGGCCTGCGCGCTGCACCTAACCGCGTCGGCACGTGACCTTTCTTGGTGGCGGCAGCTAGAAGGTGGCAGCCACAGAAGGAAGCTGTTGCCCTGAGGATGATGTGCATAATTCATGGCGACGACAGGCGAAGATTTCGAGGCGTTCTTCTATTTTAGAGCTAGAAGTACTGGTGATTATGTGTGACGCAAGACATGGCTTTAACACAGGCGGCAAATCGGCCGATGGTATTCACTTTTGAGGAAATCCGTGCTAATTCTTACCGAGACGAGCGTCTGCAACCATAATTAGACAGTCTAAAGAAAGGAAAAGGAATGTTGAAGAACTCTCGAGTCATAGTATTGAATAGGCCGCTATGTCTGTAATTTGAGTTACTCCAAGTTTCCCTAATCATCGTCATCCCCTTTGTCGAGTTTTTATCGTTTCATTTAGCAGTAAAGTATTGCCGCCAGCAAGCTTCCATCTCTTCAACCCTACGGCGGGTTGCCTAGGTACCTCAGTTAACGGTGCTGTCTACCTAAGCAACCGCGACGAGCATAGGTTAGACAGGCCAGGGGTGTGGAGCGAGAAACAAACAAGAGGACGAATAAAACAAAGATGCCTCCCAAGGTCCGGGTCGATGACAATGACAATTAAACCCAAAATGTTTGCGCGGCTCGAGACCGATGCAATCAATCAGTACAGCCTACAGGCACCTAAGAACTGTACCGGCTACCTTGCAGGCACTCGTCAGCAGTCGTTAGTGAGGCCCTATTACTGCAGCCTGTCGGTCCGGATTTGGCATCTGAATGTTGCGCCCATGACCTCAGCTTCCCCTTTGTCGTTGCCTGCTCCCTACAGCCACTCTCGCCATGGCCAGAAAACGACTCGGGCGCTGCCATTTTTGGGGCCAGGTTGCATTCCCTTGGCCGGGATCCATTGTTGCTAACCTGGAAGCGAACTGGAAGTGCTCCAGCTGTACTGCGCACCCAGGCGGTACTTGCCTACCTGGCCTCACTGGGTGCCACCGCCTGGCATTCACTGGTACCTAGTACGGAGCACCAGCACTCTCTCTCCCCTAAGCTTTTTACCCCTCGGCACGGGTTAAGGTACAACAACCGCCTATCGCCAGAGCCGCGCATTCTCTCCCTCTCCACATCCCACACCTCTACGACGTCGACTCTCTTCTCTCGCAGCGCCAGCGCACTCGCCGTCATCCCCGTCCTCCACCTGCAAATCCTGCTCGACAACTCTGCTGAAGCTTCACCACCGCAACCATGGCCAACGACGAGTATGATGTGCGTCTTGTCCCCCTCCCTAGCCGTTTGTGTCCCGCCAGTTACTGACCAGTGGGCCCCCTTTGCAGTTCCTCTTCAAAGGTGCCGTCATCTACCATCTCCCTCCCAGGCCACGCCCGGCCCCGACGACCTGCGGCCGCCCCTTGCTGACCCTGTGAACCTGCAGTCGTGTTGATCGGAGACTCTGGAGTCGGAAAGTCCAACCTTCTCAGTCGATTCACCCGAAATGAGTTCAACCTCGACTCCAAGTCGACTATCGGTGTCGAGTTCGCCACTAGGTCCATCCAGGTCGACTCCAAGACGATCAAGGCCCAGATCTGGGATACCGCCGGTCAAGAGCGATACCGCGCCATCACATCCGCCTACTACCGAGGTGCTGTCGGCGCCCTCCTCGTCTATGATATCAGCAAGCACCAGACCTACGAGAACGTCACGCGATGGCTCAAAGAGCTGCGGGACCACGCCGATGCCAACATCGTCATCATGCTAGTGGGAAACAAGAGTGATTTGCGACACCTGAGGGCTGTTCCTACCGAGGAGGCCAAGTCCTTTGCTAGTATGCATTTCCTGCGCCCGCGGATTCGAATCAAGACAAGGGGCCGCTTTACTGATAGCTGCATTCACAGGCGAGAACCATTTGTCCTTCATCGAGACATCTGCCCTCGACGCCAGCAACGTCGAGCTTGCATTCCAGAACATTTTGACGGGTGCGCCATCTCTACTACCCCCCACAATCTAACCTAGACTGCAGACTAACCAACTGTCCGTGCAGAGATCTACCGCATTGTCTCCAGCAAGGCCCTCGACAGCGGCGAGAGCGCCCAGGCTACCATAGGCGCGGGTACCAACATTTCGCTCAGCAAGCCCGCCGACGACGATGCTGCAAAGGGTGGAAAGTGCTGTTAAGTTCTCTGAGGGGACCGTTTCCCAATGGTCATAGGGCTTTGGGGGGTTTGGGATACATGGCGTCTCGTTTGTCCCCGGAAATGCTCGTCGCCGAAGGAGAGACTGGAGGAGACGAGGAATCGTGATACGTCTTTTTTTGATATCAGAAGGCGCGGTTACTTCGGCTTTCCTTTGTTCTTATTTTTTGTCATGATGGTTGCCTGGGGTTGATGCGTCCAACGATCGCTGCGACATGGTCATCTTAACGTAGCTGAATGAATTCTTTCTAATGTTCGCCCTGACTGTCTGCACCCGACGAGCATACCTACACGTCATCCACTCCCGCTGCCTCCACTATTTGGAGGGCTTCAACATGTGTAGTAGTAGTTTGCGTGGCTCAGTCTAGGGGTCTTTGTTATGCGAATGGCGGGGCTCCTTTGGGTCAGATCATGCAATCTCACACCTTTGATGGTGGCATCGGTTCGCCTCTCTGGAGTCGCCCCTGATAGTCGAGTCCTGAATTTGATAGCGTTGTCACACAAACCATTTCTCGAGTCAATGGGTGAGTGGCCTAGCCCAGGGCCTGTCCTGTGTTGGGTTGCATAGCTAAGTTACCCATACCCACCTGGCAGGAGCCGTTGATTGAGAGCCCTGAAGCGGTGTCGCCGGCTCCACTTGCTGTCCCCCACTTGCGATAAGCCCGGCTTATCGCAGCGGATTTTCTCCGCTGCCGACCAAATTTTTTGGAATATCGCCCGCCGCGTCGCAAAGCCCAGCCCAGCTATTTTCTTTGAAGTTTGCGACGCCTTGTCCAACCAAAGAACAAGACCTCCGCAACTGTTCTTCACTCATCATGGCGGCCGTATATAAGTCCATCTCCAAGAGCAGCGCTCCCAAGGCCGAGGCGCCTAGCAATGGTGTCAAGAAGAACAAGCAGAGAGTCTTGATCCTCTCTTCTAGAGGCGTTACCTTTCGGTGAGACCTCCCCAGGCTTGCGTTTTACCAGCGCATTTGGCTAACTGTTCAATTCACATACAGGCATCGCCATCTTTTGAACGATATTGCGTCGATGCTTCCTCACAGCCGAAAAGACGCCAAGTTTGACTCCAAGACGAAACTGTACGAACTGAACGAGCTGGCCGAGCTTTACAACTGCAACAATGTGCTGTTCTTCGAGGCGCGAAAGGGCAAGGATCTTTACGTATGGCTCAGCAAGGTCCCTAACGGGCCTACCATCAAGTTCCACCTTCAGAACTGTAAGAGATGCGGATGCTGTGTCGCGGAGCTGCTTTGGGAGGCTAACATGCAATTAGTGCACACAATGGAGGAGTTGCACTTCACTGGTAACTGTCTCAAAGGCTCAAGACCCATTCTCTCATTTGATGGTGCCTTCGACAAGCAGCCTCATCTGCGAGTTATCAAAGAGCTTTTCCTTCACACGTTTGGTGTGCCCCAAGGCGCTCGGAAATCCAAACCCTTTATCGATCACGTCATGGGCTTCAGCTTTGTTGATGGCAAGATCTGGGTCCGCAACTACCAAATTAACGAGGTCGAGGCTTCCATCACGAAAGACGGAGAAGAAGACGAGGAGGAGGCTGCCAAGTCAAAGTCTCGATCTGGGACCAAGGACACCGACATCAACATGGTGGAGATCGGTCCACGATTTGTCCTCACCCCAATTGTGATCCAAGAGGGCTCGTTTGGCGGTCCCATCATCTACGAGAACAAGGAGTTTGTGTCGCCAAACCAGGTGCGAGCCGATATCCGGAGGACAAAGGCCTCGCGGCACAACGCTCGCGCGGAGCAACAGGTGGAGAGATTATCCAGGAAGGGTGACCTTGGGCTGCGATCGGTTGGTGGACAGCGACCCGCCAAGGACGAGCTGGATACCAAGATGCTGTTTGCGTAGGCGTTCTGATACCCGTCGATGCACTGGTCTGTCAACACCGGAATGGGGTGTAGGAGTTTGGGTCATTCTGCGCTGCTATTTGTCAAAAGAATCAAACCAATCATCTTTCAAGCTTATTCAGTATTGTCATTTTGTCAAGGTCCCTTCGCTTCCACTTGCACCAAGTTCTGACGCCATAGGTCGCATCATTAATAGCCCGCTCGGCAAAGGTTCGGTGATTTGATATCGAGACGCGACCCGGATGTGTGTCATGGCCTGGATCATATCAGTCATCCCCTTTTCCTCTCTTCTCTCTTCCCTAATCTCCTTTGCGCTTCAGCTCGAGCACATGCAGGACGCGTTGCTCATCAACACAGCCATGAGAATACCATTGATGCCGAATTTGATGCCCGAGTGCATCCTCACTACCGTCTCAAGCCCCAACGCCGGGGTGGCCGGACAATAAGCCCAGTATCACTGACGCTTCTCGATAAGTCGACATCTTGAAGCGACGACCGAGCTCGATAGCTCGCATACTCCCCTCCCCACATCAATTCTTTGCGGCCCCATTGCCCGTCGCAAGAATCAGCCTCAAGCTTGGCCATACAGGACGCCGGCTTGTTATCGCGTATCAGGACACATCCCATTCTTTAACAATCACCAAACAAAGATCCGGAATCGACCCGATACCACCCCATCAATTGATTCGCTCATTGATTCAGCACTATCACTAAAATGCAAAGTCTACAAGGTCAGCTATTCGTGGTACTCATACTGTGGCATACTAATGTGGTTTTGCAGTTCACGCCAAAGTGGTGATCTTGCATCTCTAGCAAGAAATTAGGAGCTGATTGTTGTTGTACATACGAGTCTCCCAGTATCGCCTTTTGTTGCTAGGATACTCATATACATACTTGTTGGATTACCGAGCGAACTCCATCAAGACACCCACCTTCCCCTTGTACCCATTTCCCGAATCACCTCCCATATTGAACTTGTAACGAAGACTACCATCATGGCTGTACATGAGCCTCAATCACCTTGCCTAACTGGGCTACCGATCGAAATCCTTCTCGACATCTACCATCAGCTGAATGTGGATGGCGTTTTCAACCTTGCTGCAACTCATAGGACGTTCTATGAGCTTTTTAATAAGAGGAAGGCAACCATCTTGCTTCCTATTCTAGCTCGAGACTTCAGTCCCTTCGATGAGCTCCTGCAGGTTTACACCGCCTCAGCTGATGACCTTGATAGCCCTGGAGGTTTGTATGCTCCTCGCAGGGTCGTGTTCAAGAGATTCATTGGAGACACAGGGACTGTGCTGGCGCCGCGGTCAGAACATCGGCCTGTCGTATCAATGGGCTCCAGTATTGGATTCACGACAGTCATCAAGGCTAGCAAGCCCACCGCACCCCGCACCCATCCTCTGATGACAGTAGTGTTGACGGAGCAAGACTTGAAACCTCTCGTCAGCTACTGCCATCTGGTATCAAAGTGGCAGGCCCGGTTTCCTCAGATGAGATGGTTTCACGAACCAGAAAACTGCCGGTACCTCCGCCAAAATGAGGCCGAGAGGTTTCGTCGAGCTTTGTATCGATGGTGGCTATATGGGTTTTATTTTCATGGTGATATTCCACGACCTCGCGTTGGTCTCCCGGAGCCCGGGGTGGATGACCTCCGGCTGAGTCAACTGCGGCAATACTCGATGAGCGAGTTGGTTGAGTTGATGGATTTGGTTGAGACTATGAAGGATGTTGTTCTCCATTACCTCTGTCCCCGGCTTGACCCCAGCCAGGAACTTGTGAGTGCTTATCCTAGGATTGTTAGATGCCGCCTAACACACTGCGCAGGAAACGTGTGACTCGTATCTGCATGATATTGCTGACCGTCCCGAGTCCCTTTCAAGGGGGTGGCGAGACCAAAGTCGATGGGGTCGCATTGTCAAGACATACTGCAAGCTCGGTCCTAAGGAGCTCATGCACCTATTCGAAAACATCTACAGCTTTCCTCGCAAGCGGCTCATTATGGAGGCGCACTTGCTTCAACCCAACCTCACATTTGACCAGGAATCCATTTCGGTCTCTATTCAATGCGTCCTCGATGAACGGCAGTGGTCACTGAACATGCCAAGTCTGCCTCAGGATGGGTTGGGAGGTGTCCTCGACTGGGATGATGAGCGTGACGCCGAACGGGTCAGGTTTGGAGGCGATGCGAGCCCAGATGGATCGCTGCCAGGGGGCGTTCGGTTGGTACGGTCTTCCTCCCATTACTCGCCCCATGGGGACGATGGATCATACTTGGATGACATGCTGCGGCAGCCCTGGATCGAAGGGCGGTACATGGTGTCATATGCATGAGTCTTGGGCTCGTCTTTCATACAAGGAACCATGGATCACCTGGTGGAGAGTTATCGAAGGTACCCAGGTACGGCTAGACTAGAAAATGACATATCCGACCCGCTCGTCAACCATATACAGCGGGAAAGATGTTTGCTATCAGACTTTGTTCTTTGAATGTGAGATGGCATATGATCGATTCGATCAACCCCTGGGGTTGGACTATGTCAGCCTACAGAGCCCTGGGCCGACTCACCCGGTTCGATTACCTGGCTCTGCTTGTTTTGTTTTCCCTCCTCGTCTGCATGCTTCGAGGTTGAAATTATACGGCGAAGCCGTGTGTTGTGTAGGTTCTTGGTTTCTACATGTTAGCGGCCCCCATCACTAAAAGATAAGGCACCCAAGCCCCCCCACCGCCAGCAGGCCAGTGGTAACCCGGGCGGCCATCCAGTGCTTGGTAGCGCCTGAGCCCAGCATGCCAAAACTAGGGACCTACCTAACCTTATTGGACTCCACCGCCGAGCCTCATCTTCCATCCGTTCTCATTCATCTCGGAGCTAATACCAACACATTGCACACGACTGAGCCCGCGCAGCTCACTCCAGCTGTCAGCATTCGCTCTTTGCATAATATCTGGCTTGTATCTCAGTACCATTTCACTCAGCCACATGCGATCGTCTTGTTGAGCGACGACGGACTGCCGCGGCACGTTGCGATCGCGCCATCTCGATCCGTTGTCGAGCCCATCGCAGGGGGTAAGTGATGATATCTGCTCCCACTCCTCTGCGCATGTTTTCCACAGCCTGTATTCTTGACGGCGTTGATCTCACCGTTCACCGGATACTCGCATGTGCTTGCACATTCACCACTGCTCTGCAGCGTTGGCGCCTAGATAAAGAAGGACTCATCTCAAGCGACTTTATCAAAGACGTAGTGTTGGCATGTATACATCGCCCCGCGCACTTCGTCGTCATGCAGCAGCGGATTTCTTTTGAAGCTCGCGTCCTCACTGTTCCTATTGTCTAACATAAACGTCTTCAGATCTTTTACCAACCACTGTTTGTTCACTAAACCAGTCGCAATACCTTTGGACTGTATCCCGGCCTCCTTTGCAGCTCCCGAGGACTTCAGGGCCTCGGTGAGAAAGGCGCCTGTTTCTGGACATATCCATACCATGGATGTTGCCGACCATCCCATGAAAGATGCCGAAGCGCCCAATGGGCTCAACCAGGCCGGCGCCAATAGCATCAACGATGATGACACTGCATCTGAGGATGCCAGCTACAATGGGGACAACGATCCTGAGCCCCAGGACCTTGCCCTCGATCAGATGCGACGGCGGGGTCTGCTGCCTACAGGTTGCTGCTACGATGATCGCATGAAGCTTCACATGAATGCCGACTTCAGTCCCAACACGCATCACCCAGAGGATCCTCGCCGTATCCACGAGATCTTCAAGGCTTTCAAGAAAATGGGCCTCGTCTACACTGGTCCCGAAGCAGAATTACCCCGGATCATGAGAGAATGCCCTACAAGGTACATGTGGCGGATACCTGCTCGTCCTGCTACGCGAGAGGAAATCTGCCTGGCCCATTCACCAGACCACCTGAGCTGGGTTGAGAACCTGGACAAGATCAGTACAGCAGAGCTGAGGGAATTGACAAGACGATATGACCAAGGACGAGAATCGATCTATGTTGGCAGCATGTCGTACCCAGCTGCCCTTCTCTCGGCAGGGGGTGCCATTGAAACCTGCAAGAATGTTGTGACCGGACAGGTCAAGAACGCATTCGCCGTTATCCGACCGCCGGGGCATCACGCCGAGTTTGATGCGCCCATGGGTTTTTGTTTTTTCAACAACGTTCCGGTGGCGGTCAGAGTTTGCCAGCAAGACTATCCAGACATTTGTCGCAAGGTCCTTATTCTGGACTGGGATGTCCACCACGGCAACGGAGTTCAGAACATCTTCTACCAGGACCCGAATGTGCTCTACATCTCTTTGCATGTATATCAGAACGGCATGTTCTACCCTGGGAAACCCCCAAATCCCATGACTCCAGATGGAGGCATCGAGAACTGCGGCAGTGGCCCTGGGCTCGGCAAGAACATCAACATCGGCTGGCCCGATCAAGGAATGGGAGACGGAGAATATATGGCGGCGTTCCAGAGGATTGTCATGCCCATCGCCAAGGAGTTCAACCCCGATCTGGTTGTGATTTCTGCGGGCTTTGACGCTGCGGATGGCGATGAGCTTGGCGGTTGCTTTGTGTCACCAAGCTGCTATGCCCATATGACGCACATGCTGATGTCTCTGGCGGACGGCAAGGTGTCGGTGTGTCTAGAGGGTGGTTACAACCTCAAGGCCATCTCCGTATCAGCTGTAGCCGTTGCTCGGACGCTCATGGGCGAACCACCACCAAAGATGGAGCTTCCCAAGATCAACAAGGAAGCTGCGCGCATGTTAGCCAAGGTCCAGGCACTTCAGGCTCCTTACTGGGAGTGCATGCGGCCTGGCATAGTCAACGTGCCGAACGTCCAGTCGCTCAATGCCAATCGCCTTCACGATGTTATTCGGAACGCACAGCGACAAGTCCTTCAATCCAAGCACAGCATGGTACCTCTCTACATTCAGCGTGAGCAACTATACAAATCGTATGAAAACCAGGTGCTGGTAACACCTGGCCTCTATGAAGCGAAGAAGATCCTGATCATCATTCACGACCCGTAAGCCGACAAGCTACTCCCGATGTCATCCGACGTCTGCTGACCCTCTCTAGTCCTCATCTTGTCGCCCAGCCGGATGTTATCGATACATCTCTCGAGCCACATAATGCTTGGGTTGTGAGTGGATGAATCCCATGGCTTAATTCTCGGGACTAACAGTTGTAGGTTGAGGGTGTGACTGAATACATCGATTGGGCTATCGGGCAGAAGTTTGGTGTTATGGATATCAACATCCCCGCATACGTCACCCATGAAGAGGTACGGGTAATGCCTCTTGTTGCGTACATGTTATCCTGACTGTTTTCATAGGACTCGGATGCCTACATCGCCGGCTTCAAGGAGAAGGCTCTACAGGAGCAGATCCAAACACTAGTATGTTACATCTGGGACAACTACCTACAATTGTACGACGCAGAGGATGTATTCATCATGGGCGTCGGGAATGCCTATCTTGGTGTCAAAGTTCTCCTCGTCAACAGAGGTAAGTGAATAGCCGCCTTGTGAGCCAAATTATCATGCTGACATAGTCTAGACTGCAAGTCAAGAATTTCCGGTGTGGTGAACTTTGTCAACGGAACCCTACGACCTGTCAAGTCAGACATTGACACAGATATATCGTCCTGGTACAAGGAAAACTCGCGCGTCTACATAGCCGGCGATCACGCGTGCTGGTCTGATGCCGACCTGACGAGAAAGGTTCAGAAGCGACGGTTCGGTACGGTGGTGCGCAGCCCCGAATTGGGCCTCAATAAGATGATGCAAGCCCACGCAGACGAAGCCCGGGCCTGGATGCTAGACAGAGTCACGGAGACATCGGACAAGGATATGACGGATGAAGAGAAGCAATGACAACGGGGGTAAAGACGAGTGTCAATGGGTGTGGGGAGGCTTGCCTACTTTCGAGATTCGTTTATTGAGGAGGAATTGCTCATACCCTGGGCGGACAAAGTATCTTTGCGTATTTTCTATGTCGGAGCCAAGGAAGGATCATTGGAACGGGACTAAATACCTTGGTTGTATGGCTATACCAAACATTTTATTCATTTGTTTGGCTTCCATCAAGCCTCCTTCACCATAAATTCTATCATATTCCTCCACTGTTGCAGTACCGTGTGTGTGTGCACCGTGCGTTCTCATATCGGACTGTCCTTATCTTATCCGGGAGGCGGGACGCAAAATCTCCGACGAATCTTTGGAAGCTCCCTCCCACCTGGTCGCGAAGCGCAACCGACGGACGCGTGCTTGTGCTTGCGCTCTCCTGACAGCAGCACTTTGCAACATCCGACCTGTTTTGAAGCAGGGCACCTTCCGCGCACTTGGCGGCGTGGAGACAGAAGCCACCACCTTCAAGTATGGATCGAGATCGAGGCCGAAGGTGAGTCTTTTTGCTTTGCTTTCTTTGCTTCATTATACCCTGCCCACATCCCATTACTTGGCGCCACCACTCCGCAAGCATCCTTCATCCTCAGCATCCAATATCGGACTTGACGCTCTCTTTCCCGCCGCTCATACCGATCGCACACGCTGCAAGAACCCCGGTTATCGATTCCGGGGACCGAATCCTCGAACTGGACTTTGAGGGACCCTCTGGGCAGCATCTACAACAGAACCATTCCACGATGGATTTTCTGAACGCAAGGGACGAGGCTTCGGTCGATCATGTACCTACCGAGACGATCGATGAACTTGAATATCAACTTGTCCAACCCAGGCCCGATGACTGGATACTCGGCTCGACGTACCATATCACCAATTGCCGAGGACATAGAATCCGTCTCAAATGGGTTCTGCGCAGGTTCTCGAAATAGATTTTCCGATGCGCTATCTACCTCGTTGTCTGTGAGGAAACGGGATTGGAGATGCGATTGTTTGACACCGATGTACGATTGAACAACCGGCTGATTACAGCAACACTTATAAAGCTGGGGGTCCCGTTTTGCCAGCACCGTTGCCATCTGAGCCGGGTGGTCCACTTCATGATGGCAATTAACGCTGTCCACATTGGCCGGCATCCTGCCTGGGATCGCATTCATACCCGGTGGGGGCAGGGGCGCCGGATCACCATCTGCTGGGATTCAACTTGCAGAGGTCGTCTGTCAAATTCACCAGCGTCTGGAGAGACGTAGGATTATTCCGGTTCCTCTACAGGTTTCTATTTCATGCAGCGACCAGCTGTTCTTACCCACCAGCGACGGCACAACACAGCGAACGATTTTGATACTGGCTTCTTTTTCCTGTTATCACTTCCAATTTCTCATTGCTTCTCTCGTTTACGACAATCATTTTCATTAGCTACAGTTGCTAACATTCAAAAAGGTACGACGATGGGGAGGTCGTTAGGTACGGCGCTGGAGAGTCGTGGAGGCCTACGCCTAGGGATCGTTCTCCACGGCGGGCTAGGAGCCCTATCAGGGAGAGGGCCAGGAGCCCGCGACCTCGGAGTCCACGTCCTCGGAGTCCCATTCCTTCTGGATCCGATAGCTACGTTCCAGGGAGGTACCCGCCACGCCGTAGGTCGAGAAGTGGTGGGGACCGATATCGACGAGAGCGATCAAGAGGTCGGGACAGTCCGCGCAGAAGAGATCGTAGTAGGTCTGCGATGAGGCGTCCCTCGTCCCGACGTAGCTTGTCGCGAAGAGGGTCGCCTCCCCGGGGCGACAGATATGAGCGTCCACGATCCCCTGTGAGAGACTGGGATCGCGAGCGTGATCGAGAGCGAGGAGATCGGGAACGAGATCACGAAAGGATTAGAGATCGAGAGTGGGAACGTGATCGAATACGCGATAGAGAACGTGATTTCGAGCGTCGAGATGATAGGTGAGTGCATCAGGATGCTTTCACGATGCATGGCTAACTAACAAAAGACGCCGGTCCAGGTCCCCCTTTGGTGCTCGACGCGACAGAACACCTCCCGCAAGGTCTCCTGCAACAGGTCCGCGTGGTGGCTCCTACAGGCCCCGTTCACGGTCTGCCAGTCGGCGTGGAGGTGATCGATACCAGTCTTACAGGCGTGCTAGTCCCCCCCGGGAGTCTGGAATCTCATCAGCGATAACGTCTCAGTCAGCCTCTGGAAGATCGTCTCCTCGGCCAAGTTCGGTAAGGGCACGGTCGCCAATACAGTCCCGAGAGGACTCTCCTCACCACGCTGCTGCACCTGGGTCTGCCCTAGGGTCTGCAGCTCCCAGAGATGCGCCGAGACCAGCAGCACCCTATGACTCGACTGCATCAGCTCCGTCCAGATCTCCTCCGCGAGGTCCTGCTGCGCTAAGAGCTCCTCCAACTGGCCCTGCGGCGAACAGGACTTTCACAGCGCCAGTTTCTTCACCAGCACCACCTCCTCCAGTGAGAACTCAGACACCTACTGCTCCTCCCCTTCGCTCTGGTACCACCAGCCCAACCATCCCACCAGCAGGCCCGCGAGGCTACGTGCCACCAGCCAGGGGCGGCTTTCCTCCACGTGGTGGCAGAGGGGGTTGGAATCAGACACCATCGAGACACATGTCAGGGCCGTCTCCAACGCCTTCTACGCCAAATGGCCCCTCAACTATCCCCACTGGCCCACGAGCCACTCCCTCAAACGCACCCTCAGTCTCTACCCCGACTCAGCCACGGCCATTCAACCCCCCGACTGGACCATCGGCCCAACATGCTGGTGGTGCACGGCAGACACTGGCTCAATCCATGCTTGCAACCTTGCCCCCAATCATCCCTGGCGGCAAACTTGATCCTTCTATGACTCCACTCGCCCTGGGCGTGACTCGAGAGGTCGAGCCGCACTATCGCAAGCTAAGAGACGAGGAGGAGAAACTACGAGACGAGCTACAGGCCAAACAGGAGCGACTGCGCAAGAGCCTGTATACCTGGAATCGGCTTGAGCGCGATTCAAGGGCGTGGGAGCTGCGCAGCGATTTGAGCGAGAAGAGCATGAAGAACATGGCGGGCGAGGGTATGGGCGGTGCAGCATTCTAGTTGTTGAGGAGAGCAGTGGGCTTGTTTCCCAATAGCATTGGAATTTTGAAGCTTTGGCGCAGGCGGTAGGATTCCATTAGTCTTGCTTTCTTCGAGTTGTAATCGGGCATCGTGTTGCTTAGGGCTGGAGAAATGGTTTCCCGTGTATTTTAGTGCCAGAAGCGAGAGCAGTCAGTTTGCTGGCATGGGTGTTGGTGGCATGAGGCGCCCCCTTGTACGAGGACTTTGTTTACAGGATGTAGTCATGACGTGTAACAACAATGACCCAGAAGCTTTGCCGATCTCTCTTGATGCGAGTGTAAGCGCTTGAGAAGGGCCTGTAAGATAGAGCCATACGTTAGAGTAGCCTATCGCACATGGAACCTTTCCCACAGCCGAATCCTCCGACTTCATGATGGCCCATCTCGTGCAACCGGGTGCCTATGATGAAAAACCTCCTCTTGGACCCGCACAATGGGGACCAATTCTGGATGGGCGCATGAACAGAGACCATTTGAACATTTCATTCGTCTTACCTCGCTGCAGTGCTGGAAGCCGTTGGGATCATCCCTTGGCCGCGGGCTGATGCATGGGCTTAGGTAGGCGGGCGCCATCCCCACACGGTCCTATGTCGAATCGGTTCATCACTAAAGTTTACAGCAGGAGACAACAGGTTTGAATTTTGCCCGCTTCACACATAAGATTTATTTCCTGTACTTGGGGCTATGGGCCGGGACTTGTGTGCGAATGTATAGGACAGGACAATTATCAAGAAAACTCAGCCAGTAGGGTAAGCGCATTGTCCTTCACCAAGCCCATCGTGCCATTGCACTATCCTCTCCAGCCACAGAGCATAAAGTATCGGTTTGATACGTCAAGGGAAACCCTCTAGTTAGATTAAATCAAAATTCGACATTCACTCATTTGAGTTGGGCTTTGGTCAAGTTGTGGTGTACTGTGTTGTTGAGATGCTGCGTAGCATCAGAGGTTTCGCACTTAACGCCAGACAAAAACAGCATCGTCATCGTCCTCCTGGTCGCCATCCCACTCATCGTCTGACTCGGCGCGGTCATAATCCATGAAATCCTCCATGCCGTACTGTAGCTCGGTGGGCTTTTGGTTATCAAAAACAATGGCCACGGTAGTGCAGCGCCCTTGAATGACCGGTGTCCTGATGGCTGCCTGTGGTCTCTCGTGTTCGGGCTGAGTCTCAAGCTGGCGGGTTGCAGGACTACCGGCTACTTGACCCTCCTCTTCCTCTGAATTAGATTCAAACTCGTTTTCGTCTGTTTCAGGCTCAGCGTATGTTGGTCGACCATGTAGGCTCCGAAGACCTTTCGAGTTGTTGCTGTGTCTCGAATCGGAATCCGAGGTGTGGGCAGCCAGTCGACTACTCCGTCGAGATGGTCCATCAGAGAGGCGTTTTGGTTTGGTCTTTTTCTGAACTTCCTGTGGCTCCTCATTCTGGTCTGTTTGGCGTAGCGAATAGTGCTTCCTTGGGGGTTCGAAAGGGCGGAGGAAGACTCTATCTAGTTTCCGCCGCCACTCGTGGCGCATGTTTGCACGGGCCTTCCAGGGTATGTTGAGCATCGTCTTAACCGCGAGATGTCGGAGGTTCGGCAGCGAACCGGCACTGTCGATAAGAGATTCGAGGAACATCTCTGCAGTTTCGACGCTCCAGTGACGAATATGCTCAAAGTCAATCACGCGAAGACTTGATGGCCATTGAGGTACTTGGTGAGGAAGTAAAACCTGCTCATATAGAGGATCGGCATCATTATTGATGAGGGACAGAGAATCATGATGGCGGAAATATGAGAGGTTCATATAGAGCTCCTCTAGGTTAGGACACGCATCCGCCAAGGTAGTCAGGAACACCATGTCCAGAGACTGATTGTGTGACAGGTTCAAGCTGCGGAGATGTCTGCCGTGACTGTGCAGGAATGCCACAAGCTCCTCAGACTTGATCTCCCAGCAGTTGATCAGTCCGAGGTGAACCAAGCCTTTCGGCAATAGTGGGAGCAGGCGATCATTCATGACTGTCGACGATTCAAACACCAGGTGGTTGAGTGATTTCAATTGCGAGATAGCCTCTGCAATCGATTCGATGACAGCTTCGTCTTCGTTGTACAGTTGAAGCTCCCGTTCCTCGTCCCCCGGCTTAGGCCGTTGTCTATGGAGCGATGGAACCTGGAAGTTGGTGAAGCTCAATTTGGTGAGATGAGCGAAGCAAGGTTCCCGGTGAACGAGGCTGATGTCTTTGACGGTTGCGATAGGTCCTCCCATAAGGCTCCCGCTCCACTCCCAGCTCTTCAAGCTAGTGTGGAATGACTTATCCCCTTCACGAGTTGAGCCGACTTGGTCAGAGTCTGGCCCAAAAGCGTGAAAAATCTCGGCCGAGTATTGCCATCTCACTGTGCGATCGAGCTCTCTGTATGGCGGCTGATCAGATTGCGTGAAAAGGATAACTTCTCTTAGACGTGGTAGTACATGGATCAATTGGGGCAATAGTGCTTGAGGCACCACTTGAATATCTACGTAGAGAGACTCGACTTTGGCGCGATAGTTGAATTGAGTGTCAGAAGGCGGGCGCTCCAACAAGGTCGCGAAGCGTCGGGCTTTCCCACTGGTGAGGAGCGGGGGGCAGCGATAAATGGCTGTCAATGCAGCTTCTGAAAAAGCCTTGCAGGTCGTGGCGGTACTTATCAGCCAGTTGACATCAAGGCTGTCATGGCCACCTGCGACAGCCGCATAGTAAAAGATATCGGTCCATGCGCCGTAAGGCATTTGGGGATCTCTCCAGTTGGGAATGACACCCTGAGGAATTTGGTCTGGCTGAGAGGATATACGACGTTTCTTTGACGTCTTTTCCTTCTTCTTAAGCGGCTTTGGTCGCTTTCTTGTTTGTTGATGCGGTGGTGATCCATTCGCTATACCAGCACTTGAGGGGCCGGGCTTAGCATCGGCTCTGGCAATGACCGCTTGCCGGGCACTTCGGCGACCGCCAGTTTTCGTAGCTACATATTTTGTAGAACGAGACCTGTTGGTCCTGCGTGATCGTGACCCAAAACGTGGCTCGTCGCCCGATTCTGTCTCGCTCTCCGCGTCTGTCTCAGACAGGTGGTTGAGGCTGCCGATAGAAGAGTCCGAGTCACCATTGCCAGAGGAGGAACCGCTGTCATATACTATGCCCGAATGCGACCGACCTGGGCGTGTAGACGATCGCGTAGCATGCGGGCGGGAGGTTCGGGACGGATTGCGACGGGCGGGGGCTTCAGGGATATCCTGACGGTCGGCAGCTCGTGTACGGACCATTTCGACGGCACCTGATCTAGCAAAGGTATTAGCCAGCTTGAAGAGCCAGGATGCATATGAAGCAAGCATAGTGGTATTGTCACAGGCATGGTGGGCGACAGGGTGTGGGTTGGCGCAAGATGGGTTGTTCACACCTGTGAAGGTTTGGCCTGTACCCCTTCCCGGTACACTACCGACAGCGAGTGGTCAAAGATCGCTGATCCAAAGCGCGCGCGTCTAGCTCAAATTCGAATGCCCTTGATGTGTTCATGAATAACACAACGTTGATTGTGTCGTATGAGGGAAAGAAAGCCGGCAACAAACAAGTTTGCCAGATGATGAGGGTGTAGTCGTAAGAGAGTTGGAGGGGCAAGATCGGACTTGGTGCCTGGAAGGGCACTCAGCCTTGCCTTAGTGCATTTGACAGTGGGGTCTCGGTGGTGGTGGGGCGGTGGCAGCCAATCACAGGCAGTCCAAACTGACGTGACAAGGCTGTGAACGAGAGACCATGGCCAAACATGGCCCATGAAGAGGGTTTTCGCGGAGATGTAATATTTACTCTTAATACATGGGGCAGAATATCCTCCGTGACTCATGAATGAAATTCGGGTGTTGCCGTATTTTCTCTGTCAGTTTGAGTCCGTGATGCTCTTGTCATGCAGACTGGAGATTGCCGCTGGCGCTGTGATGTGCCCTTTTTTGTCCTTTGAAATTAGATTTTCCTTGTTGGGACAGCTGCCACGACGCAGAAAAAACCGCATTTGATTTTCGCTCGTCATCCATCAATCGTCTCAACAGAGGCATTGCCGGTACTTGGGCTTTGTTAGCTGTAGAATTCCGGCCATGGAAAGACTCGCCCGTCTTGATCCATGATGACGACGCCGGATGCCATGATGGAATGACACCGCGAAAGGCGCATCGAGGCGGCGTGTAAGAGGACAAATTGCTCTAACGGGGCACCCCGCCGGCATGCATAGCTTGATTCATCCATTTTTCTCGCCTTGATGGGCGCTTCGATTCGCTGCGAGTGGCCGGTGGAGCGAGTTCGGGTTCTGGTCCCGCAGCGACAGGGAAGGAAAGTGGCCCCGCCGATTGCCTTTGTACGCTGTGAATGGTTCGTCGTCCCGCGGCTTCCCAGGGAATAAGTGGCTCTTGGAGCTAGGCCTCATTGGGAGTCGCGATAGAATCTCCCTGTTACCTTGGCTTCCTTGACCTGCCACTGGCACGCGTCTTTCGCCGCGCTCCTCCAGCCAAGCATCAACGCCGACTTACATGACGGCGCCCCCGAGGCCTCACTCCTGCCTCACCTCAGTCTTGCTCGTTCCGCTGCGACTTTGCTGGCCACGTGCGCACACGAGCCCGAGTCTGTTCGCCCATTGANAATGTAGAGTCAGCCTTCGGCTGAATAATATCTTGGCCGCCCACCACGTCATGTTTGTTATTTCGATATTGTTACGATCCTAGAACTTCGAGGAGGAATTGTGAGGTATTATGCTATGGCAAGTCTAAACTTGTAATTATTTAGGAGGATTAAAGGCTAAGCATTGCCTAGATACAAGATTAAGACTTATTATAATACTATCTAGAACTTACTTTATTATGGGCTGAATTATTTCTAAGGCATTATGATTTTAGTTAGACTATTATAGTATAAAGATAAAAGCGTGTCTTAATTACTCTTCCTTAGCTCGTCGTAGATTCCGCCGGGCGGCGTGGCAATGACCTCACGACATCCTCCCTGTTCCTCTCATATCCTGCAAGAAAACTAGTGCCTTGCTGTTCTTCACGGCATGTGATTGGAACTGATGCCATTGGAATAGCAGCTGTACTCCGAGTCCGAGCTATGGTCGGCCATGCCATTCGTTTGAGTGGACTCCGCATGGGCCTCTGCCCTTCTTGGCGACAGGACTTGTGCAAGGTTCTATCTTCGATGTGACCAACGACAATGGCACCATCTGTTTCGAGTGGGAGGAGACATTGCTTTCCTCGCCGTCCCGGGGCGACGAAGCGTACCAGGCGCTGAGTATCACATCTCCCACCCTCCGCTTCTCCGGAGACCTTGAAGAGATCCGTGGATCCTGACAAGGTAAGGCCAGACACAGTAAGTTTAGCTTGGTCACTTAGAGATCCTTGCAAGATAAAGAGGCGTTCTAAAGTATCAACCCTAATACCCAGACAGAAGTGATCCTTAGGTACCGAGTTCAGGGCAGGACAAATTACTGTCGCCGGGGTCAAAATATCGCCAAAGTTGGCTCCAAAGAGCACCAATGCCTGAATGCCCCTGGCGTATTCATTCCAACGGCCGCATGTGCTTTTCAACTTGACTGACTTCGGCGGCATCCATCTAGGGCTCGTAACCAAGTCCATATACTCCCATCCATGAACCGATGGCCTCGGATCAAAGCTCATCATGAATGAATTGGACTTTTGGTTGATATAGTCTTGTGCCCATAGTCCGTCGATGGTGGCGTATAGTGATTTGACCTCATGCTTGAAAAGGCTCTTTTGAAGCTCAGAGCTGGAGAACTGGCGTCGATGGCAAAATACCCTTTCTGCGTTGTTGACCATGATCGTCCGGGTAGGAGTTTCTCGTCGATCAGGGTTTGCAAACTCCAGGTCCTCTACCTGGTGACTTGCATTAGTCTGAGCTTCCAGGTTCTTTTTGTTCCTTTGGTGGAGTAAGGTATGCAAAATGAAGTCTTCCCCATTCGTCTGGGTCGCGCGTCGGTGAGTGGTATCGTATAGAATGATGTGTGTATTCCTAGCGTCGTCGAGAAGGGTCTCGTAGTCATCTGGTCGCTGACACCGATATCCGTCCTTTCGTCCGAGTGTGACTTCAGCCGTGATTGTGCCCCATTGGCTAAATCCTAGCTGCAGTTTATCAATCTGAGCCCACCGGGATGGCGCACACGCTTTGGAATACTGGACCGAATCATAATCGTATCCAGTAGTCCCTGCTCATGGGTATTAGAAAGTTCGAGGATTGTTGAAGTGGGGAACATACCAAGCGATTCAAGCACCTTGGGACACCACCCAACAAAAGATCGACCTTCTAGGAAGAAGCCCATCTTGGCCTGCCTGACAATGCGCGTCGGGCAAACCGTGTCAATGTCATCCCACTCGAGCTTCCGTGGGTAACTGTCGATAATATGCCATTGGGTCGATGAACCGAGCTTTTCAACTGGGACGAGCGCGATGTATCTTCCCTTGAAGACGAAGCCTCCTCGAAAAGTCACTGCTTTGGGCAGCCCGAGGAGCTGGGCCATAACTCTGACAGACGCTTCGAGTCCTCGTTCGCCACGTTTTCGATCCGGCACAGGAAATCCACGGATAACGACGGCTGGGCCTATAACCGAATTCCAACAGCTCTCAATATCCCCAGTCTGGGGAAAGGTCTCAAGATTGACATCGATGTCAAAAGTTGGAGTTTGTAACTCAGTTGTGTGGGACGTCTCGGAAAACCCAACATATGCATAGGTGAGCCTATTCTTCTTTTCCTGACAAGCCGCAGCAAACCACGCGAGTTGCTGGGCGATTGAAACGATGAAGCTCTCACTTCCTAGAACGCTTATTGTTTTCAACGACGGGTCCACGGTAATATGATTTGACCTAGGAAGGCCTGATGGAAAATGAACTACATACGTTAGCGACGTCGACTACTGAACAAGACTTTCATTGGCTTACAGGAGGTATTTCGCGCCGAATTCGCATCCTGTATGGCTTGTTCGAGTGCTTCGAGAAGTTGAGAGCTTCGCCTGGGCCAACACCACTTAAGGTATTGGCCCACGGAGCAGAGCTGGGCGGTGTCGATGGCACCGGTGATCGCAACGATTTTGTCGAGCTTTTGGTGGGTTCCCGCTTCGTAGTTGTCTATCAGAAAGCTGTTTAAATCCCAGTCCACATTGAAGGTGGCACGAAGGAGTGTGCCTTCTCCCTTACGGTGTGGATAACAGCGTCGTAGGGTGCGACAAGTTGTGTAGCGTACCGAGGTCATCTTTTCGCTATAATACTGCTGAATCCGATGCTCTACTGTGCTCATGAGTTGCTCGAATGCCGGCTGGTCTGTAAGTGCCTCCAAAACTCGCACAGGATCAACCGATTGTCCGTAGACGTTGGAGGCTCCCTCAAGTTGAAAGTCCACCTCGGTGCCATCTTCGCCGGTTTCCGTCTCCTCGCCAAAGCTGACGCTAGACTGGGTATCCGACCACGTCCCGACAGGAATTAGGTTATCCGGCGGATCGCGATTTGAAGGTTCATCAGCCGAAGGCCCGCCTGTTGAAGCCCAGTTTCCAATCTTCTCGGCAAAGTTCATCGGCGCGCCGTCGCCGAGGTCGATCCGGCCGCTATCAGCGTCTTCCTGATCCAAGATCGAGTCATGGAACTTGGCTGCGATCTCAGATCTTAGCCGCCGAACTATCTTGACTCCTTTCACCTGCGCCTTCTCGTCCACCTCGACGATGTCTGTGAACTGCTTGACGGCTTTGCGGATGTGGGGAAGAATATGCTGACGACGCGAGTTATCGTTCGCTGCAACATGCACGGTGTTGTGATTCATCCTCTTGAGCATGGCCCGCGAGAATCTTTTGACAGCATCGTCCCTCTGTTGGGGCGTATAAATGGTGGATCCGACTGAAGTTATCGATGCTTGATCGTCTTGGTCTTCCAAATGAAGTGGTGTGTGGGGATTGAAAGTCCAATCTTCCTCCGTTTCTTGGATTCCTTCTAGCGTGGTTCCTTGGATCCCTTCGGTTTTCCGCCCATGGTCCCCTGGTGCTTTTTGACTGAAGAGGGAAGTCTGCGCAGTAGTTTGTGTTTTGGCCGTAGTCGTAGTCAAGCCATCTATGCTTGATGTCGAGGGGGCCCCTTCATCCAGAAGTCCTAGGTTGGCTTGAAGTGCGGATAAGCTCGCTTCCGGCGAGATCTGACTAGCAATGTCAGGGCCATTGTGGATTAGGGCGTTGGTGTCACTTTCGGGCACTCTATCCGAATAGTCACCAGAGAGGCTGCGTGTTGACCATCGATTGTCTTCGTCAGTCGGCCGCATCAACTCGTCGAACCAGCTGTCTCGCTCTGCCATCGCTCCTTCTCCTTAGGTAGTCAAGGTACCTTGCTTTTGTGTCCTGCGGGGTTGGTTGGAGAAAGCAGGTGAGACGTAGAAAGAGTGCATTAATTATGTTGCTGTCAATTGTAGTCAGAGGGCATTCGGCTATTTCAATCCTACCATGGCCTCGTAGTGTGGCTGTGCTACAGGTGTTCAGGGCCAGCTGAGTGTGCCTTGCTGATTGAGGCTGTGTACCGATTGTCTGGCTGTGATTTGGCGTATCGAGGTTGACAGGTTGGTGGCTTGCATTCAGCCGTAAAACAAGGGCGGGCGTCACGAGACCCATGGCCTAAGATGTCCATTATGCTATGGTAACTAGTCTAAATAAAAAAATAAATATTTTAGGAAGAATTAGGACTATAATAGGGTAAGATCTATATAGAACTATGATAAGTCTTGGCTTTATATTAGGGCGATATTTAGTCCTCGATTTCCCTGAGGATCAACAAATCAGCCTCTTGATTATCATGAATGCCTCGCCGTTACTGCTTCTTTCCTTATCTGAGGCTGCAAATTATCACCCGTGACACTTCCGCTTACCCTCAAAGTGCGCCAGGCACCTGCCTGCCACATGCCGTTTGCTTGAACTCGGCCCTGCCCGGTACGACGGCTGGAGAAGCTAGGATTACTTTAGTTTGGGGTCGCTGCTGCTTGATATGTCGGGAGGCGATTGCCACATCGGCGTGAAGCTGGTAGACCAACAACTCGAACCCAGCCGCATTTTCTTGCTTTCTTCTTTCATCATCTACGACCGTGTTTCTTGAGTTACCAAAGCCAGGTCCGTCAGTAATCTCTGGTTTCTTTGACATCAAACACAACCACCAACACCAANTCGCCCATTGATTGACTCGACTCGACTCGACTTGACTTGACTGACTGGCAGCGGACGCGGCGCAGTGAGGACAGCGAGCGACACAGCGACTGTGGCGGCGGGCAGTGGCCAGGCCAGCACCAGCACCCGCACCAGCACCAGCACCAGCGGCCGTGACGGGGGGTAGGTAGTGCCTTTCTCACCACACGCGACCGGGCTCGCATCTCCTCCTATTATTTACATCCACAACAGAGTCACGACCACGCTCAAACCCGCCCCGGATCTCATCGTCAAAACGCTCCATCTCACTGCCGCCGCTGCCTGTGCATCTCTTTTTTCATTTTTTGCGCGATTCTGCGGTTTGTGGCGTCGCCTCGTTTGTCGCTTTTGTCTCTATCCGTCGTCCTTTTTTCTCTCTTTAACCTTCTTGGCTCTCTGTCTCTGTCTCTTTCTCTCTACCGTCATTTTTCTGGACTCGCCAACGCATCTCACCTGGTTTGCATGACGACAGCAACAACAAGCACTGACAACAATGAGCGCCATCAACGTCTGCCTTTGAGAGATTCTGCAGCCGCAGCCACAGCAATCGCATCCGCTGCACTCACTGCCACAATCAGGGCCGCAGCACAAGCAGCTCCACCAATCTCCAACTCTCTGCAAGCTCATCTCGTCATTTCTCGCCCTCTCCCATGATCCCGCTCCCTCCGCCATGAACCTGAAAAGGCGCAGCCAGAGGACGGCCCCCTTTCTTCACCAAAACTGGCTCAACGGAGTCAACGCCTTGCACAATTCAGTCATGGGTGTGTCCCTCTCAACCCCGAAGCACTTGTCGGGCCACGATGATGGCGCCCCTCCACAGAAGCGCCGTCGTCTGTCATCCCCGGACTCTCTCGATATTAACCGCTACCTTGGCTCGCCTGAGGATTCCTTAGAAGGACGCTCCGCTCTACGCGTCGAGGTCCTCAAGGTTTTTCACAAAGATTCTAAAAAAGTCCGGGCTCTTCAAGCTCCCGTCGTGCCCCGCGACGTTACCACCACCAAGGGCAGATGCCGCATAACCGTCTCTGATCTGAGCGAGGGCTTTACTCACATCCTGTACCGCTCCTGTAAAAGATGCGACATCATCACATACAAGAACCCTGTCGGCCCCCATCGGGTTGCCAGGATTGACCTAACCCAACCTTTCTTCGTGCCCGAAGAGAGCGTCCTCGTCAACAGGCAGGATGATAAGTCGCTCGACTTCTCCGACTTGTACAAGCTAGACGTCGAACTGGAATCCACTAATGATGGCTCGTGGCCGCCCCTCGACTCTCACGACTTTGGCATTCCTCCAAACGACCAGGGCCCTCTCTCGGACGCTGCTAAGCAGCACTGGATCTTGCACAGTCAGTTTGATGGAGTTTTTGGCAGAAGCAAGAACCCCGTCCGCCTCGCAACCGGCCATCACCCGCAACGGCCTTCACGTACGACTGATTATGTCATGGATGTAGATCTCCGATGGACGGGGTCTCGCCCTATCCCTAAAGGTTCCAAGCCCTGCATCACCGCCATCGACCCGGACGCTGAGCCTTACACCACCGGGCAACTTGAGCCTATCCCTGATGACCAGCTTAATGGCGTCAGCATAGTAAACGGTGTTGACGGTATCAATGGCGTGAATGGCCTCCATGACACTGAAATCATGGACGTGGCCAATGGCATTAATGGTGCGAATGGTGTTGTCGACCTTGGTCATGATGACTTGCCGCACGAGCTAGACGATGAGGTGGATGGGGAACAAACCCCCAATCGCGCCCGAAGAACTCGACAGGCGCGCAAGCCTAACTACAATCTCAAGCTTCTGAGCGACCAGGCCCAAGGAAAGGACCCCAAGAAACGGCCAAGAGCTACGCAGACGGTCGCGGCTGAGGGTCGCGTCACATACTTCTTACCGGTCGATCAACCGGTGTGCTTAAGCTTTTGGAAATGCATTACCTGCGGCTGCCCCAACGATTCGTTACTTCTTTTGCAAGCTCATTTGCAGCACTATCATCCAACATACGACTACGTGCTCGATACGGCGAGTCAAGGACCGCAATTTCGTGTCACGCATCGTCTCGAAGCTGTTGGCACGCCCACCAAGACGTATCAGCTCGGAAAACCAATGCCAAAGCCCTTCAACTTGGAGGGGTATGTGGCGGGTGACCAGTCTTGGGTGACAGCGCGCATTGGCCCCGAGAATAATGATGAGCCAGTACGGTCTCCGTCGAAGCCGTCGACTGCAAGGCAGCTCTTTGACAACAAAACGGGCCCCAAACCTCCATTGCCTTCGCTACCAGCCCAACCGCCGGCAGTACTCGCAGATGTGCGACCCAAGAAGAGAAAGATCATAATTCCGGAGACTGCCCATCCCCTCTTTGATCCAGTCAGCAAAGCACGCCTTGTGCCGGGCGAGGAGCTGCCGAAACCTGTAGTTGATAATTCGTGGCTGGTCCAGAAACATCGAGAGGACATAGGAGAGTTTTCGGACGTGACGGCCGCAGAGAAGGAATTTATCCGAAAATGGGACGCGTTCATCCTGCAGGAGAACATTACTTCTGGTGCATATTTCGGGCGTGCTTGGCTCAAATTCGTCAAGGAACACGCTTCATGGTTGGCGGCAGCTACCTATCGGATGGCCGAGTTTGGCAAGCACATTAGTGTGTTGATGGTACGGGAGGTGCTGGACGACAAGACACTCGACGAGGCCATGAAGCTCATTGACGAGGCCAGAGTCGAGTTGAAGTCCAAGAAGGACGAGCTCACGAATGGCACAAACGGCACGCAGCCGACGGATGCCGCATTGAAACAGTCACCCCGCGCTTCTCAGATTGTGAAGGGCTCGAATGGGTGCACAGTGTGTCAGCTTCCAGTTCTCGGGCCTAGTTTACTTGTCTGCTCGAACAAGGTAATGTGCATGTTGATTTGAAGTCGAACTGCTCTGACGTGTCCTTCTAGAACTGCTCAAACCGCTTGTACCATGCTGGGTGCATTCAAAAGACGGCCATTACTCCAGTGACTCGGCCCAAATGGCTCTGTAATGAATGCAGCAAGCCTGAAGGATCCTCGTAGAGTGGGGTGTCCTCATCATTACGGAGCGCCCCAGAGTCCTCCTCTATTAAACGGGTCACTCGAAGCAGCCTCGTGTCGCGAGAGGCAGAGACGGCGGGATCTTCGGTGGGTGGTCACGTATTGAGAAATAGGCCCAAGAAACCGCCCGTTGTTAGCTCGACTGAAACGGCCAGCTCCGGCCAAGTGCCAGCAAAAAGGCGCAGAGGCCGACCACCAAAGATCAAGGTTGAATCGGGGACCTCGGCGGACAGGTGAAGGGGCGTCAGAAGGGCGAGGCGAATTGCATGGATACATGGGGAAATACAAGCGGAGAGGGCATCAAGTTCTTACATGTGTTTCAGGCGCTTATTGGGAATGGACACTGATGAAAGGGTTGCCTGGGGTTGATTTCGGATTGCTAGAGAGGAATCATCTAAAGTGGGGTCTCTCGGAGTTTGCCGATCTACCTCTTTGGGGTAGCCTGCAAAGCGGTGTCCTATGTTATATAAACTAGTATTATATCGTTACTTTGTTGTTTGCGTGTGTCCCTATATACGTGACTATAGGCGTAGGTTTGTCAGGGAAAGCAAGCTGGGTGGATTGTGGAGCAAACATGGCGCCCTGACCTCTCTTCAGGACGGTGTGGCCGGAGCTAAGCGATAGAGAAGGAGTCCAGGACGTGAACTGGGCGCCAACAAGTAATTGGGGGGATCGTATACTGAGCACTCGAGCCGAACCTCATTGGACATGTATGTCGGCAATAAGGCTCTTTGTAGTGGCTAACTGGCCGGGAAATGACCCGTTCCGAGGGGCCGTGGAAACCTGTTATTCTGCGAGCTCATGACACAGCTGGCTAGGTTCTCGACGTACGCTTTACAGCGTCCGTACCACTCGAGGATGTGATCAAGAGCAATACTGGGCTCTCATTGAGTGAGCAGAGTGCATAATTAGACGGTGAGGTCCTCCTGGTCCAGACATCCACGGCTTATTTTCAAATTATGTCAAGGGTGCTGACTTTGATCGAGACACGGCGATAGAAAGAAAAAGGCAACAAGAATAACATGTTCAGCAGATCTACCCATGTATGTGGCACCGCTTCATGTTCAAATTGCCTCTGGCTGCCTTGAAGTTCCGTTTGCAGTCTTTACAGGGTCGCTTTTCTATACTTCGAGACTTCTATCTCGTCTCCTCTAGAGGCCTGAACTTTGCGTGAGGTTTCGCCCTTGGTCCCGGGACAACCTCAGGAACAACACACCCTGGGCAGAACCATCTATAGCGACACTGGCTAGAGGCATTCTACATCATGCAGCCAAGAGCTGCTTTGTTGCAGCAGCAAGAAGCCGATGTGGATGCATCAATTTCATCCTCGTGGTTTGGAATACCCTTTTTGAGCTTGAACATAGCTTGAACAGCTTCTATCCCGAGAAAGATGTTGGATTGGGTATTTGTATGGCCATATATGCTCGGCAACTCGATAAATCGACCCTAAACCAACGCTCGCTAGTCCCTGTGAGGCGTGAGGTGCCGGAAGTCTCTAATCTTTGACAAGAGATGTCAGCATCTTTGGGGCTTCAGCGAGCGAGAAACTCTTGATGACCAAGAGCTATATTTATAGGGCGGACTACTTTGTCTTTTTCTTGGTGGCGAGTGCTTCCCTTGTGGCAATGGAGCAAAGCAGTCCCAGGCTCTCTGGAAATATTATAATTCTATGAATATTGTGGTCCAGCGCCGAAGCCGTGTCCGGCATTGAACGAGGTCCTCGGTCTGGACCACTAATGGGATCACATGTTGGTAAAACTACTCATTTAGACTCCTAATGTGATGTCGGAGGATGGCTGAGCCGGAATTCAAACAGAGTCCACGTCCTAGCCCAACCCATTGTCGTTTGACTTGACGAGAAGGTGCATGTTGGGTCAGCTGTGAATGCAGTCACCAGCTTCACGGGCCGCTGTTTCGAGTCGGGGTGGCTGGCCCAAAGCTGGACGAGTCATTCTTTATTGTTTGATAGGATGAAGAGTGATTTTCCCATGTAGCATGTAGTCTAGTGTAGTGGCGTGGCGGCATGTTTCTGTCAGTCCCAATGCACTGGGATCTGTTGCGGAAGGGGCAACATTAAAGACCGTGAAACCGCACCTCGTGACTCTTGGGTCTCATTTACATGAATTTCACAGACTCTCCCCATAAGTCATGGTCAAGGCTTCTGAAGCTGGCCCACCAGTCCCAGCAAGGCCTCCGGCGGCATCTCCTCCATATGTGAGGCAAGATGACATGATATGTTGG
Source organism: Fusarium sp. JS1030 (assembly GCA_000966855.1). Lineage (NCBI taxonomy): Eukaryota > Fungi > Ascomycota > Sordariomycetes > Hypocreales > Nectriaceae > Fusarium > Fusarium sp. JS1030. The sequence goes on along the minus strand of JWIW01000004.1, from coordinate 140,905 downwards.
TTAGCACGCCGCCTGTGGCCTAGAAATAAGCAGGGCGTTCAGAGGACTCTGGTAGCGGCGTCAGACAGGGCTCAAGCTAAAGGTGGTGTGTATATAGACTAGTTGCTTTTCTCTGATGGATGGCCCATAGACCTCACGGCAATCGAAGGTGAGACAACGCAGTCCGAGTAGAGACGTCCTCTTGTGAGTTTATTAGCCGACTTAAAATGATGCACAAAAGTTCCGTGATAGGCTGTAGCTCGTATTCAAGCAGAGTTATCGGTGACCCGAACAGGACGTCCACAAGCCACGTACCCGAATGGCACACCGTATTTGTCTCTATGGGAGATCGATAGCGGGCTAGACTGAGGAACTAATTAAAAGGCCTCGTCGATATGACGGTACTGTATCCTGCCGTCCACATTTCCACGTCCACGTCGCATCCAATGGCGGCGCTCGATTCACAGAGCCTAGCCTCGATAGGTACTCGGAATCGAGTTCAAGTTGTTCGGGGATCATCTATGCCGCCACTGACGGACAGCGAAAACCAGCCACTGTCACTTTTGCTTTCACATCATCAACTCGACATGTCCTGGACAGAAGTCGGCCGCCGCTTGTTGGATCAGCATTGAAGGTCATGATGCTGACCTCGCTCGCCTAGCTTGAGGGTGGGCATCAATTCTATGAATCCGTGAAATTGTCGCGACGGGAATCTGTCAAAGGTTCGCTGCGCTCCTACTCCAGCTGTGAGCTTCGGTGATACCCATCGACCGTCTCAATGCTCGGCGGCGCAGCGGCCATGACCATGACTAGGCATCATGGCGTCAAGGCCACCCTCGCTGGTGCCACGGCCATCAGACTAGACAATGAGCCTTGTCGTCCCCGGTAATGAGTCCATCATACTGACCCGGGATGCCGCGCCTCTGGTACGTTAGGTAACGCCAGACTGTCATCGTCGTAAACTTCTGGGCAGCATGGGCTATCATGGATCGTCCGTGAGGGGTCTTGGCGGCGACCCCGCGCAAGTTTGACCAGGTCCTTGGCCCACCTGACGGATTCTGAGGAACTCCTGGAGAAGGCCAGGTGAGAACGCTGATGGTGGATTGATCTCTAGTTGCGCCATCTCCAAAGTTCACGGATACCCGCTTTACATTCAATCTGTGTCCTTGTACCACAGATCCTCTCTACAAGTCGGTTCCGCGCCCCCCATGACCGAGACCGCCCTGTGTGTTTTTCCATGAGTTTCGCAATTCGAGTCAAGCTGCAATGCCCGCTCCAAGCTGGGGGGACCTTCAGACGCTACTCGGAGGAGATATCGCTGGTCCACAAGGTATCCGATTGATGGTAGCACATGTTCGCACAGTTGGAGAGGAAAAGGACCGACGAGGTCACAAGAGGCGGCATGACCAACGAGATGGACGGGAATCTCGGTCGGGAATTCCGACAAGTCCTCAGAACGGGCAACCATGACTGTGTCGAGCCGGCCAGAGACGCCAATCAATCTCGAGATGACCAACTCACGTGCTTGCAGATATTGACTTGGGCAGTCGAAAGGCAGAGGCTACCTGAGGTACTTGTCTAGCAACTGAGGATCTCCTTCCTTCTTAAGCTCCTGCCTTCATTCGTTACTCAGCCCTTTCCCTCTGTCTGCCTGCGGATGCAAGGTAAGGCAGGTAGGTAGGTACCTAGTGTCTACGCCCAACTCACCTGCCATTGACTGAGAGAAAAGGTCTCGGCGAGACTTTGCGCCCCCTGCCGACGAGGATTCAAGCTCCCTTCCAAAGCCAAAGTTGACGCCATCGTCAACAAACTGCGCACGTCCAACTAACGTTTCGAGACCTGACGCGAGCAAGTGAGAGTTCCATAATCCTCCGAGACTCTGCATGAGCAGCCCCGAATCCTACATTCGACGCGATTGGGCTGCGTCTCTAAGCTCTGGTAGGCTATGATTGGCCTCCGTCTCGGCTTGAACTAAACCTAGCCGCGGGATAGAACTATATCGTCAAACCCTTTCCTGATACTATAGTAGGCAAGACACGGGAGAAGTAGGCACGTCGGGTATGCGTCGTCCAGGAATCGCCGTCTCAGACGTCTATCTAGAGCATGACGCCTCTCCCTGCTGCGCTCTCCATACCTCCAGGCCCAACAGCAGGGGTCCAATCGATCAGCTCCGATCATAGTACCGTCGTTGCCTCAGAAATAGATGGAGGACAATGTTTCGCATTGACGACATAGACGGGGTCTGCTCCTACAAGACAGCCCTACGTCGATGCCGCTTATATTATCGGTTTCGCGGGAGGCCTCACCTTTTGGCAGTAAAGGTATGAGCAGAAGCACATCGATTTACCTCGTATACAACTTAAAGACGTTTGAGGACTTGTGCTTCGATCTAGCTGATATGCCTAACACTTCTTATCGCAGCTTTTCCGACGTCCATTGGAACGAATGTTTCAGCCGTCGTTCCCACTCGTCAAACTTGGCAGACGCTTCCAGCTAGAACTGCAAGTCGTATCACTCCAACACCATGACCAGGCACTCAAATTCGTTTAGTGGTCGCCTCAGCTGATGCGAGCCATTGCAGTCGCTGCTTTAACCTTCTACTCCACACCATAGCCGAGCGAGTTAGGGCCGAGAAGATTTGTCCTCAGCAGGCGAGATCATGTTCTATTTGCTCTAAAATCCCTATGTGCTGGAATTGAACCATATCCCAAAGGTGGCTTCATGCAGGGTCGGTCTTCTCATTTCCAACTACCCGAATCTATCCCAGCGGAGAGAAGATCAAAACTCCTCCGAGCGGGAGGATATCTGACACCCCCAACATTGGATCGGTCTGCGGGGCAACTTTGGGTTGAATCTCTACCTAAAAATACCCCGATACTGTCAGAAAAAGCTTGGGCTGCGGTTTTGTCTACAGACATGACCTGAATCGATTGTAGGTGTATGGTCAACACACGAGGGGGGTATTGGGTCCCTAGACGATATGATAACACACCTTAATCTTACTAGTGATGTCGAGGAATTATGATGAGAGGAAGAGGCAAGATTGTAAGTGGGCTTGATATCGACAGGGACCTAAGCAGGCTGGGGTTTTCACCACTTTGTCAACTTATATAGTGCTTCCTTTTGCCGTGCCATAATGCATTTCTTTCTAAACTGTCACTTTGTTTTCGCACCCCGAGGCTTAATGGCTATACAGGCTTTCTATCATATTCTCAGTATGGGCTCAACAAAGTACGCATCTCTGCTTATGTCCAGGATTACCTCATCTCGCCAAGAGATCACCAAGATTTTGAGCTGAACTAAGTGAGACGTATGCACTCTATGCAATATTTCTTCCGCCACTTATTCCATCAGTTGACGAGGGGCTCAAAGCTGAACTCTGCTGCAGTATCGTATCGTCCATAGCATCACACAAGATGGAAGCCTCAGAGGAGGGTTTAATAAGTATTATGAAGACAGCTTTAGATCCAGTTTGCTTGCTTGCTCCTTAGGTAAAAGTTGGTAGTGGACGAGGTAATGCTGAGAACGCCCAGCTCTAACCGAATTGCCGCCTGCAGCGACCGGCGTGAAGTCTTCTGGTATGTAAAACCAATGGAATCTGCCGAGCGTGGATAGTGTCAATATTCTACAAGGACTCGGCAAGTCATACTTACTAGGACTCGTACGGTTAAGTTATTGCGTAGGCCAAATCAGAAATGAATAGCTATTGAAATGGCTGTTTGGCTCCTCTTGTTGTTAGATACAACACAGAGCTAATGGTGTAACTGGCCGAGCCAGGCTCTCAAAATCTCGGCGCCGTCGTTAGCAACTTGGACCAACATCACTTGGAGTCATGATTGCGTTTATGAGCCCAAACCGTATTCACGGCAGTCTGGGCTAGACACATCACTTCGTTGGGACACAAAGAGCATTCGAAACAAATGACTGAGTGATTAGGAATGTATTAATCCTTTCCTCATATTTGGGTATAGCTTCTTGATGAGGCCCAGAGCTCAAGACACGTTTGATATTTACACTACTTCCTTGCTCTGAGAGCACTTTTCAAACCTCAACAAGCATGGTATTTGTCCTATTCTTGCCATTAAACGGCTTCGCAAAAAAACGCCTGTCGGGAACCCGCTCCCCCGACCCAGCAATCACCTCAATGTTACAGATTCATCCTTTGAAACCACTCGAAACCACTTGAGACTTACACCCAGAGAATTAGTATCTATTCCTGCCCTCCCTCCGCTTGTCGTTCCGCTCTGCCTCCGTCTTCTGCCTCTTCCGGCTCTCCTGGGCAATCATCTCGCTCAGGTCATCGTCATACGCCCACTTGGCGCCGATACCCTCTTCCTTCTTGCCGTCCTCGAACTTCCGCCGCAGGTCATCCTTGCTGATGCCATCGTTTTGGTGCAGTGAGTCCACGTCGAGAGCAACATCGATATCACCGGGCTTCTTGCGCTTGCGGGAGTCGTCCTCAGCGCCGAGGACGGGCGCACCACTAGACCGCTGCGCCTGCTTGAGATCGTAGACGCGGTCACTGCCGAAGAAGCCCTCTGCGCGAACTTGGCGTTCGGGGAGGATGGTGTAGGCAGAGCGGGGGGCAGCGGATTCCTCCGTGTCGTAACCACGACGCTCCTTTCGAAGATCCATCTCACCGGCGATAGATGTCTCAACACCTTGGCCATAGTCGGGCTGCACTGTGCTGGCGTAGCCACCAGGGGTCTCGAGGCCACTGGGCGTCTCCAATCCACCGGGGATATCCTCGTCTTCCTCTTCCTCCTCATCTTCTGACTCTTCTTCCTCCTCCTCAGACTCCTCTTCGCGAGGTTGCAGCTCACCCCAAAGACTTCGCTCAACGGGTTCACCACCGGCAGCTGGCGCTTGTGCGGATGTTTGTCCTTGTCCGCCGTTCTGAGCAGTGAGGCCAAACACATCACCGCCGAATAATGGGCGGTTGAACTCGTCCACTGGGGGCTTGCCCCAGCCGCCAGGGTGGAAACCCCATGAGCCTCCCGCGGGCGGTGGCGCATTCAAACCCGGAATCTTCAGAGTAGGATAAGATGGAGGAGGGCCAAATCGTTGTTGGTTAATGAGCCATGGTGGTGGCGCGCCGGGGGGCATTCCAAGAGCTTCTTTAGTGTTCTCACTGAGATCGCCGGGCCGGAAATGCTGATAATCGACCTCGGTCTCCTTGCCCTCGTAGTAAACTTCGCCAAATCGCGTCAACTCTGGCTTGGTCTGGAAGCGAAAGAAGGCATCGTAGAGTTTCTGGTAGTCGATATCAAGCTTTCCCATTTTGGGGGCAACGCGTTCACGTTGCTTCTGTTTCAGGGATTGCTCCGCTTGCTTCTCGAGGACAGCATCACGCATCTCGGTGATGCCAGTTTCGGCGATAAACGTAGGCAGACGGAACGGCGGCTTCTCGATACCTCTTTTCGAAGATAGATATTCTCGCTTTAGCGACCAGTGGGTTGGAACAGGCACAACATTACGCTGGGCCTTGATCTGTACAAGCAGACGAGGATCCGAGGAAGAGACGTCTTGCCACTCCACCACCTCGGGAATCTTGACCAAAGCCTTGAGCTCTGCGATGGAGAGCTTGTTCAGCTGTTTCCTCTTCTTCTTGGAAAGCTTGGGTTGTCCGGCATTCTCATCGTCTTCGTCGGGGATATCGTCATCGTCAGAAAAGAATACGGTTCCTTGGTTTCCGGCATTGGCTTCCTTGGCGACCTCGTCCTCCTCCATGGACGCGCCAAATTTGTTGAAGATGTCTTTGTACATGGCGTATGTCGGGTCCTGTTCCAGGTCGTCGTCAAGGACGGGGCCATCAGTGGGGGCGACATGTTCCGACTCAGGCTTCTTCTTGACTTGGAGATCTGGGGTGGACTCGGACGCGACTTCGTTGTCTTGGGGCTGGGTCTCATCGATCATCGGCTCTTCGGTCTTGGTGACGACAGCCTATAGCGCGTCAGTATGTATAGCCTCGCACGAGCGCGAAGGGGGGCGCACCTCTGCCTGGGCCTTCTTCTGCTCCTTCTTCTGCTCCTTCTTCTTTGCCCTTCGCATCTGGTTCTTGGTCATCTTGGGGGCCGCCATGGTGATTCGAGTCTGGCGACGGTGGCGTCGCGACCAGGAAGTGCTTTGGGTACGCGGCGGGATTGGAGACCTGGGTGGTGAGCTGGAAGATGGCGTAGAAACCCGCGAGCGCAATGATGTACTGCTTCGGGTCTCTTCCCATTCCCACAACGAAGCGAAAGGGGGAAGTCGTGATCTCGATCCAAGGAAGCGATGACAGATTGACTGGCGCGCTAAGAGAAAGTTGAAGAGACGAGGGCTCCTCCAGGGCTGGGCTGGTCTGGTCTGGTCTGGTCTGGGGTGGAGTCTCTGCTTTTGCGCGACGAGATGGGACTTGACTCTGTTCCGACGATTGTCTGACCAGGCGTGGAAAAAAAGAGTGACTAGCGCGGCTCTGCGCGGCTGCAGTTGCTATCGGCTTATCGAGCGGACCCAGCGGCGTCTGTCGGGTCAACGCCGGCTGGAGGCGGGAGCGAGGCGCCACGTAATTGCACGGGCGACCCCTGTAGACTAAAGCGAACCCCGTGGTGGGCTCTGGCAAAGCTGCAGTTTATCTGGCTTCTCGATTCGATTTGCAGCTTGGCGCGCCCCTGGGTTTAATTATAGCGCCTGTAGCGATCCCACCCACCCACTCGCGCTCCCACTTGGTCTTGGACTCCCGCTTTGACGTGAACGCCATCGATGCAGCAAGTTCATATTTTATCTCGTTCAACCAAGCGAGTCTCTTGATTCTCGTATCCTGCTTCGGGTCGAGCCCAGCCAAGTCACAGGGCCTCTGTCGGCGACAGACGTCTTCCGCATCCGTCGTTTGCCTTGGGTTGTCGTCCCCCAGAAATAAGGTCTCGGACAGCCCCGGCCTCGTCATCCTACATCCATCTCGCGTCTTGGCCTACATTACAGTACAGCTGTCGATAAGCAATGAGCATCCCGATCCGACGACCATAGTGTACTCGTCCGCTCCTCTTGTCGCTCGTTCGTTCGTTCCAATCGCTGGCTTCACGGCCCGCTGCGTCTCTGCTGCTGCTGCTGCGCTCTGTCAGACGTAGCCAGCCGAGCTGCTCGTCGTCGCTCAGCTCCTCTCTCTCGCTCCAACGCCCGATCCTCGACATCGTCCTCCTGTGATGGAAAAGTTCCCCGACTTCATCGATACGCCCGTGGGCAACTCGCGATCTCCAAGCCCCCTCAACCCTCCCGGCTGGGCCAACGGCGGCCCCCCTCGCTCGTCGGATCGATGGCTCCCCGTCTCGAGGCAGGACGGCTGGCCAGCCGGTGGCCGCGGCCACAACCGACAAAAGAGTCTCACTGATGCTATCCGCACGATACGGGCGCGCAATGGCAGCGTCAGCCAGAACGCTCACGAGATCGCCGATGCCCTGCGCGCCCCCGTCTCCCCAAAACTCATCGTACGCCCGTCCTACCATGCCGCATCGAGACCCCCCTCCAAGCATAAGTCCCCAGTGCTAACCTGATGTTGCACTACCCAGATCCTGTGCCTGCTGTGGTACGCCTCTTCTGCGCTCACAAACACGTCGTCAAAGTCCATCCTCATCGCCTTTGATAAGCCCGCGACCTTGACCCTCGTCCAATTCGCCTTCGTGTCGTCGCTGTGCATGTTATCGGCATGGCTCGCCACCATCTTCCCCTCCATGCGGTCCAAGATTGCTGCTCTCAGGCACCCGATTCGAAAACCCACGCGCGAGGTCATTACGACGACTCTTCCTCTTGCCACCTTCGCAATCGGCGGCCATCTACTCAGCTCGACCGCGACGTCCAAGATTCCCGTATCGCTCGTCCACACCATCAAGGGCCTCTCCCCCCTCTTTACCGTCCTCGCTTACAGGCTTGTGTACGACATCCGGTATCCGAAGGCGACCTATCTATCACTCATCCCTCTTACGATTGGTGTCATGTTGGCTTGCTCTGGTAAGACATCATACGGCGGAGAGCTCATTGGTGTTATTCATGCCCTCCTTGCTACCATCATCTTTGTTACGCAAAACATCTTTTCCAAGAAGCTGTTTAACGAGGCTGCCAGAGCTGAAGCCGAGAACCAAGGCGGCATGCCAAAGAAGCTGGACAAGCTCAACCTGCTCTGCTACTCGTCGGGCATAGCTTTTATAATCACCATGCCCATATGGTTCTGGTCCGAGGGACTCGATCTCCTTAAGAATTTCTACCACGAGGGCTCAATTGATTTGAGCGAACAGCCCAATTCGATGGACCATGGTCGTCTGACGCTCGAATTTGTGTTTAACGGCGTCACCCACTTTGGCCAGAACATCCTCGCCTTCACTCTCCTCTCCATGGTCTCCCCCGTAACGTACTCGGTCGCGAGTCTTATCAAGCGTGTCTTCGTCATCATCATGGCTATTCTCTGGTTCAGGAGTCCTACAACGCCAATCCAGGCCGTGGGCATTGCTCTCACCTTCTTGGGACTGTATCTGTACGACCGAACGAGCGAGAGCAACAAGGCCGACCGCAAGGCCCAGATGCTGGCACAGTCGAACAAGGCAACATTGCTACCCATTACCGGCAACGGGACGCGGCTGCCACCTACCATAGTGGCGTCCCCTCGAAGTGCCGACCCCAGCGCCCATTCTTACCGCGAGTACTTTGGCCGCGACGCTTCTATAGACGGTTCTAAGAAGACGGACGACAGCGGTGCTCGCAGCCGTACTCGGGGTAACAGTAACGGGGGCTGGCTCCCCCCGGGCACCAAGCAGGAAGATACATGGCGAACCGGTGACCAGATCGCCGGTGTCTCATGATCGCTCTTGGGAGAAAAGCTGCGGTGTTGTTGGGTTTTTGGATTCGTATTCTTTCCACCTTTTGCTGGTCCGGTATTTCAATCTTGCAACAGAGAACAAAAGACTGGAGCTATGGTCTTCTTTTAAAGGCTTTTTGGACGGTTCCAACATTATCTAGACTACCTATGGAGCCGGGACCGTTTTGTATGACATATCATGGATTGGGCGTTTTGGGAGACCGCAAGGGATGCTTTTTCAGCCCTCTCAGGAGGTGCCCGATTACGCTGTATCATTACGTGGATATGGAATGGCAAGATTTTGATTGTTTTGATAGACGAGATACGTATGCCTGTGGTCAACCACGTTGCAGCTCACGGAATACACGAATGGCACGGCATGGCATGTTTCAACTGTTGTTTGCAAAATGTGCATGATGATCATGATCAAGTCAAACCGTCAGGTACTGGTTAGTCTATCAACCACTCCTCCACCTCAACCCCTATACTCCTCCCTATGCCCCTTATCACCTCCCAGGCGACATTGATCCTCCACTTGCCTCCCCGATCCATGACATCCCCGGCTCCACCCACTCGTGTCAACAGTCGCAGGCTTGCAAGCGTCGAGATAGCCATGGCCACATCCGCATCCAGCCCAGCCGCGCCCACGGCGGTGCCATCGGCCCATTCAGTCCGTACGGCGGCGAAGATGGCCATCATCCGCTCGAGCACAAATGCGTGGGCGCCCAGCAACTTGCGTGCAATCTTGCGGTGTTTGCTACGTGGGGCACCTCGTGAGGCGACAATGCCACCGCGGCGTCGTTTGCGGCCATGGTGATATGTCGAGAAGAGGGTGAGATCGTGACGGGTTGCGTTGTGAGAGGCAAGGTAGGCGGCGAGCAAGAGAAGGCGGGCAGTTGTAGGGAGTAGGTTTGTAAGGTCTGTCGCAGAGACCACAGGTTTGGCTTGCGCAGTGTCGGCAGGCTTGTTCTTTGGACGGACTGAGACGATACTCGGATTGAGAACAGTTTCATCCTGGAAGTGCACCCTCCCTGCAATAAGCAGCTTCGAGAACTCCTTGGGTGTGTGCGTCCCCGCCAGAACCGGTGCTGTAAACCGTGGCCAGAGCGCGTGGCAGCTATGGCGAAAGGAGGGTAGTGTGCGGGAGGCAGATTTTGTGAGAGAATCGTGGACGGCGGCACAGAAGCGTGTCCAGAGGTCTGTTGTTTCTTGCTGCGTGTGGCCTGGGATGGGATCGGGCGGCGCAAGTGAGAGGATGCGCACAAAATCGGATTTGGCGTAAGGGGGGAAGTTAAGGTTTGCAGACGAGGGCGAGCGTAGGAAGCAGGCGGGAGGAGACGTAACGACAAAAACGCAGGTGAGGCATGGGATCTAGGAGTAGCCATGTTAGCTTCGAGACGTATAGTGTTCAATGCGACCAGACTCACAATCTCCGATAATCGCGCCAGAGCTGGCAGCAACGTGGGCGGCGCATCCCTCTGCCGGTCAATCGCATCCAAGACTAGCACAAACCGCCATCGCGGATCTCTGGCCGGGTACTTGATCATCTTGACCATCTCGACCGTCAACTGCGCCAGCGTCTCGCAGCGCCGGGGCACATCCTCCCACTGCAGTGCCTCGGCCACCTCCCCGACTATGCGCTCGAACAGATGGCGTCCTGTGATGCACTGTACCGAGTTGACCACGGCGGCCTGCAGTCCGCCCGATTGCGGGTCATTGTTGATGCTTGTGACGAGCTGCGAGAGGAGACGAGAGACGATGGCGGATTTTCCTGTTGCTGTCGCACCGTGGATGACAAGATTTCGGCAGGGAGCTGCTTCGGGCTGCGAGATTAAAACACCCAGTCAGTCATTACTCGTGCGCTGAAAAGCTGTAGTTGCTCGCTGAACGTACATAGAGGAGCGTTGCTAGGGAACGGATCTGGTACTCGCGGCAGGGGAAGGATTGGAATAGAGGAGTCAAGATGACTTCGTCCGGAAGACGAAAAAGCGGTGCCATGATCTGGCTCCCCCTCCTGAGACAATGTCGTCTTGTTGATGTGAATTGATAGGTTCCAAGTTTGTGAATGTCGTCTCCAAGCGCTTCAAAGTTCAAGGAGACGCGTTTGGCGCGTTCCGGGCATAGGTAGGTCCCGTCCGCACGGAGCAGGGTACGTCACTCGGAGATTTCTCGGCCGAGTCAACTCCATGTCCCCCAGTACCAACCTACCTAGGTAGGTACCTCCTCACATGGACTCAGCTAGAGTAAATCAGGAATCCTCAGAGATCACATCACTCACTCACCGACGCCGTGTCTTTGAACCAAGTCAAGTTGAAAATGCGATGCGTCAAGGAACAAGTTTATGCAGTGTCTATATATTTCCTCTTCCCATTTCCCGATATCCTTAACCTCCAACGCCAGATCCAATGCTACACCTTGTACATAATTGCACGACTTTTGACCTCGAGTCTCAAAAGCCCCAGACCCCAACGCCTTTGCCATGCTCATCAAAACAAAACGCTTGTATGTGTCTGCGTACGCAATGTTGTTTCTCCGAAAACCTCTTCCCACCAGTGATTCCATGCCCTTATCTGCTCGTACAAGTCCCTTGCCAACTTCTCCCCATCCCACACTGGCCCAGGCATCCCTTGGCCAGATTGTGTTGATGGAAACCCGCGCCCCTTCCCGGGAGCTTGAATCGTAATCATACTCCCCGTATTGACCCAATTTCTTCGCACATCGTTGACAATGTTGTCTGTGAAACTCTTGGTGTGGGTTTCCACCTGAGAAGACTGTCTTCGAAACCCCGAGAGAAGTAGATTTGCATCAAGCGAGTAATCTTCCAGTTCTACGAGGTCAGAAACGTATGACTCAGCTCGAGCAAGACCACACCTCGCGTCCTTCAGGATCTGCATAATCTCTACCCATGACCTGCCGGACGGCTGTATCAGGGCCAGGCCTTGCAGGGATGGCCACAGATAATTCGACATTGCCAACAGTTGTGTAATCACATACACTTGCTCGGCTTCCAGTAGCCCGTGTTTCTGGCCAAGTTGGCCCAGGGAGCTGGTGAAAGCCTGCAACGTAGCAAGTATATGTGGCGTGTCGGCTTCAGTCAGCTCATGGGGAACCACATTCTGACTTAATAGCACACACAGTGCCTCCGCATAAACGTCGATCATAGGGAATGCTGCGCTTTCAACAACAACTGCGCGTATGATAGACGGCAGCATCTTGCCCAGGATAAACGACAGAATGCCCGGGTTCCCCATGCCCTTGTACAGTAACGCAACTTCGTCCCTTAGTTTATCGTTGATCAAGGACATTTTGAAGCTGTTGAAAAGGAAAAAGAACAGTTGGTGGATAACCTTTGTATCACCCTCGCTCAGCCGAAGCCCGTAAGACACCATACCAGCCACCTGGAGTTGAGGGTCTTGAACCGAGGGAGAGTATTCCTTGCTGATTTGATAGAAGAAGTCGTCCACCTTGTAAATATCCGAACCATGTGCCTTAATAAGAGAAATAATGTCCCGAATAAACCTCACATAGCTGGGGTGTTCGATTGCATCTTGGGCGATAGTTCGCAAGTCCCCCTTGATTTGCTGCATCACCAACTTCAGCGTCTTGGAATGTTCCGACATGCAGATCTTTCTGAGGGCCGGTCCGGCATCCCGCAAAGACTTGCGCATCCATGATATCGTGAATTCGAACAGGTCCCGGTTTGTATTGTAGTCGGGGTTGATTGCAAGACCTGTGACGGCCTCTGGGACAAAGTCATTTTGCTGTCGCCTGAGCTCTTCTGCAAACTGATTCTCATACGCTAAATACGGTCGTGGTTTAACAATCGACAGAGCCCAGACCTCGGAGAGTGTGAAGCCAGCTTCGTTGAAATCGTCAAATCCGTGTTTGAGAAGCGTCATCGTAAACAAGACCAGGTGTCGGCGTTGATAGAGGCTGATCTTGGATGGTGCATCTTCAAACAAACCGTACTTTCCGTACTTGAACATGTCGGAGAGCCGCAGAAGGCCGCCATTGATGAACCTCACAGCCAATCTAGCTGACAGGATGACTACTTGCTCAGTATACCGCAGGTTTTCAATGCCCGCTGGTGAAGAGAGCTCTCGTTCTCCTCGGCCAGACAGGATGCATCGCGCCATGGAAAAGTAGCTGCTGGATAGGTCGTGATCAAGTACCAAGATGGCGTCGTCCGCTTGCGCCGAGTTCAAAATCTGACTTTCGCTCTGTTGGCTTTCTTCATCATCCTTGAACTCATCCACATGAGACAAGAAGACCGCCAAGGTAGACAGAGAAGCTCCCAGTATAGACCAGTCCAGTTGTGGAGGACATGCGGCAAAATGTTTGAATACTTGCTGTAACTGAAGTGTATTCAGAGCAAAAGTCGCAGCCTCTAAGTTTGAGGCATGTTTGATGACGTCCAAGGAGGCTGTAACAGAGAGATGAAGGACGTCCATCACAGCCGCTTTGTTCTGTGCCACGATAGCATCAATCATGGCGGAGCTTATCGTGTTGCCTGTATCTTTGGACAAAGCCAAGACTTGCTGTTGCATGTCTGACTGCACTGAATCAAACTGCTGCATCATCGATTGGAAGAAGTTGTTCCGCCATTGAGCAAACGGCTTGAAGGAGGTTGTAGCTTCACCTGATGAGATGATAAACCTCGCCAGCTGATTCCAAGCCCTAAGATTGATGAAGCATGCTTCCTTGTGAGAGCTTGCGGGTGCGACAAGCCGCTCTATCAAATGGGCGCCGGGGCGAAGGTCGGGTGGAGAGGCCCAAAAGAGGGTACAGAGGAGGTCATGATGGTTCCTTAATGCAGCCAAATCGCGCTCATGAATTGTCTGCTCCTTGAGGAGCTGGCGATTGTGATTCGGCATCGTGCGGGCAATCAAGTTGCGAATATCTTTCAGTGACCCGGTTTCATTCAATTTCTTGATGCTCAGCGCAATGAGCTTCAGGAAGATGTGGAAGCATCTATCGGTCTTCTCAACAGCCAGCGAAGGGCTGCCACTTAAGTCTTCAAGAAATTTTGGGGATTTGAAGACCTCTTCATTGCGAAGGTGGGCAAGATTCTGTGACCCAAAGAAGTCAAATATGACTCCTATCACCGCCACGCACTTGCGCCAGCCCCATTGCTGCACTAGGTAATGGCAGCGCCCAACCAATGCAAGGCAGTAGTTGTTGAAGCTTGGCGATTGACGTGGGTTGTCCTTGTAGACTTGGAAAACCTTCTTCAAAAGTTTCTGCGGCAATACCCATCCATCAATGGTAGTATCATGCCTTCTCCCTGCAATGATAATTCCCTTATCATTGAATTCGGTGAGTGGCAGGAGAGTGAACATGTTCTTCCAGAGACGCTCATGTTCGTTTGAATCAAGACTCGTAACCGCCTCAGGAGGAGCCATGACTGCGTACATGATATCCCAGAAAGACGCCCGAGGGATTCGGGCATGCTCCAAGACTTTCATGACAGTTACCCAAGAGTGAATCCCTGGCGTGTCGTCTTTCAAGCCTCGCTCCCGTATTCGTTGGTTTGTGAGGTTCTTGTAGGATTGGCTGATTTGGTCTATGCCAGCCTTGATGAGCGAAGAGATGGCGATCTTGGACAGGTCCTTCAGCAGATCCTCCATTTGAAATTGCTCACCCACCAAGGACATGTCGTTTTGGCAGAGTCTCAGAATAGGAAGAACAAACAAGAGTAAGTGATCATAGATGTTCGCAATCAGCGTATATCCAGGTTGTGTCGTGTGGCCATGATGTCCTAGTAGGGCTTTAATGCGACCGTTGAAGCCATTGAGCACTTCGAGCGCTCGGCATGCAAATGATTTGGCACTTGTTCCCTCTGTAAAGCTTAGTGATTCCATCATGAATTTCGTGATAAACTTCGCCGCGCTCAAGGCAAACGATGATTCCGAAGAGGTTCCGTCTATTGAGACGTGTTCTAGTTGATCTGCAATAGAGTCCAGAAGAACGCCAAACTCAGAGGATACTTGAGCATCCCAAGGACCCCATCGCAGTACTTGATCTCCGAAGTTGAATGACACTCGCTGTCGAAGTTCAAGCAGGCGTTGATAATGAGTGACGTTACATGCTGCCTCCAAGGTCCCACTACCAATCAAAGTAGATTCGTGAAAGTAGACGCGGGAGTCCAAAGGAAAGGTTTCGAAGTGATGAGTGTACTCGGTGCCATATGGCCCAAGGCCTCGGAGTTTCTCCTCCCCAGTCTCGATGGGCTGAGCAGGTTCAGGAACTGGGAAAACCTCCACCGGAATAGGGTCATTAGCACGGCTGAATTGGGGGGCTTCAACGTCAATCCGCTGAGGCTTGGTTCTCTTCCGGAAACGCGACTTGCTCTGATCAGGATGCTGCTCTTCGAGAACGCGGAGTGGGACCGGATTTTCTTCAGGGGGTGGGCTCGCGGGATAATAAGTATCAGGTCCGTTATCGAAGGTCAAGATACTCGAAGCCGAAAGGTCACCACGATCTCTTCGATACAAACGGTCAAGTCGTCGCTTGGTTTCGCTGAAGGCAAAGCTACCAGTCCGGTCCGTCTCATCCATCTCTAGTTGAGCTGGTCGTGCAACGCCGGAACTAGTTCGGGCAAGGGGTGTGTGGGTGCGCGGCTGCTTGGTTCGATGTTCAGGCGCAGTGTTGACGGACTGATACCTGATAGATCCTGCCTGACTCACTTGTTTCACCAGATGACGAGATGATCCGGAAGAGGGCAGAGACAAGCGCTTCGGTCTTGATGAGCCATTTCCAGAGGTTTCGCGGAGAGGCTGCTTTGGCGCCCTCGGCCTCGTCGTCTTCTTGGCTTTTCGAGCTGCCGTGACGGCCGGGCGCTGGGCAATCGAGCCTGCTCTCCAATTGTTCAGGACAGAGACGGCATCAACATGATCCTCTCTGGTAGCTAGTTTGATGAGCTTCCTTCCAGGGCTAGATCTTCCCATGTCTTGGCGTCGAGTTGCAGACCGAGCGGCAATCTTCAGGAAACGGGGTGCATCAGGTTCAACAACGTCCAGAATACTAAGGGGAGGTGCAGCGGCCGATCTACTCTGGTGTTTTACTGATCGTTTCTTTCCGCTTTTTGACTTCCGGTGGGACACAGGTTGGCGATACTTCTTCTTGACAAGTTCCGCTGCAGCCGAGGGAACATCTTGTGTGCCAGAGAACATAGTAGTGATTCTAGGTTGATGGTGACCTCGTGGAGCCAGGGGCTTTCGTTGAGTGCTTGAAACTTTTGGTCGTTTTGGGGTTCCACGGAAAGACTCCGAAAGCTTCAGCTGCCGTTTCCTCCCGGTAAACATAGGGTCGATGTGGTCCTCCTCCACCACCGAGGCCCCATCATCAGACACCTCCTCTGAAACAAAGGCCAGTGGTTCCTCCTCAAGAACAAGCCTTGTCTGGTTATGAAATACATCATCGGTGGTTTCTCGCGGAGGAGGAGCAGGGGCGTCATCGTCCGAATCTTCAAAAAAAACCTGGAGCGCTGCAGAAGCCTTTGGTGAGGCAATTCGCCTCTGTGCTACACCACGCCTTATCTCTCGTTCGGGGGAATGATTGACTGGCCGCTTGTGAATGTCTTTTTGGATTCTGTCGCGACCAGCTTGCTGGTCCAATCGAAGCCATGAAGCTGGGAGCACGCCTCTGATTCGACGTCCAACGTTGTGCACGATCTCAGAGCCACTCTCAGAGCCACTCCCGGAGCCGCTATCAGAACCGGTCTCTGATGCAGTGTCGTCATTATTGGGTCGTACAACCGTCTCTGGTCCCGCAAGTTCGTCCTCAGAGTCGTTAAAGATAGCTAAGGCAGGTCGTTGAGTCAGCCTTCCAGGCGGTCGGGTAGTAGGTTGTCTTGTGGGTAATAACGTTGGGGAAGCCGGGATATCGTGATGTGATTCCTCAGCAGCAGCTACAGGGTCCTCGCCACTCCGCCTCGAGTTACGCTGCGCAGCAGGAGAGTCCGTTGTCCCCAGCTGCAACCTGAGGGCCGCTGCAGGCTCAAGAGGGTCGCTGTCAACAACGTCATATCTCTTTCGTTTTCGGATGGAGGATCGGGGCGGGGAAGCTTTTCTTTTACGGCGCTGCTTTGTGATTGAGGTCGGCAATTGTCTCATCAAGTCTTGCAGGGGTAGAAGCTCATCGCCTCCCAGACTCGTATTCTCAGTTTCCCCTGTTGAGCTTGCCTGACTACTAGCCCTGGCGCGGTCGTTCATAGGCGATGTCTTGGGTGGTGAGGTTGAGAGAACGCCCAGGTCTCCCACACCCAGGTCTTCCAAGCCATCCAGAAAGTCTTCTAGGCCTCGTAACTGGCTCTCATCAGACACTTCTGGAAGGCGCGACTCCTGGCTCTCGTCTTCGAAATCCTTATCTTGCGAAGCATCCTGGGAGGCCTGTTGGCGCCGTCGTTTCTCTCCTTCAATCGCAAGTCGTAGGGGCCGAACTCCATGTCTCTTGAGAATGTTGGAGTAGTGTGTCATCTCAATAGCGTAGGGCCGCTCTTGAATCGGTTTCCGGGGCCGAAGTGATCGCTCGTAGCGGACAGCGGCCTGGCGGACAATCTGATGTTCTGCATCAAAGCCTAGCTCCTGGCTCTGCATGAACTGTGGGCGGTCATCTCCTTGTGGCACCGGTGACGCAGGGGGTAGGGCATATTGGCTGTCGGCGAACAATAGAGGTGGCGAGGATCGCTCGATATGAGCCCTCGATATTTCGTCGATATTTAAGGGACCAGGCTCAGTCTCCGAGGTCGGGTTAACAAGGTCGAGTTTGTCGACATCAGGAAGGTCGATGTCGGACTGAACGGATGACAAGGGCGAGGATAGGGGAGAGGAGACCAAGCCAACTGCTTCTGATTGTCTTGGGGTCGTATCAGGTATTCGAGAGGGTTTCTTTGTGGAGAGCACAGGTTGGTCTGGCTGTTGTGACGAGTCTGGAACATCCCAGATATCCTGGTCCTGCTCTGGCTGAACGTTCTGTTCGACAAGCTCTTCCTTTCTGCCAGCTCTCCGTTCCGCATTGGTCGTGGTTGTCGGTGCAGGGTCGGCCAAGGTTGGTAACTCTTGGCTCTCAAATCCATCTTCATCCTCAGAATCGGGGACTTCTCCCAGCTCCTTCCAGTTGCTCATGGTCCATATATAGCATTATCCTGACGAATTCATGGCATCGGGGTCCTGCTCGGTTCGACTCGATCGCGGGATATGTCGATATGAAAAAGGAGGGTTCATGTAGGAAGGTTCATGATTTACGTCCGTGATCGCGGTATGCCCTGCCGTTAATTGGTTTCCCTGTTTGGTGTGGCGGGGGACGCGGTTGAGGATTTCGGAAGACGCGTCTGGGGGGAGGAAGGCGCGCTACCTGCTGTGGGGTCCATCACCCCAGAGAGCTCCTGCGCGCCATGCTCTGTAAAGCCGGGTCAATTCCGCTGTTCTCATTCGCCCCGCAACTATCCCGAGCTCTGGAAGCCCGGATACATACGCACGGGACTTGGCTCAATACCCGTTCTTTATGAGACTCGATTGATCGGCTCGCGCTCATTTGATCATCCTTGGCACAATGCATGTCTTTGAGAGGGCCCTACCGTTGGCCTTGACCGTCTTTTGTGGCGTCATTGGTGGTTCGTTTCGACAACCACTACCAGCTACCTGGTTGGATGAGTACTCACATTGCCTAGGATACTATACCTTCCAGCCAGTCTTTGCACCCGATGCCTTGAAAAAGGCCGATGATTCACAGGGGTAAGTCGTCCTTTCTGCTCTACTTCTGTGAGCATGTCGGTTGCTCGAGAGCTGACCGTTTCCTTAGCACCAATGAGAAGTCAGAGCCTGTGAAAAATCTGCCACCAGCATCCAAATAATTACTATCCATCATCAGCACGTTGAAGAGGTTGTCGAAAATTTGAGATGTACTTGCAGGGTTATTCTATGGTAATAATAAACACTTTAAACTATATTATTTTGGGTGAGAGTTACTTGATAAAGCCAGACCAAGTTCTATGTGCAATCATTACTATCTACTGTTATGGTGTATGCGAGAACTCGGGCACAGTCTCCCGATATTCCTCAGATACCGAGTGCCCGAATTTATAATACCATGTTGAGTGGTATGAAGTATTGGTACAGCATCGCTCTTCTGACCTCCATCTTGTCCACGTCTTCAGTTACCCTACATTAGAAGTCTAGATCAAGGGGGCTTCTAGGCCCCAGAGAAGACCCTCCCAGTCCATCCCGTCAAGATCCATCATCAAACTTATATCATCCAATCCCTGGCCACTGAGCTCATTAGGTGTTGTCCCCGTCGACATCGCTATAGCCGAGCTGGGTGTGAGTGGGAGATCAGACTCTTGCCCAATAGGCCTCACTCGGGGTTGCTGGCGCCCCTTATCCACGGGTAGGGACACCTTGTGCTTCTTCATGACTTGCCTTAGCATGTCCTGAATTCGTGCCGTAGGTTTGGAGTGCTCGCGTGCCTTTTCTAGGATCATCCACGCCTCGGTCAAGTCTCTTCTCCTTAGCTCTTTTTCATGCGCGTTTGCCCCCAGGCAGAAATCCAAGAGAAGAACAATGCTAGCTAAGAAGACGCTGTGCAATACCAACGTTAACCTAAGCCGTGTATAAGTGAAGGGTACCTCCTCCAGGTCAAGAAGTTGTTCGGCATGGATAATGGTTCGGGCCGCTTCCAAACAGACGCGGCGCGAATGTGCATATGCAGGCTCGACGGCGCCGCGGGCCAGGTAGGGGAGGTGAAGCTTGCAGCGCTGTCCTTGCACGAATATCTTTGTGATGTGCCGTTGAACAATGATCGCCGGTGATCGCCGCATGTCGTCGGGAGGTAGTTTCTGAAGCTCGTCGGCGGTCATGACCAAAAACGGGGGAATGTCCTCGATGAATCGGTCGATTGCAGCATCCAGTTTCAGCACAAGATCGTATGTGATGGTCTCTGGGTTGGAAGAAGACAATGGTATCTGGTCTGTGAACTTGCGAGTTACCTCAGCCAGCCGAATCCTCTGCAAGAAATAGGACATGCTCGTCGATTCGGTCAGAGGTCTCCCGACCATCTCCTCGCCATCGACAAGATCTTCGTCGTTGACGTTGAGGGGCTTTTTAGTAGCGATGTGTCCCAATTGTAGCAAGTAAGTGCCCTCATGCGGACCGGGGAACCGAGCCAGCATGCTGTATAACATCAATCTCAATGTCCTAGTTGAACAGGGGGTACCAGGTGAACTCACCAGTCCATCCCAACGAGGTACCACCACACGCGTCGGGCAACTTCGGCCTTCAGACCCGTAAACCGACTTGATTGGCCCGACGAGTAATTATGAGGATAGTCGAGGCGATGTAAACCTAGCTCGCGAGACACTGTGATGGCTTGGAACTGGCAGTTCCGCGCCCGTATCGATACGCCCTCCAGGTTGAATAAGACAAAGCTGGAGATGATGAGGCCCTGGACACTCTCCAGTGCAATCTGCGCACTTCTTTGAGCCACATCAAAGACATCCATGCCGGCCTTGAGCCAACCAAGAGCTTGCGTGTTTGCTTCTGTATAGTCTGAAAATAGTTTTGTCGCCTCATTGTCCCTCGAAGTCCACGAATAGGTGACGTTTGTGCAAATGGAGATCAAAAGAAACACAGAGCATAGAGGCACCTGCGTTCCCTGCTCAATGATATCGTAGACCTCATCAACAAGTCTGCATAGGGAGGGAGTGTGGACAATGTGATGCATATAAGTAATATCGGAGGCGTACTTGTTAACCAGTATTCTGGTTTCATCCCGATTGGGCAGCCATATGCATTTTGTCGGTTCCAAAGAAAGAAACCCAGAGGGCACGCTTGAGTTTTGAAAGACATAGCTGGATGGCTGGGTGATCATACGGATAGGAGAGGTACGGAAAACGATGTTGTCTACCAGCACAGACTCCTGTTAAGAGCATTAGCATATCCCTCGTCACAGAACGGGCTTCATCCAGACTGACAGATGGTTTTTGGCCGAGACATGAGCGCTCAAGCCAGAGGGCATCAGCCGTCAGGTTTTGAACATTAAGGGGCAAGGCCTGCTGTGAGTCTGGTTGGGGCCGGGGCAAGACATCAGGTGCCTCGGAGCTTGGCTGTGCAGTTGAACATGGCTGACATGCAGTCTCAGACTGCTTATTCCGCACGGCAAGGAGCGACTCTAGTTTTTCCAGCCGACTCAGAATATCGGCCTCCCGCTCTGTCGATGAAGATGACGACGATACACCGCCGGCGGTTCTCTTGGCAATCGGCTTCGGCGCCGGAGCCGGAGCCGTTGCGCGGGGTGGATCCTGAGGTTCCCGGCAGGGAACTCCGCGGCTTGTGCAGTTGGAGCAAGGAAAGTCGCGGCTGCAGCGCAGCTTGCGCACGCGGCAAAAGTGGCACGAAACGGGCCGCTGGCGAGGCTGACGACCCATGTCTGCAGTCCTTGGTATTCGGCCGGTTTTGCGTTGTGAGAAGATGGACAGTGTTAAAGAATGGACGGAGGTTGTGGTGCTCCATGGAAACTCCGCGGATATCCCGCGGGTCCGCGTCCGGTCCGGGGCAACAACACTCCCCCCTCGCACTATTGCTGCTAATATGAGTCTTGTCTTACTGAAAGGATCGGGGTGAGATGGAGTTAAGATGGGCCTTGTGGAGTAATTATGCTAGATTTATCCATCAAGTGACGGGGGCTGCCATTCGAGCCTCAGCGTTGTACTGCTCATCCGCACCCATCTGCACCCATTTACCCCCTTGATTGCTCCGAATCCCGGCCTCAGCCTCAACCCAGATCCGGACTTGGGGTAACGGACTTAAGAAATTGACCGTTGGTCGCTCGGAAGCAACAAGGATGACGGAAGTTTTTACATGCATTGCTGGTTGTGCACTGAGACTGACTAGCTCCGAAGCGAATGCATATAATCGAGCCCCCCCCCTCTCTCCAACTCTCTGCTAGTAGCCTGGATTCTAATCATTCAGAAACCCCTTGACTTGGATAATCGTTTCTGGATACGACCACCAATTAATAACGTTGAGAGCTCTGACAAACAACGTTGGCAAGGGGCCGAGTTCTATTCTTGAGCAACATGGGAACTATCGATATTGACGAGCAATTGGCCGGCGCAGCTACTCCAGCGCCGGTGCTCAATGATCTAGAGAAGCACGAGAAGGACCTCGAAGAGGGATCGACATCTGTCGACTTCGAAGAGTTGGCTCCTCGCGACCCAGACATTGTCGATTGGGACGGCCCTGATGACCCAGCCAATCCCCAGAACTGGTCAACTAAAAAGAAGGCCATAACCGTTGTGCTTGTTTCTTCAATCACATTTGTTACGTACGTTATCTGTCCAGAGAAGAACCGCAGAATTCACTGAGACTCACTATTCATAGACCGCTCGCATCGTCGATCTTTGCGCCAAGCATCGAGCAAGTCATGACTGAATTCCATTCGACAAATCAACAGCTAGCTTCTTTTATCGTCTCAGTCTACCTTCTTGGATACTGCTTTGGTCCTTTAGTTGTTGCTCCCCTTTCCGAAATGTACGGCCGGCTTCCACTTTACAATGTTTGCAACGTCCTTTTTGTCGTCTTCAACATTGCTTGCGCCAAGGCACCGAACCTGGCCGGCCTGATCATCTTTCGACTTCTCGCAGGCCTTGCAGGCTGCTGCCCCCTTACACTTGGAGCTGGGACATTGGCGGACATGATCTCGAAAGAGAATCGTGGAGCTGCCATGTCTTCGTGGGTCTTGGGTCCTCTGCTCGGGCCTGTTATTGGGCCGATTGGTGAGTTTTTCTCCTCTTCCATAAAGATATGCTGGCTATTCTAACATAATCAGCTGGTGGATATCTCTCCCAAGCCAAGAGCTGGCGTTGGTCATTCTGGGTGGTGTCTATTGTGGTGAGTTGGGTCATGAAACCTAGGAGTCTAAGTCAAAGCTGACATTTCCGAAAGAGCGGTGCGATCGCAATAGCAACAGTTGTCTTTATGCGAGAGACATACGCTTATGCCCTACTTGATAAGAAGACTAAGAAACTTCGCAAGGAGACAGGCAACCCTAAGCTCCGATCTGCTCTCGACAAGGGAACTACAACCAAGGAGCTCTTCAACTTGGCAATGGTCCGCCCGACCAAGATGTTGCTCTTTTCACCTATTGTATTTCTCCTTTCGCTATACATGGCTATTATATATGGGTACTTGTATCTCATCTTTACTGCCATGCCCATGATCTTTGAGGGGCAGTATGGTTTCTCGAGTGGATCAGTCGGCCTCACCTATTCTGGCATCGGCGTGGGTTCGTTGATAGGCCTCGCTATCGCAGGAGGCACTTCCGACCCTCTCGTGAGGTATCTTACAAAGAAGAATGGTGGAGAAGCCAAGCCAGAATACCGTCTCCCGGTGATGGCTGGAGCCTGTGTTCTGATCCCGGCTGGGCTGTTCCTATTCGGTTGGTCCGCCGAGAACAACAACCATTGGGTCCTGCCGATCATCGGGACAGCATTTCTGGGTACTGGCATGGTTGCTGTATTTGTAGGTGTTTCCCCTTTGGCTAGACTTGCTGGGCCGTGGTTGCTAACCTGTGGCAGATGTGCATTTCAGTCTACTTGGTCGATGCATATCTCGAGTACGCTGCATCTGCCATAGCCGCCAGCACCGTGTTCCGCTCGCTAGTAGGAGCATTGCTGCCGTTGGCTGGCCGGAAGATGTATGACACTCTGGGCCTCGGTTGGGGCACGTCGTTGCTGGCGTTTATCGCCGTGGCGGGCATCCCTGTCCCAGTAATCTTCATTAAGTATGGCGAAAAGATTCGAAGCAGAAATCTATTTGATGTCAAGTTTTAAAAAGGAAATCTGCGGTTTTGCTTTTTAACGGCGTACATAGAGGGAGTTTGCATATATCCTGCGTAGGATGGGACAGCTGGTAATTAAGGATGCATCTATTGGTTGAAGGGCCGCATATACATATTGTAGACAAGGGCTAGAACAATCTCCATTCCAGATAAATAAAGAAGACAATCAAGATTGGTAAATGAAGTTATATAAATGGGTAGCCAAAACCTTTGGCACCGAGCCCGGTTGAATCAAGCTTATCTGATGAGCTTGTACAGAGATCAGACATGAGTATGCGTCAGATGGTCGCGGTTGGGATAGCGTAGGATCATGCTGGATGCCTAGGCTGCTAGGCTAATTGATGACACATGCCACGATAACATGCGATTCGAATCGCTGTCGGGGATTCCCGTCTTCATGAGCAGGGTTGCCAGACTCGTTGGCCTGGCAGTGCCATGGCATTAGATGCTGGCATCGACTTGTTACATCTTGGCGGTCTTTTGTGAGGAACGGGGTAAATATTGTGCTTAGTCAATGCCTTGCCTTGGGCTATAATTGCTACTTTTTTTAAGAGTCAGGGACATGTCTCTGTTCGAATCCATATCCATGGTAAGGTTGCCATGTATATTGACGGCCCGGGGCAGGTTCGGTATTGCAACCCGACCACTATTATTCCCGGTTCAGCGAGTCTTAACCATATTGCTCGTCTGCTGGTGACTACCAAGCCAAAAACAGTGTCTCCAGACTGACGAAGAGTAGCTCCAAGTCCTTTTATAACCGAAATAAAGAGAAGTCTTTTGTGCATGCTTGTTCCATATTCGCAATGACATAGATAACCTCACTTCCATTGGCATTGGGTCGGCGACCTTGTTCGGGCAAGCGGCCAATGAGCAAGGCTGAATTGTCAAACTACTGGCATCAGTCACGTGATTTATGCACCAATTGAGTTAGACCCCTTCTTGCCGACCGTGAGATCAGACCATTGCTCGAATTTGTTCCGGCTACTCGCCCAGCACCTAATAAACTCATCCTCGACTCTTCGCGAATGAACCCTCCCGCTCCAGCTCACGACATCAATTGAGCTCTGTTCTCCCCGTCCTCCCGCCCGTCCCACGTCCCTCGATCGAACTCGCCCACCATGCTGCGCACTTCGGCGTCCAACCTGCTGCGCAAGAGCCTAGTGCGCAGCTCTCCCACCCTGGCCTACCGAGCTGCCTCGACTCACGCCATCTCCAACCCGACCCTCGCCAACATCGAGAAGCGATGGGAGGGTATGCCCCTTCAGGAGCAAGCCGAGCTCTGGATGGCCCTGCGTGACCGCATGACGGTCAACTGGAACGAGTTGACTCTCCAGGAGAAGAAGGCCGGTGCGTACAATTGCTTTCTTGTTACTCCTCCACTACGAAAATACCTCCCGCGTAGCCGAGATTCTTTCGTCACAAACCACCACCAGCCCACGCCAGACCACATCACCACCACCACTATCGATCAGCCTTCCCAATCATCAATTCACCCCACAACTCGCCAATCCCGCACCTCAGCCTTGCATCAGAGCCTCCGCGAGCCTCAATTGCATCATGTAGACCCAATTTCTTCAATTCGTGTCCCTGATTGGTAGACGGGACGGTCTTAGCAACGGCTTGCCCATTTCAAAACGGCCCATCCCATCCCATGCCCTGGCCCTGTTGCTGCTGCTGCGTCACCTCCAGAAAACTAACTCAAACTGTCTCAACAGCGTACTGGATCGCCTTCGGCCCTCACGGCCCCCGCGCTGCTGACCCCCCGGGTACCAACGCCCGTATCGCCTGGGGCGTCGTTATCGGCCTCGGTGCCAGTCTTGGTCTATTTGGCCTCGTCCGCCTCGTCGCCAAGCCCGTCCCTTACACCATGACCAAGGAGTACCAGGAGGAGAGCAACGAATTCCTCAAGGTATGTCTCGCCCCGATCCTCGTCGTCATAAGCTTTGGACTAACTGGCATCCCCCCACAGAACCAAAAATCCGATCCCTTCACCGGTGTCACCTCCGAGGGCTACAACGGCAAGGGCATGGTCCAGTCTCCTCCTAAGGCCAACTAAATCCAATACACGTCGTCTTTTCTTTTGTGCTAGATGTTGGGGTGACTCCATGGAGACATATTGGTGTGTAAAATGGCCTCTGGAGCGTGGGCGCGGCGGGCCTGACAGGGGTTTCGAGGTCGCTCCAGACACGATATCAAGTCCTCTTGGTGTAAATACTGTACTACAACAACGGAACCCGAGTCGAGTCATTTGTTTGAAATTCTTCGCTTGCATACCAATCCTCGTGTAGGAGATACACCACACCAGACGTTTCGTGGCCGGTTACCCATAAAATTCCCAATGTTAATTAGCCCAGTAATTGCTCCAATACTCCCCAGACCGTATGTGCTTGGCCGGCTCGAACCTCATCCTCCGCTTTGGCCGGCCTCCCGATATCTTTCAAAGGCTCCACTTGGATGCGGCTCATTCGTGTTCATCTCTTCCTCTTGCATCCTCCTATCCAATTCAAATCGACCATCCTTCCCCCAGTATCCCGCCTTCTCCGCGCCTTTGACACATGCCTCGGTGATGAGCACGTAAGGCATGGGGGCGTCAAACATGGGCTCTGCCAAAACTCTTTCCATCTCCATCTTCAAGCCACGAGCACCTGTTTCTGACGCAGCAGCCCGCTCTGCAATCGCATGTAATGCCTTCTCCGTAAAATATAGCCGAGAAGGGTATGTCTCGAATAGAGCGGTGTATTGGGCAACAAGGCTATTCTTGGGCTCAGTCAGAATGCGGAAGAGGTCATCCTGAGAAAGCGGGCTGAGTGCGCATATGTTGTGAAGTCGGCCAATCAACTCGGGGATGAACCCAAAGTTTTGAAGGTCTGCTGTAGTGGTGAGATCCAACGGGGTAAAGGACGGTGCTGACTGAGGGTTGTGATGAGGAAGATGCGTGTATGTCTCTGGTGGGAGAATCTGCTTGCTGCCAGACATGGTTGAGCGGCCTCGAAGCTCACCACCAAAACCCATGGTCGGCTTAGCGACTCTCTTGAGTACGGCCTTATCTAACCCGACAAATGCACCGCAAAACACAAAGAGAATGTTTGTGGTGTCAATGGTATACTGGTCGACCTTGCCACCTGGCGGTGCAGTCTGAGGGGTCGAAGATGATGGCCCGGATGAGCTATAGTTGGTCGTAATAGGTGGTGTTGATCGTGACGAGCGGTTGTCCTTGACGTTGACTGTAACCTTTGTGCCCTCAACGAGCTTTAGCAGTGCTTGCTGGACGCC
The DNA here is from genome assembly GCA_000966855.1 of Fusarium sp. JS1030. NCBI lineage: Eukaryota > Fungi > Ascomycota > Sordariomycetes > Hypocreales > Nectriaceae > Fusarium > Fusarium sp. JS1030. The sequence goes on along the minus strand of JWIW01000004.1, from coordinate 113,994 downwards.
TTCACCCCCAACATCCCTGCCAGTTGTTGTCTCACGCCTCGCGATCTTATCAAACTCATCCAAGACGACAATCCCGTGCTCTGTTGCCTTAATGTCGTAGTTGGCCTCGATGAGGAGCCGCTCAATGCATGTCTCGACGTCTTGTCCGATGTATCCGGCCTGTGTGAAGGAATTGCAGTCGCAGATGGAGAAGGGAACATTAATCTTTTTACTAAGTGTTCTGGGGATTGTTAATGAGCGTCACTGCGGACACATAGAAGGACCGCCGGAACCTACTCCAAGATATAAGTCTTGCCAACGCCCGTTGGGCCAATCAACAGAAGATTGCTCTTGTCAATCTTGACGTGCTCGGGTATAGTAAGATCCTCAGGAGTATAGAGATGGTCAATCGGATCTTCGTCGTACTCGTGACTATCATGAAGCCCTCGGACTGACTCGTTATGGCCCGGAAACTCATCTTTGAGGGTATCAGCGGTGTAGGGCTCAGGAACACAACCATGCACACGCTGACCTTCGACAGGATGCATATCGCGGCGTTTCTGATGCAGCTCCCTGTCCCGAGCAAACCTCTGGCGCATCATCTTGTCACGCCTATTCCGATCTTCATGCTCATGTTGGTGTCGTCGTCGTAGGTTCTGGTAGTGGTTGAATATGGTCGAACAGACTGTCTTCTTGGCTCGATCTTGACCAACGACATAGTCGTCCACTCGCTTCTTGAGATCGCGCGGGTAGAACTGTGGCACGCCGAAGCTGGCCTTGTTGAACATGGGGCCACGGCCCGCCTCCACTGAAGGATCATAGCTGCCGGTAAATCCAGAGTTGAAGTCGGCAGTGCGTCTCGATGCCGCAAGGGGGGTAGATACAGACAAATATCGGTGTCGTGGAGAGGGATCGTAGAACGGTGATCGGGATACGGCTGAGGGCAGCGGTCGTAGGATGGGATTCGACATGGAGGGGAGACCGCAACGGGTCACAGGAAGTGCCCTGACAAAGGGCCCCATTATCTTTTGAGTACAAGACACATAATAAGAGCGATTCGAAGAGGGTAGTCAGGCGACAGTCGACCGAGTTGGTCGTGTGTCTGGGCCGACGATGACGGGATGCGGGGGGGGTTGGATGCGGCTTGTTACGGTCGAGCGGTAGCTAGCCGGAGATGAAAGCTTATCGCATTGTCGAGATTGACAGCAAACAAAGGCGTGACGGCTTAAAGACGACAGACCCGGTAATGGGATATTCAATGCTGATTCGAAGTGGTTGCCGGTTAATGAGATGCTTGCGATGGATGCTCAGGGTGATGAAGCTAAGCATCCAGTCAGCCGTGAACAGGTTCCGCTATCGGTCTTGGCCATGGTCAGAAAACACGGGGCCTATAAGACATTTCCTTATGCTATAGTGAGTCTAGAGTTATGATTACTTAGAAAAGACCAAGACATGGAGTAAGCCAATCTCTATCTACAACTCTACAAAGATTTTTAACAAGTCCCGGCCTGATATTAGGGTAAATGTTAGGAAATATAGCTATGGTTCGTTTCTGTTTTTTTGTCTTGTGAGAGGCCGAGGACGCAACAACAGTAGAGCCACTAATAGCCCCGACTTGCAGTTCGTCCCACTAAAGAAGCCGACTGGAGGATCTGATAAAGCTGCCCGCCCCAGGTACGCACTACTGCTCCATCACGCCAGCCCCAGCTGCACAATGATTGAGCGAGACCATCATCACGGCACGGCAAAGCGAGTGGCAAGATGGCGAGAATCTCGCCGGGCCCGCTCTCCCACGCTCCCTCAACCATAGCCCGAGCGTTGCAGGTGCACCAGCTGCACACGCCTTCCACTTGCGGTACAGCGCACAGGATACGTACCCTGGCCGTTGGGAAAAAACCCACCCATCCTCGACGTCATCTCAGTTTATCGATAAAGCTGCCTCAGGTCAGTGGTGCAGGTTAAGTCGCTGGGGGAGCTAGAGAGGTGACAAGGTCCAAGATATCGCCATTGTTTTTCTTTGCCACAATCGCAGAGTCTTCATCTGCGCTCTTCAACATTAAAGGCCCTCCTTCCTGCGTTTCAGTTGCTTTTGGTCCACCCGCAGCTGCCCTCTCGAGTCAGGATTGCAACGCGTCGGCCGTGTCTCACCTCAAGCTCAACAATTGTCTGAAGCTTGCAACACCACTTCTACCTACCCCGCCCACCACCTTCAGGCCTACCTCGAACACTCTCATCATCCACACGCGTCGTATCCCTCATTAAGCTTTGCAATGGCCGGAATCGTCGAGAATTCGTCCAATTCCCTGGACCCCAATCGTCCCAACGGCGCCGCGGGTGATATCCCCAATGATGGCACAGGTTAGTTCTGCGCTCTGACATGTGATGATCTGATGGTCAAGGGGGTCGTGTTGACGATGGCTTTAGGTGTGATCAAGCTCGACCCGTGGCTCGAGCCGTTCACCGACACCCTCAGGAGGCGATTTGCAAAGGCCCAGGAATGGATCCAGGGCATCAATGATCACGAGGGTGGTCTCGAGAAGTTCAGCAGAGTAAGTCTCGACATTTTTGTCTCGACAGGGGTGCGTGACTGATGCAGAGCTATCCAGGGCGCTGAAAACTTTGGATTCAATGTCGACGCCAATAACAACATCGTCTACCGCGAATGGGCACCCAATGCTACCGAAGCCTTCTTGATTGGAGACTTTAGTAAGATCCCTAGGCCCACACTACTGTCGTGCATGCTCTTACACAGGTATTAGACAATTGGGACCGTGGCTCTCATCCCATGAAGAAGGGAGCGTTTGGTGTTTTCGAGATTACCGTCCCAGCTAAGGATGGCCAACCCGCTATTCCCCACAACTCCAAGCTCAAGGTGTGTCATTGTTGCAAGCTTTCATCAACCGGTATGGTTCTCATAACTAACCCTTCAAGATCTCTCTTACTCTGCCCAGTGGTGAACGTGCCGATCGACTTCCAGCATGGATCAAGTATGTGACCCAGGACCTATCCGTGTCACCCGCCTACGATGCCCGTTTTTGGAACCCTCCTGCCTCCGAGACCTACAAGTTCAAGAATGCCAGGCCAAAGAAGCCCGCAAGCGCTCGCGTTTATGAGGCCCATGTTGGCATCTCCAGCCCCGACCAACGAGTTGCGACTTACAAGGAATTTACCAAAACCATGCTCCCTCGTATCAAGGACCTTGGGTACAATGTGATCCAGTTGATGGCTGTCATGGAGCATGCGTACTATGCCAGTTTTGGTTATCAAGTCAACAACTTTTTCGCAGCGAGCAGCCGATATGGTCCTCCAGAGGACCTGAAGGAGCTTATCGACACCGCACACGGCATGGGCATTGTTGTGCTCCTCGACGTTGTCCACAGCCATGCGTCCAAGAATGTCCTCGATGGCCTCAATGAGTTTGATGGCACTGATCATCAATACTTCCACGGTGGTGGCAAGGGCAAGCATGATCAGTGGGACAGCCGGCTGTTCAATTACGGCCATCACGAGGTGATGAGGTTCCTGCTGAGCAACTTGCGCTTCTGGATGGACGAGTATCAGTTTGATGGTTTCCGATTTGACGGAGTCACTAGCATGCTTTATGTCCACCACGGCATGGGAACGTAAGTCATTTCTTACCATGGTATTTGCTCTCATGCTTTTCGATGCTGACCTACACAGGGGATTTTCTGGGGGATATCATGAGTACTTTGGTGCTGATGTCGATGAAGAAGCTGTCGTCTACCTCATGCTCGCAAACGAGATGCTGCACCTACTTTACCCAGACTGCATCACCGTCGCAGAGGATGTTTCAGGTATGCCTGCGCTGTGCCTCCCGCTGTCGCTGGGAGGTGTAGGCTTTGACTATCGCCTCGCCATGGCGATCCCAGACATGTGGATTAAGATCTTGAAGGAGCTCAAGGACGATGAATGGGACATTGGCAACATCTGCCACACCTTGACAAACCGACGGCATGGCGAGAAGACGATTGCCTATGCCGAGAGCCACGACCAGGCGTAAGTTTATGAACTCGCTGCTCTTTCTCGTGCTAACCTGCTGTAGACTTGTTGGCGATAAGACACTCATGATGCATCTCTGTGATGCCGAGATGTACACTAACATGTCAACCCTTTCGCCTCTGACTCCGGTCATCGACCGAGGCATGGCGCTCCACAAGATGATTCGCTTGGTGACGCACGGCCTGGGAGGTGAGGGATACCTCAACTTTGAAGGCAACGAGTTTGGTCACCCCGAGTGGCTTGACTTCCCTCGGGAGGGCAACAACAACTCTTTCTGGTATGCTCGGAGACAACTCAATCTGACCGATGACGACCTGCTGCGATATAAGTTCCTCAACAACTTTGATCGACTCATGAACAATTGTGAAGCCAAGTACGGATGGCTTCACGCACCCCAGGCGTACATCTCATTGAAGCATGAGGGTGACAAGGTGATTGTGTTCGAGCGAGCAGGCTTGGTCTTTGTCTTCAACTTCCACCCAACCAACAGTTTCAGTGACTACCGAATCGGCATCGACGTTGCGGGAACATACCGGGTAGTCCTGAACACGGACAGCAAGGACGTTGGCGGATTCAACCGCATCGATGAGAACACGCGGTTCTTTACCACACCCATGGAATGGAACAACAGGAAGAACTGGACACATGTGTATATTCCCTGTCGAACTGCTCTGGTAAGAGACCCTCTCTGAATAAGCTTTTTCTGTGACATAGTACTGACCAACACAACTTATAGGTTTTGGCTCTTGAGTCGTCGATCTCGCAGAACCCTTGATGAGGAAGAGTAGCAAGCTAGAATGACACAGAAGATGAAGCTACTGGAAGGTCTTGTCCGGTACTTCTTGATTTCGGCGGGAGGCAGAGTTAATCGCGGTGGGAGACTTACTAATACGTATGATGTCGAGTATTTACTTTCGTTCTCGTTTGCAGATATATAACAGTTGAGACAATAAAAGTTTGTATTGAACAATAACTCAGCCCGATCTGCTATATTCGCAATGTGGATGTTGATTTAGCCGTGAACATCAGGCTTGTACATTTTGCTTTGTGACTGGGCTACCCCAAAGTCATTGGGTAGATAGACTTATGATGCTAATGAGTGTGGAGCACGTTGATGGACCTGGCTCCTGGGCATGTCTCGGACTTTTCGGCTCGGGCGTTCGGGATAGCAATGCGGGACAAAGGGCAGCAATTAATTGATGGAGAAGGTGACTACTGCCGACAGAGAACGTCATCACAGGTACATACAATTGAATTTCGACGAGTTTAATCTTGTAATGGTTTACGGTAAGCAATAGATAGAATTCGGAGTTTAATGGAGTTTCTAAGCTAGAAAATGCAGAAGGTTTTAAGCTCGGGGAGAGATGATGTTGGTCTGAGTGGACTTTGCTGCGGGGGTGACGGGCATGAGGAAGAGGCTTGAGAGGCTAGGGTGAGAATTACAGATAAATCCTCATACCATAGCAGGGCTAAAATTAGGTATATTTTATTAAAGATTAATAGTATTAGTAGCTAAGACGCAAACTTCTTTTATGATAATATCTTTAAGCCCTTGAGGCCTAATAGTAGTCATTTGAGAGTTATGGTCGTGATAAGATCAGAGAGTCGTGTATTTTTGGACCCACAGGAGAGGAGAGGGAGAGAAAAAGTTGGAAAATCTCAGCGGCAAAAAAAAAACACTGGGTTCCAAGCACCGTTGGGTCCCCAGCTTCACCCAATTGCCCCCTATGATTGGATGAAATGGGGATCTCTCGGAGTGGCTAGTGACGAAGCCAATGGGGGCAAGGGAAGGGGAAGCATGGGAGCTGGAGATCCCTGTTCTTTTGCTCCCTGGCAGCGGCACTGGAGAAACTGACGGGCAGCGGCACTGGGCGGGGGACGGCTTGATTGATCGTAACCGGGTATTTAAAGATGGGAGGAAGATGGGAGATTCCAGTGAGGCTCCTCAGAGAGGATGGATCGTTAAAAGAGATCGTCCTGGGACAATAGGCCAGGGGTAGGCCTCGTCGGAAGTTGACGTTGTGATACACTGTGCGTTGACTAGCCACACCTTACTGTGATGCTGTTGAGAGATGCCGGCTTGCTTGCTGTTCTGTTGTTGGCTCAGACATCCATCCATCTTGGCCTTCCGCTTCCCTCCCTCTCGGCAGCGCCAGGCATCTCAATGCAACTTTCCCCGCCCTCCTTGTGCCTTCTCCCGTCGTAGAGAGGTGCAGAGCAAGCATCTGGGGGGCATTGCTGGCTCCCTGGCTGCGAGATCAATGATGCCACTGATCTCAGCTTTATTAGCCGCTATCTGTGTGTGTGTCTTTGGATCTTGCCGCAATTCAGGACCAGCTCCGGGCCATTGGCCCTCCCCTGTATTTTGGTCGCATCGGCCAAGACTGTGCTTGGTACTCTGTAACAGTAGTAGTCCGGAGTACGTGCTGGTTCCGAAACACAGTCAGTGATTGATGCCCTGGGATCAGTCTGTTGATTGCTCCGCTGTCGCACCCAAGGCTGCCTACAGCCGGCTGCTGGCTTGCACTGAGCTGGCTCGGATTTGGTGGTTCTAAGTGGTTCCCTGGCGAGGCAACGGCTGGGTCGCGAATAATCCCGCCGCATCGTCCCGGTAAATTGCCGGCATCGCAGCTTCCCCGGTGGGGTTAACTGTAATTTCAGGCTAGCGTGCCACGTGACACTCTGCGAAAGCTCTAACCGACCAAGTCGTCCTCCCGAGCAAAACTGCTCACCTCCGTAAAAGTTCTCCCTCAGCTTCAACCAACCTCTCTCCACTCCCATCTCTGATCGCTCTTTGTCATCTGGCAAGATGTTCAAGAGGTGAGTATCGAACCCGAGAACGACTGTCGATGTGTTTTCGACGCTGTTCCCGTTCCAATTGAAGCCCAATTGAGCTGACGCCTATGTTTTTCCCTCGGTAGCGGCATTTCCTCCTTCGCCCGCGCGGCTCGCCCGGCCGTCCTCCCTCGACGTGCCCTCCGACCTGCCTCTTTCCGACTCCCCATCAGCAGCCGATGGGCGAGCACTACCAGCGTTGGCACCGGCAAGATCCACCAGGTGAGAACGAGCTCGTCCCGATTCCGGTCGCCCGGCTATGCGCAATTCCTTCAAACTCCGTGCTAACCCGAATGCCCGCAGGTCATCGGTGCCGTCGTCGACGGTCAGTCAATCATCCGCGACAGGCTCTCCATGGGTCTGCCTCGATTCGACGAGCGCATTACTGATATATCGCAGTCAAGTTCGACACCGCCAAGCTCCCTGCCATTCTCAACTCGCTTGAGACTGAGAACAATGGCCAGAAGCTCGTGCTGGAGGTCTCCGTACGTACAACCTCAATATCTTGATACAATCCATCAATTCTAACACGCAACAGCAACATCTGGGTGAGAACGTCGTCCGTTGCATTGCCATGGACGGTATGTCATCATCGCCTCGAAAATTTTCACGGCTTGCAATATCCTAACTCATCTCTATAGGTACCGAGGGTCTCGTCCGAGGTGCCCCCGCTCAAGACACTGGCGCTCCCATCACCATTCCCGTCGGCCCCCAGACTCTCGGCCGTATCATGAACGTCACTGGTGACCCCATTGACGAGCGTGGTCCCATCAAGTCTGACAAGCGCCTCCCTATTCACCAAGAAGCCCCCGAGTTCGTCGAGCAGTCTACTTCTGCTGAGATTCTCGTCACTGGTATCAAGGTCGTCGATCTTCTTGCCCCCTACGCCCGTGGTGGAAAGATTGGTCTTTTCGGTGGTGCCGGTGTCGGCAAGACTGTGTTCATTCAGGAGCTTATCAACAACATCGCCAAGGCTCACGGTGGTTACTCCGTCTTCACTGGTGTCGGTGAGCGAACCCGTGAGGGTAACGATCTGTACCACGAAATGCAGGAGACCTCCGTCATTCAGCTCGATGGCGAGTCCAAGGTCGCTCTGGTTTTCGGTCAGATGAACGAGCCCCCAGGAGCTCGTGCCCGTGTTGCCCTTACTGGTCTTACTGTTGCCGAGTACTTCCGTGACGAGGAGGGTCAGGATGGTGAGTTTTTCCACCTCAGATGTGCGAATTGACCCAATTGATACTAACAACGACCGACAGTGTTGCTCTTCATTGACAACATTTTCCGTTTCACCCAGGCCGGTTCCGAGGTGTCTGCCCTTCTGGGTCGTATCCCCTCTGCCGTCGGTTACCAGCCCACTCTTGCCGTCGACATGGGTGGTATGCAGGAGCGTATTACCACCACCAAGAAGGGTTCCATTACTTCCGTCCAGGCCGTCTACGTCCCTGCTGATGATTTGACTGATCCTGCCCCCGCCACCACTTTCGCTCACTTGGACGCCACCACTGTCTTGTCCCGTGGTATCTCTGAGTTGGGTATCTACCCCGCTGTCGACCCTCTCGACTCCAAGTCCCGTATGCTCGACCCCCGAGTTGTCGGCCAGGAGCACTACGACACCGCTACCCGCGTCCAGCAGATCCTCCAGGAGTACAAGTCTCTCCAGGATATCATTGCCATTCTTGGTATGGATGAGTTGTCGGAGGCTGACAAGCTTACCGTCGAGCGTGCCCGTAAGATCCAGCGTTTCCTGAGCCAGCCCTTCACTGTCGCCCAGGTCTTCACTGGTATTGAGGGTAAGCTCGTCGACCTGAAGGAGACCATCAACTCCTTCAAGGCCATCCTCAACGGTGAGGGTGACAACCTTCCCGAGGGTGCCTTCTACATGGTCGGCGACTTCGCTTCCGCCAAGACCAAGGGTGAGAAGATTCTGGCTGAGCTGGAGAACAACTAAAGGGGTTTAAGTATTGAGAGTTAATGCCGCGGGAGACGGAAGGAGAGAGAACTTGGGCCTGTGTATAGAGAAGAGGAACAAGGGTCCGGGGAGGTTTCTCGTAAGCTCCATCAAGTCTCTTTTGTGAGCTGTGTACCAAGAAATCAACAAAATTCCTCTTGTAGCCATATCAAGTTTTCTTTTTGCCGTGATAGGCCCCCCTCGTCAATATTTGCTCCGTGTGCTCCAAAGATGTGCAACTATTCTCCTTTAAATGCCCCTTGCCTAGATTTGAACCGGTCTGTTTTCCATGTCGCCATGTTTGTAGTGTATGAATGATGGTGTCTTCCATGTCAAGGATTTTATAGGTAATGGTGCGACGTGTGTCTAGCTTAATGTTGGATGAACTCTCAAGAGGATATATCGTGGCTATGGTGTACCACCTGAAATGGGATGACTGTGCCTAGGCCTAAATCGATCCATTGACATTTGACTTAACTAAGAATAGAAAAAGCAGAAGCCTCTAAGCCTCATGGGTATACATAAATCGTTCCGTAAAGAATCACTCAAGTGCACGCCTGCCCACATTTTCTACCTTGACTCCCCCCCTTTCCTATATCTCCCCGGCCTAGTACCCATCAACGCCGAAGAGTGACCAACATCTAACTCTTGTTGGCCCAGTTATAAACCCTCGCAGTGGCATGTACAATCCTTAGCTCTTAGTAGCCCAGTTAGTTTCTGCGTCGCATTTCCATTTGTCAAGGGTTTCGTCGGCCTTGGGATCCATGAGGACGAGCCTCTTCTCAGAGGGTGTCCACTCCACTCGCCTTCCCGTATCGTCAACTAGAGTGATTGCTGCTGTGGGGTCCAGTCGGAGGTTACTGGGCGTCTTGGGTGTCCATGTAGGATCCTCGTACAGGACTCTGGCAAGGTCGAGTTCGGTGTGGACATGGCGAGCCATCTGCGGCACCGCGAGGAGATGCTGCCACTCGGTACCGAGGTACTCGCAGATGTCGCGGAGGGAGCGGTCGCCGATGCCACGAAGCCACCAGACGGTCTTTGTTAGCTTCAGGAATATGGAATAGTAGGCGAGGATGACGAGGGCGCGGGGGCGGCGTTCGCGAGACAGTTGGACGAAGTGGCGGGGAACAAAGGTGAACCATGTGATGACTCGTAGCAGCATGACGGGATTGATACCGTCGTTCAGGTTATAGTAGAGCGAGCCCAGGTACTTGAGAGTCTCGTAGTACGTCTCAACATCTATGTAGTCCGGATCGTCATGTTGGATGGATGAGACCATGAAGAGAAGATTGCTTGGTATGGCAGAAGAAGCCAAGTCAAGGTCGACAGGAGGCCGGTTAAAGAGTGCATACAGGCCCGAGTCAAAAAGTCTCTCGATGCCCATGAGATCGATGACGAGGCCAATACCTCGCCAGACAACCATCCAGTCGATGATGTACAGCTCCTTGGCGTCGTCGTCGCGGAAGTTTTGGGAGGATAGGGCTGTGAGCAGAAGAGAGTTGGCGATCAGAGCGGGATAAGTCTCGGGACGGGAGTTCTCAACAGCACGACGATAACCCTCAAAGGAACGTGCGCGGTAGGCGAGGGCACGGGAAGGGTCACATTCCTGGCTGAGGCTCTGCATATGGAGGCTGGCGAGGGCGAAGAGAGAGTCCATGAGGAAAGGGTTCTCAAAGGCGACCTGAACCATGCGGGTCTTGAGGATTTCAGTGACGGGATTAGGGCGGCCGTCGTCGATAGAGAACGAGTTGCACGTTGAGCTAGTATAGAACCAGAGGAGCCTCATATCTGCGTTGTCCAAGACTCCAGGGCGGAAGAGCGGCTGCATCAGTAGGGGCCCAGCATCCTCGCCCGTCTCGTCACCGGACGAGATGGAGATGGCATCGGGCGACGGAGCCCTGTGAGACGTGCGGGAGGCGAGCGAAGCGGCAGGAGAGGCGGGCGAGACATTGGCTACTGCTGTAGAGGACGAGGCTGGCGGGTTGGGATAGACACACTCAGCCTTGCGGAGTCTGCACGAGCGACAGACGGGCCGCACCTCGTCGCACTTGACCTTGCGGGTCTTGCAGTTGCGACAGCCTGAGCGGGACTTTTTGTGAGGGCGTTTGGAGTGGTAAGGCTTCTCTACGGGAGGCGGCGACTGCCCAGCTGCTGGCTCTTGTGAGGGCTGTAGTTGAGGTTGAGACTGAGTCTGGGTCTCAGGAAGAGGTGGCTGAGCTGCCCGGGTAGGTAGAGGTAGGGAAGACAAGATATCCATGATTGGTGACTGATGAGGCAAGGGTCATGACATGACCGAGGGAGATGGAGATGAATCCGAGGAGAGAGTGTGAGGTGGGAGAATTGAAGGGCCGAGGCAAGTATAGCCAGAACTAGATGAGATGAGATGAGATGAGATGAGGCAGAAGTCGCACAGAGACAGAAAGTTGCGATGATACAAGGGGCGTCAAGTCGAGGGCCTAAGCAAGCCCCGCCTATCTCAGCGGATCAAGACTCAAAACACCTTGAAGGCTTAGACTGAGGAGCCTGGGCTGTGAGTGGACGGCAGCGAGCGAGCGAGGGCAGTCTATGATGATGATATGTGCTTTAAGAAGAAAGAGAGAGCAGATTACCCGACAGCAGTCCTGTAAGGCCAGAGGACCGCCCGCACTAGCGACGGCGTCGGGATCGGCGCGGAGCACGCGGGCTCCGGGGTCAAGTTTGGGGGCCGGGATATGGCGCGACAAGACGGCCAATTGGTGGTGGCCAGAAGAAGCGACACAGCGTCTCAGGAGCGGCAATCTTGTCGAGGCGGAATGGAATAGAATAGAATGATTGCAGGAATAAGAAGTTTATTACCTAGGGAAACATGCCGAAAAGGGCTGAGTGAGCACGCCAAATCCAATAGCCCCCTAGGCCTATCCTGGCCATTTAGACAGAAACGACTGGGATGATGAGCCCCCCTCTGACAAAGTACCAAAGGGCCGCGCCTGTATTACGCAACTAACCAGCGTCGCTAACGCAAGTAATCATTTGAACGTTTCTGAAGGTTACGGCTGCCCATAATTTGGCAACCCAAGTATCCTCAGGCTTGTCTTACGCAAGCCTCAGCCCGGTTTGTGGAGACTGCCTCGTGGCCTTGCCGTTTTCCTTCCAGCGCGCGCTTGTAACCGCGTGACAGGGGGAGGAATAGTCGGCAGAGGCGCAGCTGTCTATTGTTTTCTCGTTAAGCTTATGCGTTATGGCCAGAACGGTCAACTTGTGAGGCTGGCTCCATCCTTTCAAGTATTGCTGACGCACAGCGGGGGGTTGGAGTTGCAAGTGAGATTAGAGCCACCTGGATACCCAGACTTCTACACATGAAATCGGGCATTTTAACTTCCCACGATGCACTATGCCCGCATATAAGCTCCTGAGCTAAACAACGGGTAGTATAGAATGTGACCAGAGACACAGAGAGTAAGGCTGTTTTATTCAAAAATGCTTTTTTAAGGACACTATTCCGGCTGCCCAAGGTGGCGCCCATGTGGGATGGTACATGTATCGTAATGGTTGAGCTTATCCTGAACGACTTAGACCATAAAGCAACAGTATTCAAGCAGAGCCGATCAACACATTAGTGATTATAAGTGCTGAGAGGTTCTTTCACAAGTCATCCAGATGCTGGGGAGCCTTAAGGGTATTAATGGTCTAAATTCTAGTGGTTACATGGATCCCAAAAATTCAAACCCCAGCCGATGCGTAGAGACATGCGTCGTCATGGCAGCGTCTCTGCAAAAACCCGTCTTTGTTTTCCAGAAAAGAAGTAACAGTATTTAGTTAGGCTCTCACAGATCCAAGCGTGGAAGGTCGGACCTTGTGTCTCATGGAACCCTCCCCCTTCCTTCAAGGGGATCAAGAAACTTGCTGAGCTCGTCGGCGTAGGAATCAAGTATCAAGATACCGCTATGATAGTGACCTGGTGGCAAGACACGGGCTCGCCTACCAAACCGGTCGTAAATAGCTGGAGAATTTCGGAGTCATACTCCTCGTTGGGACATGCCAGTATTTCATGACTGGGCATGATATGCCCAGGTAGGTATGCGCTGAAGGTACATACACTCAGTCTATTACCATATGTATACCAGGGCGAGTGCCTCTTCAACTCAAAGATATCTCAGCTGACGGTGTGAAAACTGCAGACTCAACCGTATTTTCTGAGCGCAAGGCCTAGCACAAACAGATAAACATTCAATTAACAAAGAGAAATAGGTGTTGATGAAGTTGTAGCTTAAAGACTGAAGCTGAGATGGTATGTCTGATTACATAATCCAGAAATCCGTTTTGGCGCGCCCTGAAGCTTTCCGACCATCAGCCGCGAGAATCATATGCTTGCCGGGGAAAGTGTTAAAGACAAGGGTTCCTCGACAGCCTCGCGACGTCGTCATAGGCCTCAACCTCGTCCCTCTCGGTCGCCCAACGACGACAATCTGCCCGGATGCACTCGCCAGGGCTTCGCGCCCTCCTCCATCCCGCTGTCGTCGCTGCCAGAGCCCCGCGGTCCCGAATTCTCGGCGCCGCCTATCGATCCTTTCAGACATCGCCCGCCTGGCTGAGCGGCGGCAGAAGCGGCAGCAGCGCAAGCAATGGAGACAAGCCCACAGGCGAATCGTCTACTGTGGAAGACGAGGATGTGCAGCCGCAAAACGGGACCGAATCATCGGCAGGTCGCTCTCGGATTCGAGCCTCGAGCTCTCTAAAAAGTCGAATCGCTCGCAAACACGCCGCTCCCGCCCTTCCCCCGGTCACGCTCCCTCAGACGTTTCTCGACGATAATGTCACTCTTCATCATGCCTGGCGTAAGCCTCGACTTCCAATTGCTCTAGCTGAAGACGCAAAGCATCCCAAAACATCTTCCATCTTTGTCGATCCGAGATCGGGCGAGAACAACCCTCGAGTACAAGAATCCAACAAGGTCCTTGAACAATACTTTGACAGGACCCTCGATACCTTGATTAAGAAGGCCCATGAAAGGGCCGACGAGTTGGCTCATATCGAACCCGGTTCTGGCGACACTGCTGCAGTCACTCACAAGCTCTCGAGCCTGATTCGCGTGTACGATATGCTCCTCGACTCGGCGTGGCATTTGGCCGACTCACTATACCCTGCACGACATGCACATTATACATATACCTCGCGGCCGTTCTGGTGGTGGCACTACTACAAGGACTTTGACCGTCACAGCCAAGAATTTCGCGACCAGTTCTTGTCGGTTCAAACTGCCGTCGACAACATTCTCGACTATGACTGGAAACTGGACCATTCCTTGTCACAAGCTATCGCTGACCTACCTGTCCTCACCTTCTCCTCCATCCGATATGCCCTTCACCGTGAATTGACCAATTCACCCCCTGCCGACGCCGAGTCAAGAGCCCTCAAGCGACAAATTACCATTCTTTCCATGTCCGGTTACAGTGGCCAAGCCATATCAGAAGCTGTCGCAGAGCACGCCGCCTACTTTAACGATGCCGACTTGATTCGTCTGGATGCCCAAGACTTGTCAGTCTTGGTGGGAGAATACCTCGGGCAGGACTGGGCTTATTCAAGAGGCTCTCTCTCGACGATGGGCTTCCGGGCTGCTGAGATGAATGGAAAGCTCTATAGAGAACCGGAAGTCGGGGCGCGGCCAGACGAAGACGAAAATGACCCCGACACAGGCGTGATCAATATCCGGACGGCGTCCGGTTCGCTCGAGGACGAGCTTCACAAGATAAAACAGGGTGGCTACGACCCCTTTGGTAAGTGGGAGAATCTCAAGATTGACAAGGTCTTGGACCATCTCACACAGGCTGCCGAGCTCAAGCATGGCTCGCCCCGTGAGAAGCCTCTCATCATTCATGTCCATGACTTTGTGGAACTTAGTATGACCCTTGAAGGATCAATGCTCATTTCACGGCTGCGGAGCTTGGTGGATGCAGCCTGGCAACAAGGCTCCAAAATTGCCATACTTGGAACCTCGTCGAGCGAGCAGCCCTCGGAAGAGTACCAGAACATGCTCCGAGATCTCTCAGTTGGAGACTTTGTTGTCTCTCGACATGTGCACCCCCATCGCGCTCTGAGGCAGCCCAAGCCGTCGGGTGGCTCACAGGTCCCTGACAAGCCATTCCCTCTTCAAGACACAGATTTGTTCGTCGAAAATGTGCGAAATGTGAATCGCATGCTGAAATCGCTGGGTGCCCATCGTCTGCTCGACTTCGACAACAATCACATGAAAATCTTTATGCAAGCCACCGAACCGCGAGCTCAAATGCTCAAAAAGTCAATACTTCCCCTCCCAGAAGTATATAATCTTGCCTGTGCAGCTAAGCGCCACGAGGAAGAAGCTGCGGGAGGCGCCCCAGGGGGTGTGTACGAACGACTTCTCATGGGACCCCTCAGGCAAAGGCCTGGGCAGCGATTCCTTGATGACCCCGAACCAGAGGGCCAGGCGAACGCCGAGGAGACACAGAAGAAGGCTGAGGACTCGCAATCTGCTAGTCGAGCATCGATGAAGCTGAACGAGTATGAGAAACGTATATCCTCGGGGCACATCAATCGTCAAAACCTAAGAACTACGTTTGACGACGTCCATGTCCCCAAGGAGACCATTTCTGCTCTCAAGCTTCTAACTTCTCTAGCTTTGGTGCGCCCCGACGCATTCTCATACGGCGTCCTGGCTCAAGATAAGATCCCTGGATGTCTGCTATACGGACCTCCTGGCACAGGCAAGACGCTTCTTGCAAAGGCCGTCGCCAAGGAGAGCGGCGCAAACATGCTGGAAATCAGCGGTGCCACCATCAACGACAAATGGGTGGGCGAGAGCGAGAAGCTCATCCACGCCGTCTTCACCTTGGCCAAGAAGATTTCGCCCTGCGTCGTCTTCATCGACGAGGCCGACTCTCTCCTAGCCAACCGTAGCATGCTAGGCGCTCGTGCATCACACCGGTCACATATCAACCAGTTCCTGAAGGAGTGGGACGGCCTAGAAGAAACTGAAGCCTTCATCATGGTCGCCACCAACCGACCTTTCGACCTCGACGACGCTGTCCTCCGTCGTCTGCCACGTCGCCTCCTCGTTGACCTCCCTCTGCAAGCTGACCGCACTGCCATCCTCAAAATCCTCCTCAAGGGCGAAGAGATTGAACCATCCGTCTCCCTCGAAGACCTCGCCAAGCGCACGCCATACTACTCAGGCTCGGACCTGAAAAACGCCTGCGTCGCCGCCGCCATGGCTGCCGTCGAGGAGGAGAACGAGGCCGCAGCCAAGCACACCGGCCCGGAGCCCTACGAGTACCCCAAGAAGCGCATGCTGCGCCAGGAGCACTTCGACAAGGCGCTCAAGCAGATTCCCGCTAGCATAAGCGAGGACATGGAGTCTCTGAAGCAGATCCGCAAGTTTGACGACGAGTATGGTGCTAAGAAGAAGGGGGCCAAGAAGATGATGGGCTTTGGCGTTGGCGTAGAGAAGAAGTTTGCTGATGCCGAGGAAGTGCGCATCCGCCGAGGAAGTCCTTGAGCGCACGCTGGCATGAACATTCGCATTTCTTTCTGCCTGTTTTCTCTCTTTTGTGGGCATTATTTTATAGAAGCTGGCGCGGGCCTGCCTCTTTTCACCTTTAGATTTATACCAGTTTGGTGAGACATGCATGACGGCTTTGCTTCTTTCTCATCTTCTGGGCATGGAAAGGTTGGTATATAGCATGGACTCAAGAAGAACTTGTACTTTAAAAGTGTACTACTATATGAGAGGCTATCTGCCTGGAGATAAAAGGGGCATGCATTGAGGAATGGGTGCACCAGCTTGAGCTGGTGTTCTTATGGAATTATTATACAAATGCATGATGTTTATCCACCATTTTCTTTCTCAATCCCTTTGAATCTCCCCTTCTTGGATATTGCGAGAGAAATGTTCTTATGGAGACTATGCTTCTGTAGACACCTTGATTCCCTCTGCGGCGAGAGCTCTCTGGTAGTCTGCCTGCGCCTTCTCCAGCGCATCGATAGTCGGTTGCATCAGGGCCATGACGGCCGAACGGCCGCCGCCCACCTTGTCTGACTTCCATCGAATCTTCTTTCCGGTGCGCTCAAAGTGATCCCGGATTTCCTTCTTGCGGGTGCGGATGATTTCCTCACGTTCTTGGTCAGCCTCATCCGCCACAGCGTTGATACGTGCGATAGAGCGGTTGAGCGACTCAGCGAGGTACTGTAGCTCGGCGGCACGATCTGCATCGCCCGAGAGGAAAGCATTCCAGAACTGGTGAAGAAACTCGATGGTAGTGGCATGGGTAAGGCTACACTTACGGGCGAGCTCAGCTGGGAGACCCATGGGGGTCAGAGCGTCGGACTCGTAACCGTACTTTTGGGCTCGTTGCTGGCGAACGCCTTTCATGACGTCTTTGTCGGCAGCCTTGAGAGCCGAACGAGAACCGACGTGGGGACGTTTGGGGGTGTCGTCGTCGCTGTCACTCTGTTCGTCGAAGCCAATGGCCGCGTGGAGGTCTATCCCACCCGCGCCGTCGCCCTCTAGAGTCTCAAGATCACCCTGAATCTCGAAGAGCACCTCACTTGGGACCTGTTTTTCAAAGAGGCGAGTGTTGGCGGATGGCGCTGATTCGTGCTTTGAAAAGAACTTATTCTGCTCCTTGACATTGAGCATGATACGATGCTCCTTCGCATCGCCCTTGAGATCGCGGAGAGCGAGCTGGTTGTAGGTGTCGTAGACCCCACTGGCATCTTCTACGTTGGAGTCTGATGGTGCAACGTTGGCCATAATCTTCTCACTGAGGCTGTTGAGCGTTTTGACGATTGGGATGTTTGCTCTAGGTCGCATCTCGACGTCCTTGGCATTTCCACTCTTGAAGCCGCCCTGGTTCTCCTCGTTGGCCTCAATATCGATGATATGAGGAACCTGCTGTGCCATGATCTTGCTCTGAACAGCCACGGTATTTTCACTAGGGTCATATTTGTCAAAAAGAAGGTCGTTGGTATCACTCTCGGTTACGCGCTCGCCACGGAGTTTCTTGGAAAGCCTGCTGAGAAAGAAGCGTGACCAAAATTCGGCTTCGGATAGTTTTGGGACATTCTCGTTGTAGATTCGCTTGATGAGAGGGTGCTGGGCAAATATCATCTGAACCTGTTCGATGCTGATGTTGAGCTTTAGCTCGCCATCAACCGTCTTGGGCTTTACGGTCGAGAGAACATTGTAGGCTCCTTTCTTCTGGTTGGTCTCGATGGCATGAGCCCGAAGCAAGTTCGTCCGGGTCGACCAAAATTGTGAGTTGAAGGCAGCTCCAGATATTGAATCGGGTTTTGTTTGCATTGCCTCGACATATGTCTGATGCAAGCTGGTATCCTTCCTCATAAGCGACTGTTGCAGCTCGATGTCGTTCTTCAAGTGAGCATCGTCAAACCAGCGCACTGAAGAAGGTTGAGAGTTGACGGCACTGGCAAACGCCATCGATGCTGAGCCACTACCCGCGGTTCCATTTGCTGTTGGAGTTGAGGAGCCGCCTGTCCCAGGGGCGGATGGTTTAGGTACACCGGGATCATTGCTGCGAGAGGCAGCTAGTAGACTTGATAAGAGATCCTTTACAGCCTTGGCCTCTACTTTGGCCTCGGAAGTATTGAAGTGGAAGAGGTAAGTGGCTGGTTCGGCAGTTTCAGAAGTCTTCTCAAAGATCTTTAGCATAACCTTTGGTGAACTGTCTGGGGTCTGTTGCAGGTCTAAAGGAGTGGCGTCAGTTATGAAAGATGGAAATACGCCCAGGCAACTCGACTCACTGGTGATGTTGGCAACAGAAAGGGTGACAGTAGGGGGACCGCCCGAGTTGGGAGTCCAGGTAACAAGCTGGTGGTCGCTGGTGAGGGTTAGGATGCCATCCTTCTTTTTGAAAAGGGTGCGGCCAGCTGGGATGGCCATGATGGGCGCGGGCGCGATGACGACGCGACGAGAGCGGTACAACTACGAGCGGAAGTGGCGGGAGCTCGACCCCCGAGGGGACTCGCGTCGTGAGATTCTACGTTGAGATTCGATCTCTGACGGCCTCGGAGATGGATTTGCCGCTGTTTGTATGTGCTTGAAGGGTGCTCCAGGCGGATGGCACGCGGTACAGCAGCCGAACAATGAATAAGCAGGCGGCCCCTTGGAACCGTCGATGCGGTCTGGTTCACTCGAGTTACTGGACCGTCCTGAGCCTCCTCAGCTTGTACGAAGCTTGAAGATGTTGATTTCTTTGCTTTTGGGTATGTTTGCGATGTCGATGTCAAAGGCCTTGGTCTGTCGACGGATGCCTACGAGAATATATCTTTTAGCGATTAGCAAGTACGTACCGTACCTAGGCAGTTAGGTGGTCTGCTGCATCAGAGTGGGGCAACTGGGCAGGCGGGCACGGAGCCGCCGTCTGACGTTAATTGACCTCAGCTGCCTGAGCGGACACTGGAAAGAAGCAACAGAGAGAGTGGTGAAACAATCATCAATTGTCCACACACATGGAAGCCGTCGATTACGATCCCACGTCGCTTCTTTGCTATTCATGACATCGCGGCATCTTGGTTGATCTGGATGCTGTGGTATGTATTTGGCATTTTTTATTGTACTCGTGCACTGCTACCTAGGCACATCGAGGTCAACTTGCCACGGCTGCACGATCCCGTCATCGCCTGTCGTGACCAACATCTCCTCCTCTCCGCGCCGCTCAGATTCCGCATCGTACCTCCGACACCAGGTAACGTGGTTCACCTCGTAAGGGCCGTGGGCGCTTGGGTGGGCCGTCAAGAGTCTCCATCGCGAGGATTCCGCTGGTTGCTCGGCCATGGGCTGGTCGCCGTCGCTCGCCGGGACATCTCCCTCCGAGTCCTCTGTGTAGAGCGCAACAATGCCGTCGCTGCCGGTGCTGGCGATGAGGCCGGTCTGCGCGCTCCAGGCTACCGAGTATATGTCGCGAGTGTGTGCCTTTGGTAGAATAGCCGTGCATGTCCACTTTTCTCGAAGAGACCGTCGCATCGTGTTGGGGATGCCACCAAGCGCACTTCGTGAGCCACCCGCCGTATTCTCTTCTGCATCTTCATCCTCCTGTAACGTCCATACGCGGATTGTGCCGTCGGCTGAGAAGGTCAGCAACCGAGGGAACCCGTCTCCAGGGCGCGGACGGGGCTCCCACTGAAGTCCCCAGACGGTTCCCTCGTGGCCCTCAAGCACAGCTACACACACCCATTCTGCGTCGCCGTCCTCGCGCCAGATGCGCACTGTGTTGTCGTAGCTCGCGCTGGCGAGCACATCGGATGAGTAGCTGCGGCGGGCGTTGCGGCCGGGGACGTCGGGACACCATGCAACGGCCTTGACGTCGCCTTCGTGCTCGTTTAGGACAGCAATGGTTTCCCACTCGTCGTCGGCCTCGGAAGCGCCAATGTCCTCCCAGATCCAAACGGACTTGTCGCGCGAGCACGTAGCCAGATATGTACCCGAAGGATTGAAGGCGCACGACTTGATCTCCGAATCATGACCCTCCAGTACGAGGGTAAATTCCCAGTCCTTGTCGCCGGGTTTGGAGTCGTCCTCATCGCTGTCTTCGTTCCTCCTCCGCACATCACGGGCCGTAACCTCGACCTCCAGCCCCCCTTCGTCCTGCACCTCGCCATCCCAGCGCCATATTCCAGCCGTAGAGTCGAAGCTGCCCGTTACGAGGCACAAGCGGTGGGGTGGGAGGTGTGGTTTCCATGCGACGGAACGGACAGAGCGGGTGTGCCCGCCGGTCAGGGAGCTGTGGGCAGAGGCGGTCGAGAGGGAGTAGACGGTGACTGCTTTGGCATGGGCGGTAGCAAGAAGAGGAAGCGTCGGATGGGGGATTGACACCCAGGCACGCTCGTGGAGATCGGGTTTAAAGGGCGTGAGGGCGACGATGCGGGCCGACGAAGGAGGGGCCGAGGTCGGCGGCATGGTGACAGAGGGGCCACGAGGGCGGGAGGGAGATGAGATCTTGAAGAAGTAGACAGCAGCAATGAGTGAGTTCTTGATAGCTTCTAAGTCAGCGTCGGTAACGTCGTGGTCGGGTGATAGGCTGGTGGTTGGATCTCGTGGTAGCAGTTCAGTTCAGGCCCTCTTTTCCCCTCCCCAAAAGTTAGCGACGAGGGCTGATTGATAAGATAGCGCGACAACCCCTCGATCTCTCGGTGACGTATGTGCTCAAGATACTTGTACAATGCACTAATACATGAAATTTGACTGGATAGCCACGTATTGCATCGGGATTTAAAGGCCCACTCAAGTTCTGATTGTCAGATGTCGTTACTGTTTCGAAATCAGACTCTAGACCTCGTAAACTTCCTCCTAACCCATGTCCACGCCTCTTTTACATCCCCACCAGGCTTCAGCTTTTGCTCTCTAGCCCTCTCAAGCCCACCCTTTTTGAACCCCCCCGGGAGAAGTAGCCATATAGCAATGATGAAGGCCAAAATCCCGAGAATAATGGGCTGCAGGACTTGAACGCCCTTTCGCTGAGCAATGGCCCCAACCGCAAACGGACCTATCGCGGCGCCGCCGCCTCCGATTGCGGCCGCGAACCCGATGGCACTGATGTGATAGTCGGCTGGCAATAGCTTGGTCGCTGCAACTATCGCTGCTGGAAACAGCGGTCCCAGAAAGAAGCCGAGAAGCATGACAAAGATGACCGACGCCACAAAATTGGGCACCAGCCAGTAGAGCAGCTCGAGTCCTATGGAGAGGATGAGGTACCCCGTGATGGCCAGCTTCTCGCCAGTCCTCTCCGTAATGAAGCCCAACACGACACGACCTAGCGTCAGTCCCAGCCAGAACAGCGTAACGGTCAAGCCTGCAAGAAACGGCTTCGCGTGCCGCACTCGAAGCATAAACGTGACGATCCAGCCGCCCAGGCTCACTTCCGCTGCTATATACCCCAGAAAGAAAATGGCAACTATCCAGGTGATGGGCTCTCTCATGGCCATCCGCGTCGTCGTGTGGTTCTTACCCTGTTCGAACCGAACACGCCGTTTATACTCTGCGCCAGTTGCGCCCCAGAAAACGGTTATTCCGATGACGAACTCGACAACTGCGATGCCGATCATGATGTAGAAAAAGGTGTACCACTCTAGGTGGCCTTCTGTCACCATTGCAGAAGCAATAAGGGGGCTGATTGTAGCGCCAATTCCGTAAGATCCATGAAGGAAACCCAGGAGCTCGTTGGCGTGATGCATGTTGCCGACCCATGCATTGTAGGCACTATCTTCGATGCCATTCCCAAATCCAGTAAACATCATGACACAAGGAAGCGCCGGGAATGGAGGATGAAACGCCATTGGGATATAAGCGATGAGGCGACAGACGGGGCCGATGAACGCAACACCGCGCTGGCCCACAGTGTAGTGTATCCAGTTGTTGACGAGAGCAGCGACGACATAGCCAACAACAGGGACAGCGAAGAGGGTTGAGACAATGGTGTAGTTGATGGAATAGTACGTCTCAATCTAAGTTGTTGGTTAGGATAGCCACCACCCCGAGGGCATTGACTCACGTATGGCAATAAGGCCTATTATAACAACAGTCAGTTACGCCAGACTTTTCATCCATTCAGGTTGGGTCTTCGAGACGCACTCCCAAGCATCCGTCATTCATGCCCATTATCAGAAACGAGAGGTTAGTCACATAGTAGCGATACGCATTGATTCGAGGGCTATTCCAGTGCTCAAGCTCAATGTTCGATTCGGTGCTGTCATCAACTATGGGCTGTGGAATAGGTTGAACAATGCCTAAGCTCTCTTGAAGGTGAGCATGATGGTCCTGTTGATTCTCGCCCTGTTCCACTTGAAGAGGTTCAGATAAGGTTTGAGGGCTAGACATTAGGCTGTGTCGTCAAGATGTTAAACAGACCAAGGACACTTGGATACGGGTTCGCTTCAGCTGGGGTAAGTGGGATGTAGAAAGATATAGTTTTAGCAGCGCAGGTAGGTAGGAGATGGCCTCTAGCCGGGTAAACTCCTCGCCAAAATTAATAAAGCACCGGCGCTGGCTACACTAACACACAATCCATGGCTCCCCCACCTTCCATTATGAGAATATCGGGCTGAGGTTGTGCCGCGTCTTAGGTAGCGGTGAAGTGAAGATCAGCTCAGTTGAGCATATCCAATACCTTCCAGGACAGTTGCGTCCAAGAAGCGGAGTTGCGGGACGGCCGCCCGATACGCGGAGGCAGTCCAACTATCAAGTAATTAGATGCTTGCCGGTCCGACGAGAGAGACAACAAAGGGTTTGACACATGATTGTGCGATCAGAACGAGGGAATCCCAGCATGAAGGCTTTGAAAGGATTGTTCACAGCTAGAAGCATAACTCAGTAGAAGGAAGACGATCTGTCGGCTAACAATGGATTGCTTGTGCTTGATACTGGACATGACGTTGTAAAAAGAACTATATGCCACGGACGGGCCGCAAGCTTAACTCAACGTGCCTCTGATTGAGTGTTTCTGATTGGTTCTTGATCCTAGAGTTTGTTCCCGCCCCAGGTCGTCGCCAAGGTTTGAGGCTGAGACATCAAAAGAGAGGAGGGGAAGAGACTGACTGACTGACTGACTGAACAAGGATGTCGCGTCTCAGCCCTAGATTACAGAGGTAGGTATGTGCAGAGACGTCGGAGATTTCATGACGGCGTGTTTGCTTCCCCGGGCTGGAGCTGAGGCTGTGCAACCGAGTGCTTCGCCACACGCGGGGCTCGAAGAGCAGCGTGACGTACGTCACCGGCGTCGCCGGGTGGCATTATCCCACCTTGGACCGTCGTCATGGTGCTGCATTCCCATCTGCAATAGCTCACCGTGGCGCTGGCGGCTCAAATACGACCAGAACGCCCAACGATACGCCCTGTGCCCAACCGAAATGCTGGACGAGGCTGCGTACTGCACTGCACTGTACTTGTTGGATAACACCGTCTTGTGATCCCGTGCCCAATATGATGCCACAGTACCGTGGCTGGCCAAAAGCTTGCAATGACTGTCCCAGACGCCTTATATCCTTTCTTCCCTAGTCCAACTATGCATATCGCAACGGCCTGAACAAACGCCAAAACTTGCCAAAAGCTGCTTTCACGAATCATCTAGAATTCTAGTTCTTTTCCTGTCCATTCTTCTTTTCGGCTGCAAAGCTACCTCAAGGGCCACCCTTCTTTGTCTCCGCAGGGCTGGCCTTCGCCGTCCGAGCCCGCTATCTGACCTACCTACCTTACCTAGCTGCCTGCCTACTACTTAGGTAGGTACTGTACCAACTAGCAACTGTTAAAAAGTCCGCGGCCGCCGCCTGCTCCTCTTCTCTCCAGGTCTTGGACCAGCCACCCACGACATCTCTTCTTCCCTCATCACCACCGCCAACATCCCCCAGTCCTCTCTCCACTATAGAGTCACGATTTTCACAACAAGCCTGCAATGTCAAAGGACTATTACGAGTACGAAGAATTCTCCTCACGTCGCCGTCGCGACTTCTCGCCTGACAACTACTCCGGCGGCGCTCCACCAAACCCCAACCCCAACGGTGCTCAAGGCCCTCCTCCTCCTCCTCCTCCTCCCGGCGCACCCCCATATGCCTCGACATCACGCCTTGACGAGACCTATGGCGCGCCTCCTCCTCCTCGTGAGCGCATGACGCTTGAGCCTCCTCCCGCTCAAGCTCGTCCTCGCTCTGTTCCTCCCAACACAGCAATGGTCCAGCGCACCCGGTCTCGCGCTCGCTCCATCACATCATCCGAAGAAGATGAGGACCGCCGCCGCGACGGCCGCTCGCGCTCGCGTCGCCGTTCACCAAGCCCCATGTCTCGTGCTCGCGGCGCTGTAGAGGACAACTTCTCTAACTCGGCTACTGGCATCGGCGCTGGACTTCTGGGCGCTGTTGTAGGCGGTCTTGTCGCCCGCGAAGCTTCTGAAGCTGCGACGCGCCATAAGCACAAGACTCGCGGCTACGATGACGAGAACGAGAACCGCACTCGTTTGGTCTCCACCATCCTCGGTGCTGTGGCTGGCGGTCTCGGCGCCAATGCCATTGCCAACCGTGTCGAAGACTCGAGGGATCGCGATCGTCAACGTCAGGTCGAGTGGGAGGAAGAGCGCCGCTACGTGCGGGAGGAGGAGATGCCCCGGTACGAACGACGAAGGTCCGGGGACCGTGACCGAGACCGTGGTGATGACCGCAGCCGTGACCGCGACCGGTATGATCGCAGCAGGGCGCTGCCTCCAAACGACGATGAAGAGTATGACTTTGTCTATGATGACCCACGCTACGATGATCGGCAACCGCAGAAGCGCAGAAGCGAGGAGAACTACCGGTACCGTCAATAGTGTCTCGCTGTCTCGCTGTCCTCCCCGCCTTTGCCACATTTACTGTTACTTGACGAATATTTATGATTATGTTATAGCCGGTTGTTTGAAATTATGCTGGAAAAACAGTCAAAGTTTTTGGGAGACCAGAACGGGTTTCTTGGGTGCTCAAGGATATATGTTCACTTCCAAGAAGATTTAATGAAGAATGACTTGACACAACTTGGATATCTCCGATTTCAATATGAAATACGTTTTTAGGCGCACTAGTGTGACATCATGTCTGTATGAGTGAGCCACTCACTATCTTACTTCTTAGCTGAGAAATCGTTGAGCTACAGAATCGTACAAAATCTTTACATTATGGTACAACCGCCTCAGTCCTATTGCGGTAGCCCTACATCTCAGCATCAAGATATCGCTCACTCCTGCGGCGTTCTCCCATCCCAAGCCAATGAAGCAAGCACCCCTTGACCAATGATTCCCAATCTCTCATGATAAAGAGCATCCTGAACTGACCAGATATTCTCCAAATTGGTACAGTAGAGCGGTGGCTGCCACAGCTAGCTTATCTCTCCGAGTGCATCGTCCACCGAGAATCGCCACGACCGTGTGACGGCCTGCCGCGGCTTGCCTCATGCTCACGCCTGTCACGGTAGTCCAACTCCCTCTCGACAATCACTTTGAAGAACTGGGCAATCTCTGCCAGCGCAATTTGCTGCGCATCCGATACCCCAAGCATCTTGAACAGAGACTGTGCATCGACTAGCTGCTTTGCAATGACCGAGTCGGGCTGGCAGAAGGTCCGGATGCTCATGGCTCGAGCATTGATCTTCATGGTATGGAGGAGCGCGGCAATCTCGATCGGGTCGGCCTGCCGACGACCGTAGAAGCGGAAATCGTCAGCGTGCAGATGGATGAGCTCGAGCTGCGTCTCTAGGTCGTATCGAAACCCAACAACCTTGGGACGACCCTTGTTCTGCCATAGATCGGCTACCTTTTTGAGCTTGTCAGGGACCAAGCGACCCTTGTCGAGTTGAATCGTGGTGTAGTCATTCAACGCAGTACTCAGGTTGAATTCGAGCTCGCAGTACAGGAGACTCTGCTCCCTCGAGTCGAGAGAGATGGCAATCTGGGACGTTGGGCGGCGTGCTTTAGCAACAGGCTGTGGACGACGACTGCTGTGGTGCAATTCTGTCTAAACAAAGGTCAGCAATGGCCTTTTCTGTGACATACTTGTTCAAGGCTCACCATGTCTTTGGCAATCTTCTTGATGCTGTCGAGTATTCCCACCTTCTTCTGCGGCGCTTTCTTGGTCAGATCAACATTCTTGTCAGTGCGTTCAAGCCACCCATTGTCCCCAATCATAGTCTTCTCGCCCTTCTTGACGCTAGGGAAATCTGTGCCTCTAAAGTACAGTTGAAGAGGTGAGAATAGAGGAGTGTTTGGGGCGTGCTGGGTGTTCTCTGTACGCAGCGTCTGGGGAATCGGCGGTGCCTGGGCCTCAAAGGGGCGAGACTGCCGAAGTCCATCGGCCGAGCTCTTGGATCTTCTGGGTCTGTTGACCAGTGGCTCTGGGTGGCTCACCGATTCCCTGATCATGGAAGGGTCGTGGGCGTGAATCCACTCATGGTACGCATCGACAACGGCACCGTTGACCTTGGACTGCGACCGGTCATGGGCGCTGTGTCTGAGCTCCAGAGGCGACGGGTGGGCCGAATACTGAAGATCTCGAGAGTAAAAGGAAGAGACGTCGTCTTCAGTAACGCGGGCGTGTCCATACATCCCCTGGCTGAGAGGGGACACGGCGTCAGGGATGTCTTCCATATCAGCTGGTCGAGCGACAGTGGCCTGTCGTCGCCTAGTGTCTAGCTGCAGAGGAGAGGGAGGGAGTCTCTGTCGGCGCTCAGCCAGACTACCGGAGTAGACGTCCTGGGATAGGTACTGCTGATGTCCTGGCATCAGCTCTGAGAAGGTCGGGGAGTCTACGCTAGAGCCATCCTCGCCGCTCAGAGCCCAGCTGTACGGAGCTTCAGACCGAGAGGCCGACGACTTGTTCTTTCGGGGGGTCGACTTTGGAGTTGCCATTGTAGATTTCTTCTTGGACTTGGTCGATGACTTTGCCGGGCTGCTCTGGACCGTGTGACTGAACCTATAGTGCACGTCAGCGACGGTCAATCTCTTGATGGCGCGGCCAGGAGGTGACATACGCGTCGGTGATCTTGTCCATCTGACTCTCGGTCAGGTTCATGCGGATGTGAAGAGGCTGCCGGATGAGCCGCTTGCGGGGAGATAGCGAGCGAGCTCTCGAACCCGGAGACAGAGACTTGAAGTCTCCCTGGAGGGGCGTCAAGCAAGACGGCGATGGGTCAGAATGGCGGCCCCTTTCCTCGGTCAAGCTGTCGCGTTGCATTTGATCTTGGTGATACGCAGCCCAGATACTGCAGGGTCCCAATGCAAACGATTAGGTTTCCTCGGTGTGAATCATCAAGAGCCAGCCGAAGCAAGCTGGAAGAGTGAGTTGTGTGTGTACACTGTGGTTGCGAAGCTCCAGCAACGGATTGCTGGTGGCGACGTGAAATAAAAGTAAACAACGTGTCACGCTTGGCAACAGCAGCTTAATTTTTTTCAATCGCCCTTATCCTTCATTTTGATTTGGCCAGCGTTGTTTGTCCCGTCTGCCAGCTGCCAGCAGCTGCCAACATTTGCGAGAAGTCCTGTGGACAGCTCAACACCTAGGAACAGGTCAGATCTCTCAAATTCGACCACTATATCAAGCTTGAAAGCCAAGGGGGAAAAATTCATATCTTGGTACTATCTAAGGATTTCTTTCCCTACTAATAAGTCTGCCTCCTCGATATGTTGACAGACAAATAGAGCGGCATGGTATTTCTATCACGACAGCTTACCACCAGACAAACATGAATGTGAGTGAACGACATCAGCGATCCCGAAGCAACGCCTCCTTGATTTAAATCAACAAGAGCATATTTCTATTTTTTTAGGGTAAAGTTGTCGCCCAGCCCTTGCCACGTAGGTGCTTCATCATCGCATCAAATTCAATGACATGACAACATCAACTCTTGCACTGCTAAACACGAAGTACGTTTCCATCGGTAATCAAGGCCACTATCAAACCAGAGCTGCGGCGTAAAGGGTCCTTGAAATTTCCACGAGTATACAAGCTCTCTCATCCCGTAGCCAGCAGCCATATCTACCGCCTTGTCTTCTGCAACCGGTAATTCTCGAATAAAAGGGGGTAGCGGTCTGCTGTCTGTATACAGGCCAAACTTCCGCGCAAAGTTGGCATTCGGTATCTCCCAGTCACTGACTTGAAAATTGTATCTCTGTTCAAACATGCTGCGGGGGCGGTCTTCGGTACTCCCACCTGGGTGCTCTTTTGACCGCTCCTTGGATACTTGTCCAGGAGGCCCCTCGTGGAGCCGAAGGCCCCGGAATTTGAGTATCATCTTGGTGATTTTACCATTTCTCTCCATCAGTTTCGAACCGAGGGACAGGCGATTTGTGATTGACTGCACCTTCTCTGTGGGCTTGTTGAGATCTCCTGCCCGCTGTAACTCTTCTAGGTCAACCGACTTCTCATCCACAAGTCTACCTGTGTGACTGGCCATCGTATTCCATTGCATCTCGTGGAATTCCCTGGCGTTTATCTGTCGAAACGGTCGGGTACCCTCACTCTGAGATGAGACATACATGGTGTACTCTATCGCCCAGTCCTTGCGCGTCCGTATGGCGCTCATGTACATTGATGATTGCGGACGAGGGGGCGAGTAGTCAGAGAGCCGCGTCCGGTATCGTTGAGGATGATCTTTTCGCCATCGTGTCAGAGTAACGGTTGGGGTAATTGTCGATGTAACCGTTGTGAGGTGCGGAACGTGAGGGAGCTCGAGGTCTGTCTATGCTTCTTGTTAGGACGAGCTTTAGCAGTGCATTGTCCGCGTGGCCGCACGTGTCTGTTCATGTGGTCGTGTCTCCAGCGCTGAAATGCGGCACCTGGGTCATCCGAATGCTGGCAGTCTACCTCGATCATCTCATAAAGCACGCCACCCGCAAGTCCGAGGTATTCATCACCAAGATGGTCTCGCAGTACCAAAAACACCTGAGTCACGTCAGATAGTTCCCATCAACCGAGCACACATACGCCTAACCAGTCGAATCCCATCACGATACTGGTAGTTGCGGGGTATGTGAGCGCAATATCTCACGAGTACGTTACGGCATTCTTAGAAGTCGTCAGTGCTAGCGTTTCAACAACGGTTTGCCCAGGGGTCCTGACTGGCTTCATCAAACACTTGGGTGGCATTGACAAACTGAGGTTCAGTCCTTAGCAAAGGCAACTGCCGGGTGTCTTCCATCCCTAGCCAACACGCCAAGCTTTTCCTGTAAGCAGAGTGTCGTCTGTGAGCAAGAGGCACTGAAGTAATAGGCAAGGTCGGTTTGAAGCCAGGGGTGAAGGTCGCGGCGCCGCCATATAGATCTTTGGTTGTAGAGTAGGGGGTTAGGTTGTCGTGAGCAGGTTTCTCTCGTAGTGTATGCATTGGCAAGACGGATGTTTCCAGAGCATGGTTGTCTGAGGAAAGTGCCTTGGGTAACGGGTAGAATGGAAGGTGTCACCATTCTGAACCGCTGTGCCCACGCTAGACTCGTGGATACCACCTCCTGCCGCCTCAGCATTACCTCACCTTGCACGTTACATGGCACTTCCTACTGACACACGAGGGGTCTTGAGCTTTAAATTAGGCAGGTGCTCAAAACAGAGAACGAGATTGTCCTGTTCGCCAACCGAGACCGAGATGGATTATTTGGAGGTTTTCGTCACACGGATGGCTGGCTATAGGGTAGGTAGTTTAACTCTTGTCCGCCTTTAAGTACTAATGGTTGCTTCGACCATATAATGACATTAGAATTCTGGTTACAATTTTTTGCTCAACTTATTCCTTTGTATGAAACCCTGGATCTCATTGCGTCGGTCATATCGATACGGAGAACCGGCCGGGCGAAGTGCTATCTGCGGGTATCAAACTGGTTTCTCGGCCGAGTCACACCAATGGAGTTTGAATAGAATCCAATTACAGTACCCGACCACAACAACCGGTTGCATTGTGGGAAGCTAACGCTGAAATTTGGCAGACCAGGGCTGTCAGCGAGGAATTCTATCGCGTCATTGGAAGATGGGATTTCGGTCTCTGACCCGGCAATGCGAAGGGTCCATCCGGCCCCTCATCCCCGCCGTAGATTGCGCTGGTGGATCTCGACACGAAGCTAGTATATGTTAATCGCTACCAGCGGTTCCCCCATTTCCACTAACAGCCGCCATTTTATCCCCAATTTCGCTTCCCGACGACATCAGCCGCACCGCCATCGATCTACCGAAGCATTTCCCGAGTCCCAAAACGGCATCTCCCCCAGATACCCCACACCAACAACGAAGCCCATAACGCTGGCAACGGTTGCGGCAATGCTGTTGGGATTTGCTGACGTTGACCAACGATTGGTCTTGACACCCAGATGATCCCTAGACGAGCAATCGCGGCGGTAGCCACTGCCTTCCCGAGCCCCAGGCCGAGACCTCAGTCCTGTCTCGAGACTACCTAACATGGTGAAGGCGGACATCGTGGAACCTCCGCCATATCCATCCTGGAATCACCAAAACGCTCTCCACTCCCGAGCCCGATGCCGTGATCTAGCCTGGGCGCTCTCTGCAACCTGGCAAGCCCGCCTGCTCGGCCTCCTTCTCGGAATCCTCCTCGGTTCGCCCTGGGCCGCCCCGGACTGCTGCTGACTTGCCCGCTCCGCCAACCCGCTTTTGGCACCTCGAGACCTCGTGTTATCATTTGCATATATTGCCCCCGTCGCGCTTCGTTCGACTCATCCCAGATCTCATCACATCTGGCCAGTGACGCCTAGTTTCCCCAAGTAATCTCTCTTCAACCTCTCCACTATGTCAGAGTCCCAGTCACAACCAGACCGCTCGCCCTACTATGATATCGGTAAATCCCCTCCACTGCTGACTTTAACGTCGTATCTGACACCATCTTGCCAAGTCATTGTGGGAGCTGGGCCCGTTGGCCTGATGCTGTCAACATGTCTTGCCCGGTGGGGCTACAAGATCAAGCACATCGACAACAGAGCCGAGCCGACACCGACTGGTCGAGCTGATGGCATCCAGCCCCGTTCGCTGGATCTTCTCCGTAACATGGGCCTCAAGTCAGCCATCATGGCTCATGAACCTGCCCGTGTGTATGAGGTTGCCTTCTGGGACCCCCCTTCATCAGGACGCGGTATTGTCCGAACAGGGACCTGGGCAAGTTGCCCCAGCTTCATCGACGCCCGATACCCGTTCACCACCTTGCTGCACCAAGGTTTGATTGAGCGTGTCTTTATCGCGGACCTGCAAAAGAGTGGAGTGCAGATCCAGCGGCCGTGGACCATCAAGGGCTTCAAATCCGACGAGCAAGCAAACTCCGAGTACCCTGTTACTGTTGACCTCGAACACGTCGACGGGACTGCTCAGGAGACCCTGTATGCTAAATATCTCTTCGGTGGTGAGGGTGCAAGGTCGTTCATCAGAAACCAGCTTGGAATCGCTGTACAGCACAAGGACCCCATTGCTCACGTCTGGGGCGTCATGGACGGTGTGGTGGTGACCGACTTTCCTGATATCAAGGTGGGTTTACTTTCCGTCTATTGCGATGATATCCTATGTGGCTAATTTGGATGTCAAGATGAAATGCACAATCCACAGTGAGCATGGTTCCATCATGGTTATTCCGCGAGAGAACAACATGGTCCGCCTCTACATCCAGATCGCATCCTCGACAGACCCCGATTGGAACCCCAGGAGGACAGCCACCGAAGAGCAAGTACAAGAGTCGGCCAAGAAGATCATGCAACCATACTCGATTGAGTGGGAGCGTGTAGAGTGGTACTCGGTTTACCCAATCGGACAAGGCATCTCAGACCGATACACGCTGGATCAGCGTGTTTTCCTTGGAGGTGATGCTTGTCACACGCATAGCGTAAGTTTGGTCCTCTGTGCACAGCAACGTGGTGCTAACACCCACCGCAGCCCAAGGCTGGTCAAGGAATGAATACTGCTTTCCTCGATGCCCAGAATCTCGCGTGGAAGATCCACGCTGTTGAATCCGGCTTCGCGGACAGGGAAATTCTAAAGACATACGAGACGGAGCGTAAACATGTTGCTGAATCGCTGCTCGACTTTGATAATCGATATGCCAAACTGTTTTCGCAACGCCCCCCCGCGGCAGACGAGGTGCAAGCTGCCTCCGCCAACCATGGGAGCAACCAGGAGAGTCAGGAAAATGAATTCATCAAGACTTTCAAGGAGTCATGCGAGTTTACAAGCGGATACGGAGTCTACTACAAGCCCAATGCTCTGAACTGGTCGCCTGAGCATACAGCACAGTCGCCGCTGATTCACCCCAAGGACACCAAGCTACGCACAGGACGTCTCTTTATCAACTCGAATGTCACAAGAGTGGTCGATGCCAACGTTGTGCATCTGGAGCAGGAAGTTCCTCTGAATGGCGCGTTTAGAATATTCGTTTTTGCAGGCGTTCCATCCAAAACGCGCCAGGCGCTCCAAGACTTTGCCAACAACCTCGGCAGCCAACGGTCCTTCTATGCGGCTTATCAGCGACCGGATCTAGATAAGGTCTCGCATCACGAGAAGCATCTCCCCCACAGTCGATTCTTTACCTTGTGCACGGTTTTCGCTTCCAAGCGAAGCGGTATTGAAATCTCGCGCGACGTGCCGGGCGTGCTTGCGCGATATCGTGATCACGTCTACGCCGACGACCGGTCAGACGCCCGACTACCCCAAACAAACGCTGTGGCACACACCAAGATGGGTCTGGATGAGGAGCATGGCGGAGTGGTCGTCGTCAGACCAGACGGGTATGTGGGCATCGTGGTCAGTCTGGTCGAGGGCAGCGGAACTGTGGATGCGTTGAACGACTATTTCTCTTCTTTTTGTACCAAGAAGATAGGACAAACCCTGGCGCAGCTGTAAAAGAGACTTGATACCTAGATGGTTAGCAGATGACAGTTCTGGAAGTCTTTGGTTTGAGATGAATGTCTTGTTGTCAGCGAGTCATATATTTATATATATTTAAAGAAACATGGTACGGTTGAAAAGTTAAACATCCATCAATATCTATTTCGATTCATCGCTTTGGCTAGTCCTATGGATCTGATGCAATGCTACCAATACCAGACCTACGTCATTACATGAACTTGGCCCAAATGGAGCGAAGCACGATAGTCTAAATAGACTCTGGGGTCTCCGTTTCAGCCTTATGACATGTCGATCTTGCGCTCGAAGAAGCTGGTTAGTTTCATCCAATCTCAATCCTACAGGAACACATACTCATGCATGCTTGGAGCAGCAGGATGAAGGTCGAGCGGTAGGTACGTACCCTGAAAAGCGAGGGCCCGAAGATCAGACACGTCCAGGGACCCATGATCGACCAATGATAAAAATGCAGCATTGGGTTAGCGAGATTCACAGATGCTGACCAGTAGGAGATCACCAAAAACGCCACAGCGGCCCCGCCCAAGCTGCCAGCGCAAGTGCCAACTGCAAAACTCACTGAAGCTTCGCTATTCTTTCACCTTACAAAGCGACTCTACAGCGACCTCAGCGCTCGACAACGTATGTCCACGACCGCTGCGATGACCTCACTGGGCCTCAGCAGAGGAACACACGAGCATTAAATGCTCTGCCAGATAGACGACGTCATAATTGTCTGCTGATCTCGTCGGCGCGTCCGCGCGCGGGCGAGGATAAGTTTGTCGACGCGACTCGACCGGTCCCTCTCTTACTCTCTTCACCATCGAGAACTCCAGTTTCGACTCGAATCCATCTCAACCTCGCTTCAAATCCA
This sequence comes from Fusarium sp. JS1030, assembly GCA_000966855.1. Taxonomy (NCBI): domain Eukaryota; kingdom Fungi; phylum Ascomycota; class Sordariomycetes; order Hypocreales; family Nectriaceae; genus Fusarium; species Fusarium sp. JS1030. The sequence goes on along the minus strand of JWIW01000004.1, from coordinate 79,984 downwards.
GCTCCAACTTCGATTCCTGTAAGACAAGTTCGCTCTAGCTGCAGCGCTGCATGCCTTTCGACCCAGGCCGTACTCCCCCTCGTTCTTGCTTTCGACACTGCCTGGCACCTGCAGCTTCGTTTGCTCCACCTGCCGATTGTCGCTTGCGACGACCTTGGAACAAACATCTCTTGCTGTTCCGGCTCGCCTTGTTTGCGATTCGACAGCTGCTTCCTCCTACACACGCACATCAATTTCTTCTCTTCGCCACTTTAGAGACTCGCTCCTGCTCTGGCCGGACCAGCTTCACTTCACTCCGCACCAACTTACTTCACGGCTGCTCTGCCCTTCACTTCACACCTTCGACTCCCACATCCCCGTTTTCACCTTCCACCACACTAACCATGTCTTTTTCTCCTTGGGCTCGTGCCGTTATCCACAACTCTGCTGACACCAACGGCCGCTCCAGACCTGCGTGGCTTCGGGGCCCAACCCTTCCGAAGCAACGTCGTTCTCGGGCTGCTCCTGACCAGGTGCCTCAGGTTCCTCAGGAACAACTGCGATTTACCACCCCGCCGAGACGCATCAAGCGACCGAAAAGCCGCCTTCTGACTGATACGCCGATACCCCGTGCCGATACTCTTGCCGATCCCGCTGTTCGCGCCCGGTTTGGTGTTACAGACTCTCCGATCCCGCTGCCCCTTCACCCTCGTCCGTCGCAAGCTCCGCCTGTCGTTTTCGGTCCGTCTGCGACGCCTAGTATCCCTAACAAAAACCTGGCCGACGTCGATGGCACACAGACACGCAAGCGCCGCGCCGAGGACTCTGAAATCGATCTTGTTGCCGCAGTCAACGGCATCGCAAACGCTACAGGCCCCATCGTCACTATTCGCGAGGGGCAAATCGTTCCCAACGAGGAATCCGGCCAACAGGCCCATGTAAGTTCTTTGTTTACCTTTGTTCGTCGGATTCACAGGTTTAACAACCTTCGCAGAAGTCACACCGCATGCTGGAATTTCTCCCAAGCGCCGGGTCCTTTACCAGGATGATATCTAGTATTTACTCGGCCGTCTCCGGCCTGGGGGACAAGATTGGCAGGATAAGTGCGTACGCACCTATTTTATGTCTACCAGCTTGTATTGACTTGTTCTTCAGTTAATCCCCAATCATATCGAGTCGCCGAATTCCGTTCCTACCTTAGCGACAAACATGTCACCAACAAACGCATCAAGATCGGCGCTGATCAGGATGACGCTCAAACCGAGAATGCCTCTCATAACGATGCCTCTCCCGAGGACACTAGCATCCGCTGGGTTGATCGCGATGGTCTTACTACCCTCATGGACGACTATAAGGTCTTTGTTAAAGCCATTAGCAAGGTCTGGGATCGTCTGAGCGAGGGAACTCGACAAGATGCGAACAAAGACTTAGAGCCCCTGCGCACTTCTCTGGCAGACAATGCCAGCGATCGTGCCATGCTGAACAACGGCGAGGGCCACGACCTTTGCGAACTCTTCTCTCTCCAATTCAAACGTGCCTTCGAATATTTGGACAGTGTCTACGAAATTGGCGTTATCGTCAAGATTCGAGATAACAACGAATTGGTTCCTCCCGTCCTCGACTACAAACTTTCTCAGGGCGCCATTGAAAGCATGACCTCAATCAAGAACTTCCTGTCTGCACCGGCACTCCCTGCGGTCTGCAAGGATATTCTGCAGAAATATGGCGACCGCAACGCGATGGTGTCCCAGTTGTTTTTGGACCGGATCGTGCTTGATCTTGAAGCCATTCTATGCAATCTCCCGGCGCCGAGTTACGTTCTTTCTCAAGAATACCGTGATAGGCTTCAAGCAACCTTCCCTTCTCCGTCACGGACCACCTTGGGCGCACACCCTCTGTTACCGGGGTCTTTCCCCGAAGTCGACGAGCCCAAGGAGCCGGTCAAAGTACCGACAGAGCAATTAGCCAAAGAATATGTTAAAGAACCGATTCCAGTTGAGCCATCGCCTCCTGAATCACCACGCCCTACGATCTCTCGCCCTAAGTTCTCCAAGACCGATTTCATTTTCACAGATCTCGCCCAGAAAAGTATTAACCGGATAACGCCCGAGGACTACCGTGCGGCCTTCTATGAGGAAAGCGATGCGCATCGTGCGATCAAGGAAACCTACATCTCCGAATTCGAACCCAAGCCCCCCCTGACTTCTACCGAAGTGGGATCCATCAGATCAATTTTACGGAACCGAAGGAAGCACCCGTCTAAAGTGACTCCAAAGCGGCTGGGAATAAGGCGCCCACCCAAGGCTGTTCGCTTTACTGAATCAACTATTAGCCCAAAGCAAAGGACACATCTGGGGCTGGATGTCCCCAAACTGATTCGGCACGACGAAGCAACTAGAAAAGCCATTACTCCGCCTGAGGAATCCCAAGAGCAGCGTCCCAGCTGGGCCCGGAAACTACTCAATCTTCCCACCGCTCTAACTGAGGAGAGGCCACGCGACCGTATTCTGCCTACGTTCCGACACCTGGAAGAGAAGGACGGTCTTGATCCTAGCTCCCGCATCGAGGAGCTCTTCGCCCTCCCCTCACTCAAACTACTTGAACTAAGCGATGATTCGAGGGCTGGAATAGAATACCAAAAAGAGCAGGCTGCGCTCAAAGCCGCCGAAGAAGCTCGCCAGGCCGCCGAGGCAGCAAGACGCGAGGTTGAGGAGAAGGCTCGGAAGGAGCTCGAGGAACGTCTTGCCCGATCAGGTGGACTTCGTATGCCCATCCAGACATTTGTTACACCTGTTTCTACAGCATGGCACATGAGAGCACAGGATACGCTCCGGGCATCTGCTACAACTACCCTCGCGAAAACCTTTGAAGGAATCGATTTACGTCGACATGATTTTGCCAAGGTGGTTTCTTCGACAGAATGGCTCAACGACGAGATTGTGAATGGATCTCTCACATGGCTTGACCAAGCCATTAACTCTGCTGCTGGCATTAAGGATGTCAAGAGGAACACGCGCAAGTGTTTGGCGATGTCATCATTTTTCTTCAAGCGACTACAGGAACAGGGAGTGGCGCGAACTCAACGGACTCTCCGGCGGTATGGAGTTGAGAAGGGGAATATTCTCGATGTCGACACCATCCTGTTGCCTATCTGCGAGCGCTCCCACTGGACGCTTCTGGTTGTCCGCCCTTCGAAGCGGACAGTGGCTCACATGGACTCACTTAACGCGCGGGGCAACACGGCATACACCAATTTGGCCATGGCATGGCTGAGGGATGTGTTGGAAGACAAATTCATTAGGGATGAATGGAGAGTGATTCTACACGATGCCCCTCTGCAAAACAACGGTCACGACTGTGGTGTTCACACCATCACCAATGCCATGTGCGTCGCTCTGGGCCTCAGTCCCGTCGATTCGTACACGGCAAGTGATATGCCGGCGCAGCGGATCCGTATTGCCTGCATGCTCCTCAATGGAGGGTTCAAGGGAGACTTTGACTTGCGAGTGTACTAGCTATCATTGTCGGCTTAAGATACATCTTGGCTCCTCATGGTGTTTAGTTTTAACAGGCGTTCGAGGCACAGAGTGTGGTGGTGCCTCTCTGTTCGATGGCACAAGGTGTTTAGGAAGATACCACAACAGTTGCATGATTAGGCGTTTGTTCTTTTTCCCCTCTCTGTTTTGAATGAGATGGATTGCATGATGGAAAATAGCTCGCCAAGATGGCTTGAGCAATGTTGTTTGAATGAGCACAAGAAATAGGGGCAAATGAGGCACATGACACTTTGGAGACTTGTTGCTGGATGAGGTGGGCGTAGGCGAGCACGAGAGTCTCCCCTTGGTAACAGTTCCATGAAAAGAGAGGATATTGAAGATGAAACTTTAGCTGTTGACGAATTTCTTGGCTGCATGCCTGGTGCGATGGATCCCTTGTCCCCTCCTTTGTTGTCATCAGCGCTACTGGTTACGATTCGTCATGGGGTGAGGCGAGCTGAATCCGTCACCAACCACCTGTGGTGATATGGCGTCTTCGGATGGACCAACAAGACGTAGGATGGCTTAAGGCGTGCTATGTCAAGTACCGACCCCAGGGATGCGGAGTCTGACAGGCTTCTCAGCAGCCAAGATGGATCCGTCTTGGCAGAGGAAGCGTGCCGTCTCGAAACAAAGAGCCGCATGCCCACGAGCCACCATCCACCGCCATGGTTGGAGCCAAATCCATATTCTTCTTACGTACTTGGGGGCTACTAGCTGCCTGCCATCCCCGTGAGCCCGTAAGCGAGCTTGAGACAAAGAGCCTCAAACGACCCTTTTTGTTCTCCCAAGTCTTGCGCGACTCGATGGCATGTGCCCCTAATACCCTTGCAAATCCGGACTTGTGTAAACCTGGGAACAACTGAGACCATGGAGAGCGCGATACCTTGAATGCTTATATGATAGCCATCCGTTGGCCTGGGCCTAATTGATAAAGTGATCAAATCTGGGCCGTTCCTGTGCTTTTCATCTTCCACGATGTTTGCCTTGGGTGGGTAGTAGAAGTGGCACGTGGGTCGTTTAAGAGGTATCGGCAACGTCTTCGGTTGAGTAACAGTCTCTCTTGCCTCTTTTCCCCTCCGACGCATGCGCCTGGCTCAGCCATTGACATGTTCATTCTGGCGCGTCGGAATAGATAGCAGTCTGATGCTAGGGATTGGGTTTCCGGGGCCCTTCCGCTGGGAGGAACAAAGAATACTGCTTCTCGGCTTAGCCCCAAGGCGGAGCGGGGGACTAACACCAGTTCCTGGGATGAGCCACAATCCAAAGTGGGCCATGAGTGCGCAAAGTAGCACGATTTAAGAGTTTGCAAGGTATTCGGACATCGGAGAGGTTGGTTCAGCGGCTTGACGAGGCTTGATGCATACGATGGCGAGGTCAGCTCCCAAGGGCTGAGCTTAACCTTTCTGGAGGGGATGTGGAGATGAAAACAGAACAGAGTGCCCTTCTAGAAAGTTCGGCAATGGCTTCGAGAAGGGAGGAATATTGGGGAAGGCCTAAGCGAGAGGGCAGGGAGTGTTGAGGCTTTGCATGGCGTTCGAGAAGAGAAAGTTAGTCTGATCTCAGACCCAAGAAACGGGTTCTCGAGTTATCAAGCCTACCTGGGAGGAAGAAGCTGTGCCAACCGGAAGGCGTTGGCTCCCTTCTATCCCGCCAGGATTGAAAACCTTCCATCCGATGTCCCGATATCTTCCTCATCTAAGTTTGTTTCCTTGTCTTGCGTTGTTGGTTGTTACACATTACAGGATTCGCAAATCAAAGACCTAATGGCACCAAAAACAACCTGCACAAACATCTTCAAGGGATACATTTGCCACCAGTGGGTACAACCAGCAAAGCCAGAAAATTATTCTGCATCTCGGCAGTACCCTCCGATGGGATATACCCTGAAAGGCAAGATACTTCTGGGGCTACCGCTTATGGGGCGGGTTCGTTCCGTGGTGGGTGCTCAATTGAAAGTGCTTTCACGGCTCGCTATATCGGAGATTGAAGGTCTGCCCAGCTCCATGGTCAATCGTATTGTGATGGGGGTGTGGACAACTATCCAGCCCTTGTCAGGTTGGCCACCACTTGAACGTGCTTGGCTCTCAAGGCCCCAAGTTCCAAGACGCCGAGCCTTGGTCGGAGGCTCACTGTCGACCGCCGAGCGACACTCTCACTGATCCACGAACCAACCTATCTACCGATGGGTCCCGATCATAACGGCGACCCGAGAGATGGGGTGTGCGCATGGGACCGTTGAGCTCGGGGGCCAGCCATGGTTGACGGCTTCTGCGTAAACACCGTCCAAGAACACCCTTTTCTGATGTCTGTATCCGGTCTTGACCGCATCCTGGCTTGCTGCGTCCTTGTCCTAATCTTTCCCGTTAAGTCATGAGCCGGCGTGGTAGTGAGCTAATTTCTAGGACGCAAAGGTCGCAGAATGCAGAAGGGAGCCGTCCGCATGGGCATGCCGAGGAGGGAGGGGAAAAGAATCAATAGCCCCTGCCCGCCCACCAAAAAAGCCCCAGGCTTCGAAAAGGGTTTCTAGAACGCGCGGAAACGAGACATCGGAATTGGCTGAAGCTGGGCCCATCGAGGGCCACCTAGAGAACTGCCGGGTGGATGGCTGGGTCTTGTCGCCAGTATGTAGGATGATTGTGGCAGGATTGGATTTTTTTCTCCCCTCTCCCTCGGCCGTTGTCTCCATGGTCTGTTTGGTAGTGAGGCGATGGAGACACGGCGAGGCCGGTTGGAGGAACGGCTGCTGGAGTGGTGTGGTGTCACCGGCGACAAGGGGCTTTGCAAGGGTGGTGTGGTCCGTGGCAACGGCTAACTGTCTCCTTTTGCTAGATCTGGAAGGCTTCTAGAACAGAGCGCCACTCGAACGATTGCTTCTAGAAGGGCTCCGTTTATGCTTCCATCGGGCTTCCAGAACGAGAGTCCACCTGGCCAAGAGCAGGCACACCAATCCAGGGGGAGCCAGGGATGCTAGTCGTACTGTCAAGGAAGTCCCCGTTGTCTGATCGTGGCCTGTGCTTTGTTGTTTGATGACACACTGCAGATTTTGTACGCATGTAAGTTCACCCTACCACCATATGCCAACGTCGTGAGAGCGCCAGCCGACCAGCCATGGTGCTAATAGACGGTAGCAAAGGCGGCTCCCTGCATGCCTAGGTCTTTAGCACCTCCGACTCATCCTTACATCAAGGGCCTCGGCCTTGCCAAACAGGTGTGCGTAACACGAGATCGCTGTTCCCATCAGCCGCTTGAACCTGTAGTAGGTCAAGGGTGATGGAGGAATGAAGTCCCTGTGGTGTGGCTAGTGTTGCCAAATACTAACCAACATACTTCCAGCATGACCGCCGTAGTTGTCGGGTTCATGCCGGGCGCCTCGTACCTCCCTTTAACTTCTGGCAATTTGGCTCGCTTGCGTTATTTTGCCTAGGTCTTTGTTGTGTCTGTGGCTGACTGGCTGGCTACGATATCCTATCAGAACTCGGTCGACCTCCCGGGTTGGCTCGATTGTGGCTTACTATCCATATGTCCTCGGCTGGTGTGAGCATGTTATGTGAGCTTAATTCCAAGAGGAATCAAAGTCTCCGGTATGCAAGTGAGCTGGCCGAACCGAGAGCTGTTATCCAGATACGAACTTTACGAATATGAGCGTGTGGGTTTGGTACCCGTTTGTGAATGGATGATCGACATGACAATCCTGGGTAGACAGGTCAAGGTCTCAGCCCTGTGCCACCTTCTCCGTGCTGGTCTTGTCGCCATACCAGGAACCGTTTGCATCGATTCAATTCGAAGAGTGGAGGACGGCAGTGGCCATTCCAACACGGCCACTCACATTCTTTGCTCTGGGCACCCAAAGCAAGGGGAAGGGCCCGCGGGGTCACGAGAGCAATTGATATCTCAGTGCACATGCGATTGTGGTAGATTCCATTGTCCGGAAGTGGATCGACATTGTCCGATGCGGCATGGTGAGGCTATCTTACGTCAGTTGCGTATCTGGCCATTGCCCAGGGATATTTACTCACTGCCCGGGAATAGCGTGTCATCGACATGTTCACATCGTCGCCGCTGGCTCGCTATCTTGTCACCGGAGGCAATATCGCGCCACGTCTGGATCAGATGCGGTGGTGAGTTCGGGACTAGCCTCACCGACAAGTGCCGGCAGTGATGGAAACCATCAACAAGAGAAGCTTCGTCGCGTGCTTCCAAGCTGTGGCACGCTCCCTCGAAACACGGTTTCCGGCAACCGGCCCAGTGAGTGATGTGGATTGATGGGGCACCCAGAATGCGCGGCTTGCCGTCCATCATGAGACTGCACGGAACGGCGACGGACTTGAGCCACCGGCTTGTGTGATGCCATTGGGCGCATGGCTCATCACGATCGCAGTGGCCCCGTCTTCTCCAGTCCGGGACTGCAAGGTGTGTCTTGGAGTTGCGGTGGTGAAGGAGAGTGGAGAGAGCCTGCCGCTATGACACACCTCTGGGCCAATGCAAAGTTGCCCATCAATGGCAGGGATGGAGAGAGATTCTGTTGCTAATAATTGTTCGATTCGAGACCCATCGTGGGCCGCAGTCGCTCGCCTACGCACGGCTATTCATGGTGTTTGCTTTGTCGAACTTGGGCGTGTCATCTCGAAACTGTTCGTTGACTAGGCTCGGCTGGTGCATTTTGTCTCGATTCTTTCATGAGGCAAGAGCGAGCCAGGGCATTCCGAGCGACTCGGAGCATGCAGAGAATGAAGCAACAGACATGATGCGTGGTTCGGTGAATGCCTCTGCTTCGGCTTCGGTGCGAAGTCGGCCAAGGGATGGCGGGACGTGCCGCGCTATTCACCGACCTACACCGTCATTTCCAGGGGCCGACGAATTACGGAGCAGGGACATAGATACATGGTGGGTGGGACAGCATGCCGTTGTGATATGTATCATTGCGGTGGCTATTCATGATGATGGTGATGATGATGTAGCTGGCAATTTTCTGACACAGTACTCCCGCGCTTATTAGTGGTGCGATGTGCGAGTTAGACCGGCGCCGCAAACCCAAGCAGCCGGAAAGGATGGGATGGGAAGGGACGACGAGCGACCCGCAATCGCAATTGTGCCCGCTTCTCCAAGGCGTTGGCCATACTGTATCGGATGCCGGCCAAGCGCAGAGGACTGTAATTGTCAGGAAGCGCCCGCATTGGAGACATGCCCTTGGGCGGCTTGGAGAAGAAGACTGGCCTGCACGTCTTCTCCTCACAAGACTGAGGCTGCTGTAATCACTTGGCAGACAAACGACGCAGCCAGTAGATGGGGACGACAACCAACCAAATAGGCCTGTCAGGGAGGGGAGGAAACATCCCTAGTGCTCATCGCGATCGGCCGAGCTACCGTCTAGCGGCAAAGCCAAGATGGTTAGGGGCCGGGGTTCACTCGTTGTGCGCTGCTATTCGCTCTGTTTTGCCCTTGTGCGGTTTTGCACAGGGGCTTATGACTAGGAGGCTCCACCCTCTGAGGTTCCTAGAGGGCGCCACCTGGCGCGATGATGCTCTTGAGCGGGTGGATCCCGTCGCCACGGGATGCTTGTCAAACTGGGCCTGGTACATAACAGAAGTGCGTGGTGTTGTCATCAAGTTGGGGAAGGAAAGGCGAGAAAAGACAAGGGAAAAAAAGGGTCTGCAAGATGGTAAAAAACCAGCGCCAAGCCGAGACTGGACAAAGGATAGCGGCTAATGACAACATGATCAAGGGGCCGATAAAGGACGGCGTGTTCCTACCTAAGGATTCACTAATATATTACCTTCCATGGTGTTGCTGCTATAAGCGGTTATGGCTGGAGTTTGCATCAAGGTATTGGGCCTGAGACTGCCACGCGCTTTTATAGAGGATCAGGAATGGCTGAAGGCGATGATGAACGGCCGTTGGCTGTACTATGGCCGTCCTTAGATGGGCGCTTGGTGTTGTCGCAGCCTCACACCAACTCGAGGTCAAGGCACAGGAGATGATGTTACGAACATGACAAGAGAGAAGCAACTCGCTTGGCGATCAACCCGGTAGGCAGGGACGCAGATACATAGATATCTGCACGTGAGGATAGAGCTACAGTGTACTGTAGGTGTGACGCAGGCATCCAGGGCATCATGCCTGAAGCGGCACCTAGCCGTCGATGACGATCTTTGCAGCTGGAAGATCCCCAAGCTAGAGGAAAATCTCCTATTTCCGATCAGCTATTTACGTCGGGTAAAACGGGATGTGAGAGGTACTGCAACGGTGACCAGGCCATCCCATTGCCCTCAGCGTTGATAAGCAATTGACACTCAGGCCCAATCGTTGCTTATACAGCGTACATGCGTCTCCCTCTGAGCGCCAACTACTGGACCAGGTCGTGATCACAATTCATCAATGAGCGTGCGGGGAATGCGCCCTTCGTTAGACCTCGCTGAGTGTCAATTGGGCTCTTGTTTGCACTAGCCCCCACTCAAGCGCCCGCTCATCTGGATGCCTGTGCCAAGGTTGTTGAAACTACCTGTGAAGTGGCTATCTGGCTTCAGCTTTAGCTTTAGCAGTTGATGGCAGGGCAGAAGGAAGACACCGAAGGTCCCTTGGGCTGAGCCATTGCCAGACAAAGGACCCGGGGAGGAGGATCGGAGGAGAGCAGAATTGGCATCTCGCCCAACCAGCTCAGGGACTCCCAGTCAAACAGGCCCCACAGGCCCCCGCAAGCCTCGACCATTGGCCACTGTTGCGCCTTCTAGCGTCCTTCTAGTAAGCCTCCTCCACCTTAGGCCCTTGTCTTCTCCTTGTCATGCCTGGTTTGAATCTCACCCTTCCTGTGTCATGCTCTGCTCCGAGGTCCACAGTGGCTTTCGTCAGGGCTCGGCGTGGGCAGCCCTTGTGCGATTAACGTGGTGCCCGATGCGTATTCCCGTAGAATAGGGCAGAACGAGGACCCGGGAAAGCATGTACAGTATGTTTGCATCTCTGTGGAGCTTCAATTATCTGGAAATGGAGGGGTAACTCCCTTGCTAATGTTTTGTTTTCGTGTTATTTGATACTCCGTGTTCTGTGTCATTTTTGCCGTTGAGACTGCTGCGTCACTGTCTGGTGACGGGTTCGCCACACTCAGCTCCCGGACCTGCCATCGCTTAAGCCTTACCTGTTCCACCATAGGCGCCTTACATAATCGCACGAGCGCCAACATAGCTCTCGGCGTTGTCCGTGACTTGCCTGACTGAAGATATTCGTCCGGGATTGAATGAATTTTTTCCTTCTCTTTTTACGGACCGTCTTGTTCCAAGTCAGTCAGCCACGTGCTTGAATCAGTGCCAGCGTTCCGTTCCACTCCGCTCCGTCACGCTGTCGATGGACTTTGGGTCCATGTTAGGCTCTCTGTCACGGGTGGGTTTCTTGGTCCGTTTTAACGTTGGCTGATGTGATGGATTGGGGAATTTTGTGAGTTGGGCCCCTGCCCACTAATAACAAGGCAGCCCACTCCCGACGGCCAATGTACCCGCGCTCTTCTGGGCCACAGACTTGACCTGGGGATGGTGGTTTGGCTTCCCTTGCTGGCCGACAAGGAACCTCGGGTGCAAAATATCCCCCATGCCAAGAGAGAGCTTTAATTGAACCCCTGTGCGCCTCTGGGTGCTCTTCTTCTCTTTGTTCGCAGGGAAATGGGCTTCTGAAAGGCTTCCTTGCCCCCGCCCCAGCGCCAGGCTGCAGAGCCCCCCTGCTCCAAGGATCCACAATGGAGCAAGCTGCGGTGCGACCCCTGTCACTCCTAATCACCCCTTGCCGGTCACCAGCCCTTTGCCCAGAGAGCGGCCAAGCAATCAGCCTGGGCAGCCAGCCTGTGCCGACCTGATGCTCGACAGGGGTACGTACCTTACGTATGAAGATCCATCCCGTGGATTGCAATGGATTGATCTGGGTGGAGTCATGCCGGCCATCGTGGCTTGGACGGCCAGGGCAGCTCGCGAGTGCTATTGGCTGGGCTGGCGGGCCCTTCCCTTCTTTGCACCTTCCATCGTCGTCGTTGTCGCCGCCACCGTTCGCCGCCGCCTCCGCCTCCGCCTCTGCTGGCGCCTTTGGGCTCCTTTGGTTCCGGTCGCGTCTGGCTCAATCGACTTTTTCTTGCTCGCGGTTTGTGTGTCTTACGTAGCCTGGCGCTTGTTGGCCCCCCGTTCTCGCCGTGGTCGCACCTTCCGTCCCTTACGGTAACTCGGTTGTCTCCCGATCGCCTGGTTTCCTCGCTCCCTCCGCTGCAATCGCACCCTCCACTCGCACCTGCCGTCCCTCCTCTTGCCTGTTGTTGACGTCGTTTTGTTTAAGCCCACGCCTCTTTTTACACCATCACCTCTTCCCATCCTGGTTTTGTCCTTGTCCCTCCCGTCCTCTTCATCTCCACATCAACATCCACTTCCACCCTTGGTCCTTCGGTCTGTTCCTGTCTGGCCTTCTCCTCACAAACAAACGAGGAAGGACGACGGTTAAAAAAAAAAAAAAAAAATTCCCGTCAAAGGGTCTCTTTTTAAAACAAGCTCGGCCCCAGCCCCATCACCCATTCTGGTCGCTTTTGGTTTATTTTTTCGGGTTGTTTCCCGCAAATCACGAGTGACGACACACAGCTTCAATTCCCGGCTACCACGCTCGCTCGCCAACGTCGACTATCTCATTCTTATCGCAATCACCCAGGGCGATAAACGCATCATCAACATACCTGCTTGCACCTCTTGGTCGCGGGATCAACTGTAAACTCCTTTCCCCCTCCTCCTGTTCCGAAGATCCCCAAACCCAAATCAGAGCAAAGCAGCCAACCAACCAGCAGATCTGCCGCCCTCGACTGAACCTTAACGCTCCTCCGACGCCGTGCATGCGCCCTCCGCCGCCTACGCTCCTCGTCCTTTCACTTCCGCTTTCACCTTTGGGTCTGGACCGTTTATTACACTTTGGATTCCCCAGGTCCGCATTCCTGAGATCCAAACCCGTCTCTCGCCCTGGACACTCTCGCTCCAGACATTCGGCTGTCTGCCCGATAGACTCACGGCCGGCTGCGCGCCACAAACTCTCGTCGTCTCCGTCCAACTTTGACCCTTTCGATTCCCTTCATGCCAAGTCCTTTGGCATAACCCACCATCCGCGATCCGTCCACGACTTGTCCGCGGCCCATCGTCTCCATTCGCCGGCTCACGGCTTCCACGACCCTCGCATTCCAGTCGCTTGGGACGCCGTAGCAACCCTCGACACCTCAACCCCGACGGCCTCGACCCAACCTTGCGCCATCTCCGCTTTGGGACTGATCACTCTTTAAACGCCACGCCGGCCGAGTCCTAGACAGCGTCTTGTTTGCCTCGTTCGATCACCAATTCCGCTGCCCGTCTTGTCCGTTGGGACATTTCGATCCTTTGTTCCGCGATTCGTCCCTGAACCCTCGTTCTTGGAATACTCTAAACCCAATTTCGCTGTCTTGCCTGCCATCGGGTCCCTTGTGGCACGGATTGACGCCTTAACAAGCCACCTTCCTCCACATATCTGTCGTCACCACTGCGGCCGTCCTCCAGTCCCCACACTCTTCTTGATCCCCATCGAGAAGCTGACTGGATCTTCTTGGCTGCCCTGACCTTATCGTCCTTGCGGCAGCCCTACTTCTAGACTCGGCGCCTCTTCCTGCCTCCATCATATGAACTTCTGCGCCAGTCTAACTGCGTCAGACATCTGCTACCCGCTTCGGCCGACACCTCGTACTCCACCAGATCTGCCTCCTCCATATTACTTGACCCCATCCCCTCCTCCATAAACGCTTCAGGACCTCGATCCGTTTTCCCCCTTGACCTATTCACCACTTTACGACACGGCTTGGGACGCACCGGAGCGCCCCAACCCTAGAAAGATGGGCTTGTCGCGTTCGCGGAGGCAATCCCCCGAGTGCCTCAGCCCCAGTTTACCGCCGCCATCCCCTCAACCCTCGTCCGCCTTCGAGGACTTCTTCGATGTCGACTCCCCTCCTTCGAGGCCCATGAGCGAAGCCTTCATGTCTGGAACCTCAACACCGAACGGCGCCTTGGGCTCACGACCACCTTCTCTGACCGAAATCCTTCTCGATGTCGCCTCGCCACCATGGACGCTTAGCGCCTTCATGGCTTACCTCTCTCAGAATCATTGCATGGAGAGCCTTGAATTCACCCTTGACTCACAACGATATGCCGCATTTTACAACGAAATGATCACCGACACCTCGAACCGCACACAAGAGAGCCAGGATCGCGTTTGTGTTTTGTGGGAGAAGCTCATGCAGGTCTACATCATCCCTTGCGCCCCAAGAGAGGTCAACATCCCCGCTCGCATCCGAGATCAGCTGCTGAACCTTCCTTGTGGCCCTACGCCACCACACCCGGCCCAACTGGACGAGGCTGGTCGGATCCTGTACGAGCTGATGAACGATTCTCTGCTTGTCCCCTTCCTCCAGTCTGTCACCCCTATGCAGCTCGATGGGCCTTCCAATGAGGGCATGCGTGGATCTCGTCGATCTTCCAACAGCAACAGCCACATGGGTGCGCCCGTTCGCTCGATGAATTCGATGCACCACATTGAGCCAGATACCTTGACTGATGATAGCGACTGCAACTCGCCCCAAGGCACGGAGCCAATGACACCCCCGACAACGCCGCCTACATCTGAGTGGACCTTTAACACTTCTCCTGGCGGCCTTCAACGTGCCGTTGCTGCGCATAACAAAGGATGGAAGAAGATGGGTGCAAAGCTAGGCTTCAACCGAAAAAGCTCGAGAACTCGCTCCACCCCCACATCATCTCACCCAGCCCATGAAGGTCTTCATTTGCATCACGACTCTTTATGAGGGTCACAGGTCGTGTCGTTACCTGAATCGCCCAACTATGTCGACTGTACCGATGAGGACTTGCAAGAGACTCATGGGTCAGGAGGCTCATACCCTGGTCACCCGCTGCCTGGCCCTATTCAGGCAGACGACGGTTGGAACCGCAACCCTGACCTCAGACAAGATGGTGGTTCTAGGGACGGCACGGCCGCAAGACCGGATACCGCTCGAAGTGGTGGGAATTCGTCACTTGTGCAGAAGAATATTAGAATGAGGCGACGGATCCCCAAGTCTTCAGAGCCTATGGACTGCCTGCAGTCAACTAGCAGTACCTCCACACCCAGGTCTCAGGAACCCAACTCGCCGGTCACTTACTATCATTCTGGCCCACTTCTTGCGTCGCTGTCAGCTACCTCCCTAGCAACAGACAGCGGCCACGACAACTTGGACTTTTGCTCAACCCCACTGAGCGACGTGTCCAATTATCTACCGACTCCTGCTCAAAGCAGCGAAGATATGGATTACCCGGTGACAACCTCGGATAACAGGGCTTTTCGCTATGCCTCTCCTATGGAGGATATGTACGGATGGGATGCCGAACTCGATCGGCGGAAATTCCCCCCAAGCCGTTCCTCGATGAGCTCTAGAGAGGACCTTGATACGATTGCCCTAAGCTACAGACGAGCCAACGGCAGCAAAGCTAGCCTCCTCCAACGAGTGTTTCGCGTTGGATCATCTTCGTCTATGGGCAAGTACGAAACGGCGATCTGAGGTCATATTCCTCTGTAGTTTGGCTTGGTTCGAAAGTCGTTGTTTGTCTTTACCTTGTTTTCTTTTTGGTTTTCAATTACGTTTGGAATCTTGGTTGCGTGCATGAACATCATACAGAACATTCATAGAAGGTTATGGCGACGTATAGCAGGCGAGGCGTTGTGGGGATTTTTCTGGGTTTCATTTTCACGCAGCATTGATGGGACTTTGAGTTGGTCGAACTCTTCTATTCTTTGGCGAGACTATTTGGCTCTGTGTGTACGCACCAGGCCGCTCATCTGGGGGTTTTGGATGATGATGAGATTGCATTTTCATGGGGAGACAAATGACCAGGCGGGTGCAAAAGAATGCCCCGGGTAGCCGGTCTAACGACGATCACGGCCATTCTATTTTACACGTTGGACGGGGACAAAGAAAAGAAGAGATGGACAATGTTTGCTTTGGTAGCCACGGCGCATCTGATACCTCCCCTTTCCTCGGCTAGGAGGGGCCTGGACGTAATGTCTAAAATACACAAAAAGAAGCTGCCTATTCCTGCACCACACCACCATTCCTCTCCTCCTTGTCACATTTGCAAAGATGCATGTCGTTAAAAATTCCAACGAGACTATTGTAGACTAGTCGACACTGACGACAGGTAGACAAGGATGCGGGAAGCAAAGGGTGGCGCCTGACAGAAACATTAGGTGCGCGTGCTATGGAATTGTGGAATGGTTCTAGCCACGATGGAGAGGATGGCTTCATGTTTAACCTGAACATCTCCTTTTCTTTACAATGGCATGCTATACTATCCAGTTTCGTGCCAATTACGCGCTTTTGATCCTAACAGCGTCCATCCTTTGCAACCCTGATCCCATGATGCTATGCCCTCAAACCCTCCATACGGTCAGGCGATATCAATGTTGGTAACGGACGGGGGAAAGTCCCAAGATTTCCCTGGAGACAATTGCCATAATGACCCCTGGAATAATCATCCGTAACTAATGCAAGCTCTTATTTCTTCCCCGTATGGCTGTCCTCGCAACTCCTTAAGTGTCATCTTACTCCTCCCCAGTAGGCTTGTCGTGACGCGAATACATTTTCCACTCTAAAGAATTGGCGAAGTCAAGTTTTCCCTGCTCAACCTGCTTACGCGTCGCTGTGAGCATGGGCTTTGGCAGACCCATCGATTCCAAATAGGCAACCGCTAGAAATATCAGGTCAGCATACGATGGCCCTATTGTAGGCAGAAACAAAGGTGAAGTGGTAATGACACATACATTCTCTCCACTCAAGCTCCTGTCGCTGGCGGTTCCATTTGAGCTCTTCTGCCATAATATCTACCACCTTGGGGAGAGCTTCGAGAGCTGCTTGAGCATTGAGGAAGGCCAATCGTGTGCGTCGAGCAAGAACATCAACCGCAGTCTGGGCATACTCGTGTCGAACTGCGTAGCGGATCTCGCCGTCAACAAAGGGATAGAGCTGGGAGATGCGTTCACCACGAGCAGGGAAACGCTTGTCCGTGAGCTTGCACAGGGCTGCCACGGTCCAGGCACGATCGCCATATGACTCGGTCAAATGTTTGGCGACTTCAGTTTCAACTCCAAAGTGCTGGATGAGGGGGATGAAAAGGGTGTTGCTGAAACCATGGGCACCGACCAGGCGGACCTTGTGCGTCTGGCATGTGCCGTCCAGGATGGCACCGTCGTCGATCATCTCGGTTCCGCTGACACGAGGAGCATCGCTCACGGGCTTGGGCTTAAGACCAAATTCGCTGACGGCAGCATCCACGCACTCCTCGGCCATTTGGCGATACGTGGTCCACTTGCCACCGGCGCAAGTGAGCAAGCCCGACGGGGCAACATCAATTAGGTGGTTGCGTACTAGGGATTCGGTGTTTTTGGCTTTAGGATCCTTGACGAGCGGGCGGATGCCTGACCAAGCGGCAAGCACGTCACCTCGTCGCACGTTGATCTCGGGGGACAGGTAGTGGCTGACCTCGCTCAAGATCCACTCGATCGACTTTTCGTCAGGCAGGGGATTTGGTGAGATGGTAGACGGGGAGTCGGTAGTACCGGCGATGGTATTTCCTTGCCAGGGAAGGAAAAAGATGACTCGGCCATCTGATGTCGAGGGATCAATCAAGCCCATCTTGCCGGGACTGAAATAGCCAGGGAGAATGACATGAACACCAGAAGCCGGGGCAACAATCTCCCTGCACTGTTGGTCGTCCATCTTACGAATTGAGTCGGTGAAAGGTCCAGTACAGTTAATGATGCTCTTGGCGCGAACTGTGATATCCTCCGCTGGCCGACCGTCTTTAGCTGCGACGAGGTCCTTGACCTTGGCTCCGCAGAGTCTACCCTGGTCGTCCTTCATCAGACCTGTGACCTCGGCGTGGTTGACAACGGTTGCACCATAGAGGGCGGCAGTCATGGCGATGGAAACGTTCATGCGTGAATCGTTGTGAGCGCCATCATAGTACACAAGAGCGCCGACCAAATCGGTCTGCTTCAGCATAGGGAATGCTTCGAGGGCTTTGCTACGAGTCAGGAAATATGAGCTTTCGATGCCCTCACTGCCAGCGAGGAAATCATAGAACTTGGTCCCCGCCCAGTAATAAGGAGCCTTCCACCACTTGTCGAGAGGGAGCATAATAGGCAGCCAAGAACTCAGATGGGGAGCCGTCTGGAGGAAGTACTTGCGCTCCTTGAGAGCTTCCTTAACAAGCATATACTGATTGTAATCAAGGTTCCACACGGCTTTCTCGAGGTAACGAACTCCACCGTGAACAAGTTTGGTGCTCTTGCTACTGGTACCACTGCTGAAGTCGTCGCGCTCGACCACGGCGACTTTGAGACCACGGGTGGCAGCGTCGAGAGCAACACCGGTACCAGTAGCACCACCTCCAATGATGAGCATATCATACTCCTGAACGTCGGGACGAGAGCTGTCGCGAAGCTGCTTTAATTGTTCGTCGCGCGACTTGACGCGGGGGAAACGGGGCAACTTGAAGGTGCCATCTGCGCCAAAGGTAGGGGGTGGAACGGCAGGAGAAGAGTGCCCAGTGAAATCGCGAGGCCGATAGCTGTAAAGTAGAATGGCTCCGGAAGTAGCAACGGCCCCGGGAAGCAGAAAGCGGCGAAAGATGCCGGATCGCGCCCCGGCGGCGGGCGACATGGCGAGGTTGAGGCCGCACAGGGGCCGGAACCGGAGCCCAAGCTTAGGTCAGTGCCGAAGATGGTGCTGGAGGGCGCCGCGCCCAGAGGCTGGATAAGCAAGTATAATTCGTATCCAAGATATCGCGACCGTGTTCAACAGACAGGAACTCGTAGGGTCCGTGGTAAGGGGGGGTAAAGGCGTTGGGAGGGCGTTCCTCTCAGGTTCGTTGAAGGGTAAGGATAACTAGAGCAAGCTAAAGAATGAAGTGTCGGGGCGAGAAGAAGGAAAAAAGAAGAGACAGAAACGGAGGAACCGAGGACAAGGTTAGAAGGGATGATAAAAAGGGGAGGAGAAGAGGGCCAAAACGAAAGAAGAAGAAAAGTGGTGAGAAGATGATGAGCACGAGTCGCGACTCGACGACTCTTTCGCCCAGCTTTGACACATGCAAGAGCAAGAGCAAGAGCAAGACCGGGAGCGCAACTTCTATGCGACCTGCAGCTGCGCTGAGAAGGTACGTCACTGGGTCAATTGCTGTGGGGGAAGGTGGGAATTTCGTGGGAACGGCTGCACTTTCCCTCAAGGTTTTATCCCGCGTTTGGCCTGCAGGGACTTGATGTGGCCAATTGAACAACTCGCGTGGGAGATGCTCCGTCAACCGTCTCCGTTATAATATGGGCTTTTTCCCACTCGGCAATGGAGTCGTTGACGGTCACCATTCATCACGAGGCCCAGCACCGGCTCATGGATGGATACAAGTGCCGCTCCATACAGTACATACGGAGGGATGGGAGGGGAGGGGAGGGGAATTGGAGATTCGATCCGCCAGGACAGGGGTAGTTTGCTTCCTTCGCTGCCGTCTGGGCGCACCTGGGCTGGTACCTACTTGCCTATGTACACACATGGGTACATGGTGGACCCTCGAATCCTCCGGCTGCTCTCAAGTTTGGGGGCAATTTCGTCTGGACACTCCTGTTGGGGGGACCAGGAACCAGGCCGTCTCATCCAAGAGCATGGGCAGCCTCCCAGACTTCTCCGGCTTGTTCCTTCTCTCCACCTGCAACTTGCATCCGGACCTATCTGCGCTCATCCGCCTGTTCAACGGCTTGCGGCCAGCACATCCTGATATTTCCGGCACGAGAATCAATAAATGCAATCCGAATTGGGGGCATGCCTTCTCGAGATGGTAAAGGCATTTTCCCACCAATCAACAGCTCCAACTGACTCCCCCATTCTCCCCATCTCGGCTTCCCCCCCCCCCCAAAATCGCAAAAGCAACTGCAACCCTCCCGCAACATCAACCCTCCGACACCTCGCTCGCATCGACATTATCCCGTCAGCTCATCATTGACAGGGCCAGGGTCCTCTCTAGCAAATTCGTTCAATTTTCGATCCCCCGGTCTGCACCGGGGCCGATGGCCATCTCCGGCCCAAACCCCACACCCGTCTATTGCCGGTGTTTCTACTCAATCAATATCCATCCAACCCAACGCCGTTGAACAAATCGTCCTCCGCTAAACACTCCCAGGGGGCCGAAAGATCTAAAGGACTAAGTGATATATACAATGTATAAGCACGCACATCGTTCCGGTGTTGCACTGATGTTCTAACTCAGCGGCTTTCCACCGTTTCCGCAAACAAGACGTCGACAAACGACGCAACATGACTGGGAACACCCTTGCGCGCCTCGACACCGTTGGACACGTGAGGACCAGCCTGCACGTTAGTACCAACATGGCCCACCGACTGCAGTTCGATGCCGGTCGCTGGCGACGGTTTGGAGTTCGTCTTCTCCATCGTAACGGTATCTGAACTCTCGGTATCATTTTGCGCCATTGTCGTTTGATTTCCCTCCTCAACATCTATGGTAATTTCTTGAAACACCATTATGCCCCCATAAGAAGGAGGTGCTTGGGGCGACTCCTCTGGTGCCCGGCACGTTCCTGAATCATTCGCCGAATCTATGGATCGAGTCCGGTTACCGCCTTCCGGTGGACAGAGATTGATGGTCGAGCTTGAGCGTGTTGAGTCAGACGATGGAACTTGCCGTCCTGCAATGACTGACATGGACTTTGCTTTCCGTCGAGCATACCCTGGAGGGTGTTGTCGTCCAAATCGCCGTAGTTTGGAGGTCAGCCCTGCTGTATTACCCTTAGACTCTTTCCGATAATCCATCGTGTTGGCAACATGTCCGAATTCTTGGTGGATCCCTCGCATAAACTCGTGGTGAAATTGCGTTGACACTTGGCGCATCCTGAAGAAGCCTAACGGCACAAACTCGCAATTGGGGCTTGTCAACACCGAATGAATAGGAATCACAAGCCGCATCGTTATCATAGTGGCTTCTGCTCTTCCTTCTTCCCCATGACAAGGAATACGGACGATTGTTGGTGTCATGACTGCGTCCTCGAAGAGGGGTTCTTGGATCCATTCTCTCAGAGACTTGATGGTGTCTGATAGATGTCCGGCAAACTCTGCTTCTTGAGTGTTACACTGCAAATTCTCCTTGCATTTCTGGGCAATCTTTGATACAGGCATATTTCCAAACTTCCCGAGGTAACGAATGTGCCAGTCTTCAAGGGATTTGAAAGGGAGGGCCATGGTAGGAAGCAGACTTCGCGCGCCCTTTCTTACAAGGACCTCGAATCCAGAACCGACTCGAGCTCGGACTGCAAAGAATCCCACATGAACGCCTGGGAGTGTTTGGTTCGGTTCGCTCGTATAAGTTGCCATATCCTGGAGTTTCGTCTCGAATTCGTGGCTCTGTATCTGCATGCTCGATCTGATGATGTCGCTAACCTGGTGTAATTCAGCGAATCGATAACCAGCTGATACCAATCGCTCAGAGTCCCGGTCTGATTCGGCACGGCGGACCAGAAACATCAAGGACCCGCGCCCGTAATTGTGTTGCAACATACCAATGCCCTTCTCCGCCATGTCCGGGCTACCGTGGCTGTCCTCGTTGGCATCACCGCTATTGGAAACAAGGCCTGTATGGGGGGATTTGTATAGCTGTTGCCTCGGGCGCTTTCCATTCTCGCCCGTGGGCAGGATGTCGTCCCACAGTACTCCAACTGACGTGAGATCTTCTCGAAGTCGGTCAGCTAGGGCGGCGGCGGCGAGACAGAAAAGTTCTCGGAAGATCATGTCGTAACTCTCTATCATTTCGCCATGCTCGTTCACGAGTTGAATTCCACGCCGCCCGTCCTTGTGTGTGCGAGAGTGAGGAAGCTGGGACACGTGTTGCCTCATGCCTTCAACGAGACTTGAGATCATACTCCAGTTCCTTGATGCTTGAAACATCCAGTGGAAAAGTGGGTGGCCGATGCTGAACCCTTCCTTGGTATTCTACTCTGGTCAACTGTAGTTCTACGGGCATATCGTGACTTAATGCTCACCTTTTCCAAAAAAGAGTCGGTCACGACTGTGCTCGGGATGTAACCATCGGGATCGACAAGAATTCTCCCTGCCTTGTCGAAAATAGCGGCTCCAAGTGCGATCTGCTGGGCACGGAGGGCTGACCTTCTCAAATTCCTCGCTCGAAGAGTGGCTGACACAGCGATAACGAAGCATGCACCCAGAGACTGCTCCGGATTAGCCATGTCGGTTGCCTCCCGGGAACCTGATCAACTTTTCTACTCACCAAGCAGATAACCACAACAACTGTAGCTGTCCTCGACGGCTCGTTGCCATCTGGTTTGATCTTCACAAGTCGATAACGAGTCCCTACAGCTGCACACCAATGCATCCCAGATACAGCACCAGCGAGCACCACGGCCGAGATGACTCGTTTCCACCATGAGTTGGCCCACATAGCCCTGAAGACGAAGAACATAGCCAAGGCGACGTTACTGGCAACGACAGCGATGATGGCAGAGCCCACGACATATGCTGGCCGATAGACACATGTGTAGTTATCGATGGAAGCGTTGCCGAGGTAGTGCATTCCACAGACGGCAGTGCCGCAAAGGACACCACCGCTACTAAGCCTCCACCATGAGACGACATTGTTGGTGCCGACAGCGATAAAGGCAGTAAGGAGCACTAGGATGGGAACGAAGAAAGATACGGCCGTGAACCCGCTCGAGTACGCAACCTGCAGGTCTGACTCTCCGTGGGCAAGATCGATGGCTCGGTTACCGATGAAATGCTGCACAATAAAGAGACCGATAAGCCTTTAAAGAGTAATCAAACACGAGATGGACAAGGACAAACCATGCACCAAATAGACACTCCGCCCATAGTTACAGCAGAGCCGACAAGCAACACACTATTTCGGTCAATACCAGGTTCACCTGTGCTGACTCGTGACTATGCAGGGAGATACATACTGGTTGAAAAGACCTCGAAGACCAGTACGCCGGTTGATCAACTCAAGTGTCGAGGCAGCACCGACGAGGCTGACGACGTAACTGAGAGCTACGAAGCCTGCATTGTAACTCTGGGGCACAATATGGCCCTGGTACTCACGGAGCAAGTCTTGGGTAGACATGGTGGACAGAGGACACCCGTAAAGGAGCAGCGGCGGGCTGCTTCCGCCGTGTGTTTGGGGGGAAGAGCGAGGATCCTCAGTTGACGAGAGAAGACATGACGGGATGTGGAAGGTTCTTAACAGGCACTTGATTCTAGTGGAGGTTTGTCATGTCGCTCTGGCCACCTCTTTCAGCTTTGACTGGAGCTGGGTTGTTCTCTCTCCAGCAGTTGGGCTGCCATGCTTCCCCAAGGGAGCCAGATACATGTCGAGTGCTCACACTCTCGGACTGGTACTAACACAAGCAAAAGGTGGGCATGAGGTGATGTTAGTGCGGCGCTTGGCGTTCAATCGGTGCCATCGGAATTGGAGTGCAGGTACGATTTCTCCTTGGGCTTGACCAATGAAGGCATGGTCACCAAGTAACAGTGGCTTGAGGGCTGCTCTGATGGGATAAGTCGAGTGCACTAAATCGAGCCATGTATTCGTGCAACGGGCGCGGGATACCTCGACTAGCGTTGGCAAAGCTGTCAACGTACCTCGCCTGTCGCTAATCCGACCTGAGGGGCTTCTCTGGGGAGTGACAAAAACTCAGACGAGAGCCAGGAGACATCGTGTGTGTGTGTGGTCGGTGGACATAGATGCACTCTTTCATGCGAAACGACCATGCTCCTAGGACCACGCCATGACCTGACCACGTACCCGGGACTGGGACTCGAAACCGTGGGATATTTTCCCAAATTCTTTTCTTTTTCTTCTCTGCCTTCCTGTCATGAGAAAGTAAACTGACAAACCACCTCGGGGCTGGCAGCTGAAAGCGGGGAGAGTCCAGCAGAACTACGCTGCAGGGAGGGGTGGAGGATGGGATAGGTCAATGTCTGAGAAAGAGCCAGCCCTCACGAGGCAAGTCCTTGCCAATTATTCGTCCATGTTGGCGCCTTCGACAGTCCAAGATGCAGGCTTGGTGTAGGCCAAGAGGCATAGCGCAGAGCTTTGCTCCAGCATGCTGCAAAGGGAGACGACAGGAGAACCCGGGAGAGGAAAAGGCAAACTACGAAATAGCATGGAAGGCACACACGAAAAGAGGGAGAAGGACAAAGTTGTCCATGGATATCCATACCGACTCCCCAAGACGCGTCTGCCATGGATCACACTTTGGGACCTCGCTCCGTCGAAGCCGAGGCGGTGCGATATCTTTCCGATCCAGGAACACGGGAAAAGAAGCGATGTTACCATGAAGTGGTCTATCGAGGGGCCATCCCAAGACTGCGGCTTACCATGCCATCGGGAGACTGCAGCGACGCGACGATTGGATCGTGGGCTATGAACCTGGAGGGCATGGATCCATTCTTGTGCTTGCCGATGTACCATAGATTTGGCCGCACCTATGGCTGCACTGGGTTGAGTCATCCTGATTGCTGGTGAGCTGAGTCCTGGGTGATCTAATCCATAAACTGAACAGGGGTGTTCCGTACCTGTATGACCCGCACACCGTGGTAATTATGAGGCGTCTTCCGTCAAGCCTCCTAGCCCTCCCATTGCGGGAGGGGCGGGGCGAGATCTCATCAAAATAGCCGTCTTTGAAATCAAGATACCGCAGCGCCACCACTAGCTGAGTATCCCTGTACAACTTGTCTTGCAACTCTCAGGTCGAGCTCATCTGTTTTGTTTTTGTTTTCCATTCCCTTTGCTCTCGCATTGCTTCTTGGCCGGTGGCGGCGTTGTTTCGGGAGCCTGTATCCTCGCAAGCCACCGTAACCGCTTCAAGTTGCTTTGTCATACTCGGGACCGATGTGCCAAGAGTTGGCTTTAACTTGTCAAACCGTCGATCCGAGCGCAGTTCTCGGTAGTCGGATCTTGTTTGGAAGCTCAGAGCTCACCTGGAACGGGGGGGAACCAGCCCAAAGCTTAGTTCGACTCAGAGGAGGATAGGTGCCCTCGATGGGCTTGAAGGAGGATTCATAATGGATGGATGTTCGAGCCTTGGTTGGTTATGAAGTCAACTTGCTTTGCTGGCCACTCTGCTCCATAGATAGGACCTTGGGACCGTCGAGTACAGTTGTCAAACAGCCATGACACCCACCACTCTCTGGGTTTAAAAGCGCGTTTCCAAACCTCCGTGCCCTCGACGATCTTGCTCCATGATTGGATCGCAACGCCCACACGATGATTCTAAACGAGCCGGATTTTGATATGGTGAGCTGATTCGCTATGGTGGCACTCCGCTCGGGTCTTTTACCCGTCATTTATAGCGCATCGCATATCGAGGGGGAAAAAAGGCAAGATTGAGGGTAGGAGTGGATCTTGTGAGCCCGTGCTTTTTTGTTGCCGCCATGCCACAAGCCCCTAACAGAATCACTAACAACCGAGGCGTCTGCAAGGGATAACAAATCCCTCCTATCGTTCATTCTGTCCGGGCATCGTTACGAGGCTTGCTAGCCCCTGGCGAATCCATTTCCGCACTGGCACATTCTCAGGAACCAGTGTGCGGAGCAAGCCTCTCACAAGGTTCCGGGAAGTTCAACAAGTAGCCCAATTTGCCCCAACCCATGGATACATAGCATCGATTGAGCCCCCGTCGCAAGCTGCTTGGGCAACCCTGTCTCAGGTGACGACTGCCCAGATCCGCTCCTAAATGCTCCTTGCTTTTTGTCTTGCCTCTATTCGTGTGACAGCTCTTCTGCAAGCCGCGTCAGGTAGAAACAACGGATCTCGGGAGGCAACCGATCAAAACTTTTAGCTATCCGCGTAACATCCTGTCTCCCTTTCTCATACGCGGCCAAGTCTCTATTTCCATACACGTCTCGGCCAGTCGAATATCCGCTCTCGAGATCGCGGAAGAAGACGTTCACCGCAACACTTAGATCAGTCGTTGGAGTTGCTGTGTGGGACCACATCGCCGGGAGGAACAGAACGTCGCCCGGGTTCAACATGGCCTCGTGAGGATGAGTCAACGGTAGTCGATGCTTGTCAAGAGCTGAAAAGACATCAAGACTCGAACTCGAAGCACCAGGTGCAAATGCCAAATGGTTGACGTCTGTGGGCGGGAAGAGAATCATGCGCTTCGAGCCGCGTATTTGGGTGTATACATTAGCCATGACCTAATCCAAACGTTAAACAATGAAACCTCTGGCTGCCGTCATCGTGGGACAACATACATCGTAATGAAGCCACATGTTGGCTCGGCCAGATATTCTCAGTATGGAGCTGAACGATCGATCAGTGATGTGATTGAGTTCTGGTGGCAGTTTAAAATCTTCAGCAAGTGACGGAAAGTCATCGGCCAGGTTAGCCGGGGTTTCGGAGGGCTTCTGTTCAGAGAGGGCACGGAGGTAAACGCCTTCTCCCTTTGCTGCTTTATCCATGAACACCTTGAAAGTCTCGGTGATGTAGCGAAAATTCTTGGAGTTGAAATCCAGTTTGCCTGTGTCTGATTGGCATTCGTGGATAATGATCTAATAGTTCTTCTTGTTTAAGTCTGGCACATTCAAGTTGCGATTTGTCTGAACAGTCCTCACGTACCTCTTTTGTCTCGCCCAAACAGTCAACCATATACTCTGGTGACCATTTCTCTACGCATCCACCTAGATCCAGTCCCTCAAAGATAACAGGCCTCCTCTTCTGGATTAGTTCTTCCACACCATCGCCTGGCTTTAGTTGGATGCGTGGGATCTTGGTGATTGAGGCTTCGGCTGGGAGAACGAGCCGGTTCGCGCTGCCAGCGTTCGGGTGTGTGAGCCTAGGAGAGTCCACATATTCGACCCCAATGGGCCTGTCGGCTGAAAATCGTGCATCGAGGTCATTGGGTGCAACTTTAGTAAAGTCAACTGTATAAACACCGGTGTCCCAACATGTTCCCATGGAGAAGCATGTGGCTCCTCCCCCCAGGATGATGAGGCGATGCTCCAGAGAAATAGCTGCAGACCCAACCATGAATGGCAATCGCTCAGTTTGATCACCGAATGTTACCGCAAAGGTGTTCAGGCGAGATTCAGATAAAGAAACGCAGAAAACAGTCTGACCCTGGACGGATGGGTCTTGTCCTACGCCGCCGCATACAATATTCCAGGGGCCAATGCTCACCAATTGGGCCCCAAAGGTGGTTAACGCCCAAGAGTGGCTGTCAAAGTCCTCAAGAGGTTTGAAAGAGATGAGTGGCTGTGATCAGTGGTCAGTAAATCCCATGTTTATAAACAGCACGAACAGCTACCGAAATGAAAGTACGGTAGACTACGTACCTCAGCGCCGGTAACGTCAAGACACCAAATACGAGCACTGTTGCTAATTTCTCCATCTTTGGTAATACCACCAGACAAAAAACCATAGAATATACCAGGTTTGCGGGGTGAGTCCGACGAAGCAAAGGCGATGGCCCCAAATGCAGGCTCAGGAGCAACCCCGGAGACCACACACCTGAGCCATCCTCTGACAGGATGAAACACGAAATAGCTTGGTGATATCTTAGTTGGTCCTGTCTTGCCACCCAAGACCAGACTCAGAGATGAACTTGGGAGACGAAGGGCAGAGTGCCTGTACAGTGGGACAGGGAGGTCGAACGACCTCTCCCAGCAATTCGAATCTTTCTTGAACAGCCAACAGTCAGCAAAGGCTTTTGATGGCGAGGCACGGCCTCCAACAAGAAGAACTCCGAAAGATCCTAGGTCCGTAAGAGTGTGGCACAATCTTGCAGACGGACCAACAGGGGCCATCTCGAAAGGAAAGTGCCTTCCTTGAATAGAATAAACGTCGCATGAATCAAGTCTCCCATTTATTCCCATTCCTAGCATGTGGATCAAGTGACTGCCTCCTTCTGGGCTTGTGGCTATCATGGGTGCGCCAAATCGACGTTTGGGAGCGCCCAATGTGCCCATAGCATTCATATCCAACCTCACGAGGCGGTCAGGAATAGAGAATTTGCCTCGCTGTCCAGCAACAGCTTGATCGCTTTTCTTGCTTGCTGTGGCGTGCATGATAAAGTAGTGTCGCGCGAAGAGAACGAACTCTTCCCATTCATCGAACGGCTCGATATCATCTAGTGCCGCCCTCTCGGACGAATCGAGAAAGACCTCACTGTTCCAGGCCTCCCAAAGATCCCAAAGATCAACATGACCCCAGCCTCTGTCTTGAAATCTTCGTCGCTGGCTTTCGAGGGTTTGGTACTGATGAACAGATTTGAGCGAAGTGTTAAGCTTGTTGAAGTGATTCAGCATGGTCCTGGCAAAAGGGTGTTCAGGGCCGTGAGGGAGGATTTGTTCGAGAAGACAAAATTCGGCTATGTAGGATTAGCCTTGGAACGGCACCATACTTGGACTATAAAAGGAAGAAAGGGAAGATTACCTTGACCAATAGAACTAGTCCACTGGATGAGGATGTCAGCCGATGCCGTGTCCATGTACGTAACCGAGACTTCAGCAACAAACAGCACTGAACAGTCAGACAGGGAAAGGAATGACTCGAGGCACTTGCGTAGAGAGTCAAGCTCACGGAGATCGCATCCAATCTGACAATACTTTTCGCTGTGGAGAAGTAGATGATCTGTGTCGTTGTTGCTAATAAAGGGATCGGGTCCAAGCAGGTCCCTCAGTTGTGGCGTTGCCAGAACGATTGCCCGTTTCTTTCGAATCAGATCCGGGTAATCAACATCGATGAATATCGTATCATCGCAAGAGCTCCCATAACGGTGGTGGCATTGCCAGGGAAGAACGTCGCTTTGTGAATGCGGTAAGTGTCTGGGCTCACATATCAGGTTGAGGCCTGTACTAACCTTCCACACCCGAGATTGATGACAACCTTCTTGTGACCAAGGTTGGGAGAAGTGATAAATTGGCGTACAATTACATCAATGGCCCTTAATCTTAACCAGTATCCGCGATTGATCAGGGGCGCTCTTCGCTGGAACTTTGTAACAAAGTAACGGAAGAAATGGAGCTCGTTAGGATAGTAGAATCGTTCGACGCTTCGCTTAGAGACGATGCTACTACTGTTTGTCTGAGCGCTGTCAGTGGCCATGATAAAGGTATTAAAAGTAGATTCAAGGCCTATGCATTCGCTATGAGATGAAAATGAAAGCCTTACCCCCATGATCAAGTCATCAATTGCCTGAGTCTTGGCCGGCCGCGAAGGCCCAGGTTTCTGTTTCGTCATGTTGATTGATCGAGGGTTTGAAAGCGGTTGGTTGATGGGGATGGCCGGTCGAGACACGGACTGAATCCCTGTCAACTGCTGAGATAACAAACCCTGAACGCTGGTGGAGGCTGCAAAGACTTGGGTAGGTCGGTCGGCACAGAGTATGAAGGTGAGAAGAAGCCAAAAATGTTAGTGAATTGTGTATCGGCGTAGGGCGATAGGTACACCGACTAGGTACCCCCTTCCAGGTTCTTTACCTACCTTAGCGCACGTTCGTTTGCAGCGTTGCACCGCTAGGGAAGTAGCCGCCTGCGGACAGTCGACGTCACGAGATGAGATGAAATACTCCAGTGGAGCTTCAAGAGCCCGTGCGTGGCAGAGTCTTATCTCGCCGCCGTTGTTGAGGCTTCTACAAAACCATCCATCCAAGAATCCGATGTGTTGATTTGTTTGCAGCGGCTTGTCGAACGCACTTGCTGGTTGGCAGGCAAGCAAAGGCAGGCAGGCAGGCCGCTTCGATTGGGACCGAGCCTCCCCCTCCTCCGCCTCCACCTCCGCCTCCACCCCACTAGGTAGGTAGGGAACTTGGGTTAGCAGGTACTGCAGCTGTCTCCCGAGCTCCGACTCTCCCCTCTCTCACCATCGCCATCACTCTAACCAGTTCAGATCCAGGCCTCTATGCTTGGTCTTCTTTCCATCTCTGCACCTCTCTAACCCTTTGTCCCTGTATCCCATCGACTTTTACGAACCCCCGCGATCGTCAGCCTTAGACTTCGAGCCCACAGACGACGAAAGCTGCCGCGGCGCAGTCTCTATTGCCTACCTACCCTCCAACCCAGCCTCTCGATAGCAGCCTAGCCAGTCCACCCAACACTTCGCTTCACCAACCTCACGCCCGCGTTCTCGAGGCCATGGTCAGCGCGCTAGCGTAACGCTTTCCGCGTAGCATCATCCTTCTCGGTAGCTCTCTCTATCAGTCTCGACATCAAACCGGGTCCCATCCCGTGAACTTGACTACGCAAGGACCTTCCAAGCTCCCGAACCAGTTCTCGACCGACCGAAGCGTGCACCACACTCGTTGAACTTACCCACGCAAGCTCATCAAGTCACCATGGCGAACCCAACACTCAATTTCATCACTTTCAATCAAGACCATAGCTGTCTTGCTGTCGGTATGTCTTCGCGTACCTACAGCCCATGTTCCAGCTAACTGAGCGCCTTCCCATCTGTAGGTACTTCCAAGGGCTTTCGCATCTACCACACCGACCCATTCTCGCGAATTTTTAGTAGCGATGATGGTAACATTGCAATCATTGAAATGTTATTTTCTACCTCCCTCGTCGCTCTTATCCTCTCTCCCCGGCATCTCATCATCCAAAACACAAAGGTATTTTGGATTCCTGCCGTGGTAACAGATCGCGTAACTCACATGTTCACCAGAGGGCCTCCGTTATCTGCGAGCTAACCTTCCCTTCCGCTGTGCTGGCTGTCCGACTGAACCGAAAACGCCTGGCCGTCGTCCTCGAGGAAGAAATCTACCTTTACGACATCAGCAATATGAGCCTTTTGCATACTATTGCTACATCACCTAATCCCTCCGCCATATGCGCCCTATCACCGTCCTCCGAGAATTGCTTCATCGCCTATCCGCTTCCGAAGCCTCGAGAAGACCCTGACGCGCGCCGACCAGCTCACGCTCCTCCCCAGTCAACCTTTGTCGCCCCGACTTCGGGTGAAGTTCTTGTCTTCGATACCCTTACGCTGAAAGCTGTCAATGTTATCGAAGCTCATCGGTCGCCATTATGCTCTATTTGTCTCAACAATGAGGGGACTTTGCTTGCCACGGCTAGCGAGACGGGAACTATCATTCGCGTCTTCTCGGTGCCCAAGGGCCAGAAGCTCTACCAATTTCGGCGCGGTACTTATCCTTCCACCATCTACAGCATGTCCTTCAACCTGAGCTCTACCCTCCTCTGTGTCTCATCAACATCGGATACAATTCATATTTTCCGACTCGGAGTTCCCCCAGGGAATACCACTCCAGCCGGTGCGCCCATTGAGCCTCCTGCATCCCAGCGACAGGATCGATGGTCCCGGGCAAGGAGCTACGACGATCCTGAATCTCCCGGGAATACCACGGCGGACTCGCCTAAAAACGAGTCCGTCGATGCAATGGGACCCGGAAACGGCTCAGGCAGCAGTGCTTCCGGCCATCGCAGACAGAGTGGTTCGTTCAGCAGCATGCTTCGACGCTCTTCGCAGATTATGGGACGTGGCGTTGCCGGCGTCATGGGCTCGTACCTACCACAATCCGTCACGGAAATGTGGGAACCGTTGAGAGATTTCGCTTATATCAAGATCCCCAAGTCCACCGTTCCAACCGGGACTTCACGGCCTTTACGAGATACCCCAGGCGGCCCCTTGCGCAGTGTTGTAGCAATGAGTAGTAGCAGCCCTCAGGTCATGGTAGTCACTAGTGACGGCGGCTTCTATGTCTACAACATCGATATGGAGCACGGCGGAGAGGGATATCTGGTCAAGCAGTTCTCGTAAGTACTCTTGTGACCTCTTCTTACCGTGAGGGTTCATAGCGGCTAACTAGCATATCCCAGTGTCCTTGAAGGCGATGACAAAAGCGACGTATCAACTTATGGAAGCTAGTGTATGATTCCTTTGGACGTCCCTCGGCACTAATCAGACTAATCGGCCATCTACAATGGAGAGTAATGGAGGAGGAAGCATTGCTTTCGGCGTTTGCCCTTGGAGCACCCTTATTGTTTTTGTTCAGATTTTCTTTTGGGATAAGGAGGTATCGTCTTCTCAAATACCCATTTGTTATTATTCCGTCTTGCCCTTTGGATGATTAAGGACGATGTGTGTTCTGGATAGGCGTGGGATCGCGCCTTCGCATTTGCAGGGGAGTTTGTGTCACAGATAATCAAGGAGGATTGTTCTCGGTCTTCGCATAACCCAATATCAATAATAGCCATGAGAATGTTGTAATCGAGCAAAAAGACACAAGTATTGATTGATCCATGACTCGTCATAGCCGTCGTAAATCATGATCATATATGATGGACTCATATCCAAATCCGACACCTCTGACGGAGAAAGCCAGTAAAGGCCAAGAAGAAAAAAATACATGAGAACAGAACAGCCCCTTGTGCCCAAAACGCCAAATACAGATGTCTTTTTCAGACTTTCCCAGATTCTTACTCAACAAAGCGCCCATATGATTCCCAATTTCTGGTTCATGGTGACCCGTTCTGGTTATCCAAACAACAGCCACGTTTACAGCACCCCAACATGCATGACAATACTTTCCTCGGCAACAATTGTGATGACAAGTAAACACTCCAGGTGTTTACAAGGTCTGCTGTACCGGGGCGAAGCATACAATCCGGTGTAGACGATAGACCCAGCCCTTGTGTAAAGTCAGGCGGTCCAATGGGATCTGGAGCTTCTCTCAAAGCAACTAGGTGCCAGTGGCACTACTTTTACCTGGAATATGGCCGGTTCATGAGCGCGATTTCTCGCGCGATTTCTCCCCACTCCAAGGTTCTCTTAATCTCGGCATCAGGGTCGCCGTCCTGCTGGAGCGCCTCCTCCCACTTCAACAGCTCGTAAGCAAATCGCAAGTGTGGTTGAATAATCACATTCAATCGGCGGGCTCTGACATAGCAGTATGCGTGGGGGAATGACATGTGCTTGGCATGCATCACCTCAGCGATGCAGATGGTTGCGCTGCGAGATACTCCCACGCGACAGTGTACCAAGGTCGCAGTACCATTTCGTCTTCCTCGGTCTGTTGAAACACAATAAGTACTTGCGCGGAGTATAGTGGTTATTGTGTTGGTCACTCACCAATAAACTCGAGGCATCGAGCAAACTCGTCCGTCAAGGGATCAATACCATTGTCTTGAACCCCCTGTACCACACAGACGTTCTCTTGTCCCCATTCCTCAAGGTCTCCTTCTCTCCACATAGCCGTTTCGCCGACGCTAAGAATCTGCGTAATGCCCAGAGCCCGTAAAAGGTCTGGGTTGTTTGCATGACCCAGATTACCCAGGTACATATAATCAAGAACACGACTTGGGAATGAGCCATCGAGGGCAGCAAACCAGCTCGGCTCATCCCGGGTCAGGTGAGTAATTTCGGTCAAGCTCAAGCCACTGCATACAGGCGATTCTCGAAGCAATCGTGGTGTTATGGATGTCAACAGGGCAACGTCAGTTGGGTATGCAAAAAAGTTCCGCTTCTTGGTTGTATGAAGTTGCAGCCACGCATCCGGCACCGGCCGGCCAGTGCTATAACTAAAGTAGGCGATGCCAAGCATTGTTGACTCGGTATAACCATCGGCGCAGTGGAGGAGGATCTTTCGAGGACGAACCTCAAAGGTCGTGTGGTGGTCAGACGGCATAGGTGAGTCTCCTTCGGCGTCGGTCTCGTTCATGTCTCGCTCTAGCTCTGGGTAAGAACCATGAGACAGGTGATACATCCATTTACATGTCTCGAGTATTCCGTCCGCCTCGGAGTGAGACCAAGTGGGCGGAAGGACGCTGCCTGAAGAGGGGAAATCGAGGAACCTTTGTTTACCATCATCATCAGGGCTCTCTGCGATGAGCTGGAGGGCCAGAGGATTCAGGCGTCCCAGATCGCTACATTCAATCAAAATGTCGTACTTCTGCTCTTCAGCAGTCCCAGGCTCAGGTGTAGGGCCCATAAAGACGTTGTGGGAAATCTCAGAGGCTTCAGTCATAGCCCACATCTCCCGTCTCTCCTGGTTAAAGAAGTCGATGACATTGCCAGTCAAATTCCCAGATGCGTCGATGGCCACCACCTCGGGGTGGTTATCCTCGAATTGTGAAAATGGGCTTGTACAGACAAACGTATTGTACTCCGGCAAACAAGCGCCCTGTGCTTCGTGTTTCTCGCGCCATCGCTTCTGCGCAGCTGCGATATCCCACGCCATCTTGCGTGTTTTTGTCACATCCCGACCATAGACAATGATGTCGGACATGATGGCGCTCTTCACGGTCTGGATCTGAAAGTTCCGAACAGAGAAGCCCTCTCGAGGGTCGGCCTCGAGGAATTCGGGAGCACTGCCGGTTTGAATAATCTCATTAGGGGCAATCGCACCCTTGAGCCGTGCACAACTGAGATCGCCATCCCCTTTGACAACAGTGACGGTCCTGAGACAAGATGGGGCTCTTCGAAGGGCACGCCGTCTGGCCGCGAAGAAGGACTGTTGAACATGGTTTTGGGGATGGAGACCGTGGAACCATGGAAACACAAGGGAAGGGTCGGGCAATGGTTGGCGTGAGGCGAGGTCGAGAGCCTCAGCTACCTTTGATGCATCAAGATCGTAAATGCAGGGCGTACCCCCAAGTCGGCTGAGCCCATCAAGTGGATATAGGGCCGAGATCTGCCGCAACTGATCCTGGGACGGTGGTGACGGCGGCGGAGTATCGGGCTCGTCAGGGCGGGCGGGTCCAGTGGGACAGATGGGGATATGCTTATTAGGAACGGGGATAGAGCATGGTGAAGAGGAACTGGCGCTGGAGGACTCGAGCGAGAGGGGCGGTGTGATGGTTGACGAGGGACGATGAGGCGGAATAGGCCGGGCGAGGGCGATGGTAGTCATATCAGCGAGAAACGAAGAATTATGTTGAATAAGGTTCTACTGAACCGATGCTGTGTTCGGAGGGTGTACTCGCAAGACAAATGTTTGGGTATAAGTGCAGAGTGATATACGGAAAACAGGGCGGCCAGGCAACGTCTATTAATCGGTCGGGCGATCAAAAAGCAGCTGGGGCCGTATTCAGACCAAGATACAAGATATTCTCGGCCTCAGCCACAGGATTCTGGATGAAGGAGTCAGGACTTGGATGCAGATCAAGAGATTGCAAGTTGGGACACACACAGCTTATTTCTTGCTGTAGGCGGACTCTGGTCGCACATGCCTGAACCCAGGAGAACAGAGGAGGCACGAAGAAACCAGCCACAAAGTCGCTGAATGGAATGGGAGCGATGAGAAGGGAGGCGAGCGGGGAGAGATGTTCCAAGGAAACGGGGGAACGGTGCGAAATTGGGCAGAGCTTTGTGTTTGTGGTCGGTGGAACGGCGAGGTTCTGCGAGACGCGCAACGTCGTCGGTGTCGCCAGAGCAAGGTGGAGAGGCGAGAACTATGAAGATCGAGAGATCGAGACTGTCGAGAATGGAGCTGCAGCGAGACCGATGATGGCAATGGAAGCGTGGAGAGCAGCGGAGCAGCGGACGAGATCACGAAGTTCCAGCGATCGTCGCGGCTTGGCAGAGAGTCGATCGATTGCCAGACCGGGAGAATATAAAGAGATGGGAATTGAGGCGGCTACCAACAGCGACGATACGACAAGCACAGAGATCTGGATATGTGTGACCAAAGGAAGCAGACGACAGCACAAGGGGAAAGATAAGGTGGGAGAAGAAGCAGGAGGCGACGGAGCAAGGGAGGGGAACGGATCACGGCCGGGAGTCGGGCATATGAGGTGCTGTAGCGGCGGAGGGTTTCGTCGTTTAGGTGGTGGTGGTGGTGGTGATTTGGTTTTGGTTCTGGTTTCGGTCTTGTTTGGTCTGGGTAGGTTTGCTTGTTGGTTGGGCAGTTCAGCAAGGGCGGATGCAGATGGCGGA
This sequence comes from Fusarium sp. JS1030, assembly GCA_000966855.1. Taxonomy (NCBI): domain Eukaryota; kingdom Fungi; phylum Ascomycota; class Sordariomycetes; order Hypocreales; family Nectriaceae; genus Fusarium; species Fusarium sp. JS1030. The sequence continues at coordinate 44,484 of JWIW01000004.1, read as the reverse complement.
TGGTGGATGGCAGATGGCGAATGCTGATAAGGCGCGGTAGTCCCTGGTGAGCCAGCGGCATACAGTGTCAGTGCCTCTGGAGCGGACGGCAGACGCACGCACACGCAAGTACTTGCCTACCAAGGCAAGCCTAGCCATCGACGGGCGACGCTCGAACAAAACACACCAGATACGGCGGCGTCTGGGATGGATCATTGACCATGGATCGCTCAAGAGAACATGCAATGCGGTGATAGTGACCGACCAGTGACCAGTGAGTCGACCCCATGGTGGCTGATGACCCCAAGCACGGGCCAAGTGGGCGAGACCGGCGCCGGAAGGAAAGCGGGGAAGAGGCGCCGCGAGGCCCCTCCCATTGGTGGGGACATGCATTGAAGAGCGGGGGACTGCCTACCACGGCGCGCTACGGCATGCCACACTGTAAGACTGCACTGTGATGAGATAGCGACACTCGATGTTCCAGGACGCCTTGGTTTGTGTTTGCTCATCTCAATTACGGCACTTGAACTCACGTGAGCAATTGCGGGTTTCAGAACGCGGCAGACGAAGCAGGTCCCTCAGAGTTCAACCATTGCTCTCATGCGCCAGAGGTGAGGCGATGTTTCATGATGTGAGGCCAGGTGTGAGGCGAGGTGAGGTGAGGTGACGCTCCAGGGAAATGGAGACGACACTACGGGCCAAAGTCAACACAAAGCCGGTGCATTAGCGTGCTGCACTACAGCGCTCCCATGCCTGCATTCTCCACTCGACGAATAAACACCAGCCGTCTCCTACCCAGATTGATACTCAAACGACGGCCAGCACTTGAGCGTCGTCGCGAAATGCCAATCTTTGTACGCCTTCTGTGTCATGTCGAGCGTCCATTCGGTGGGATGCTGTACAATACACGCAAGCCCCAGTAGAAAGGGGGGAAGACATTGAGATTAGGTCCTCCCCAACCTAAACTCACTCGACGAGATTTAAGCTCTAGTGTCGAACTCTGGCGGGGAATCTCATCCATCATCAGTAAGTCAGACGAGGCTATGCCGAAAGACGGCCCCGCAGCAGCTAGACTAGACCTTTCAAGTCACTTTTCCTCCCCGCCGCACAGATCACAATAGCGAATTGCAAAACAACTCTTTCTTGGGTTAGGTGTGCTCAGCAGAGGGAGAAAAATCCCCGCTGTCTTTGACAATCAGCTGGCTGGACAAGCGCCGTTCTCCATTCCCAATATCTCCACCCGTACCCACGGCTCCGGCATCTAGGAAGCGTCCCCTTGCCTAGTTTAGTACCGTAACATCACCAACTACCGGCAGTCGTCGCTAGATCGACCTATCTTGAGCCGGGAGCTATCGCTTGCTTGTCTCTGATGTCAACTGCCACTAGCAGCGAAGACAGCTAAATCTGGGGTGTGTACCTGGTGCAGCACCATAGAAAGAACTACACTGGGCAGTTCATTCAAGCCAAGCATAAGAGGAGTTGGTGTGTACGGGCATGCCTGAGTAGCGACGTTGTACCAAGCCCTCATTCCGTTGTGCATTGGAGACATTGTAAATCCCGATACTGTCATATTCTTCACCCCTAGTTTAATGAATTGTTGTTGGGTTGATGCCTTTCGTATCAACTGGGCCAGCATCGTCGACTGTGGTAGAATCACCAGGACTCCAAATATTCCGCAAACCACTATCTCTAAAGCACTGGGCTACATACACCCTAATGGGCCATAAGGGCAAATATCTTACCAGAAGATCCGTCTCTCTGCACAAGAGTGGCATAAAGTCCTGGTCACCAACGAAGACGAGATCCTTGAAAAATATTAGGGACAATTATTCCCCTATGCCTAAAATCATAGCCAAAGCATCACCGTGGCATTCTTTTCGATTCTCCTCTAGGTATATCAGACATGTGTTTTCTCCCGACGGAGAATCGACCTACCCTTGAGCTGACTGGAAGTGGGTGACATCAGCTACAGATCACGTGATCTCGCGACAGCTCGCTTCGGTGTCAAAGTCTTCCCGTCACGCCTCACGTCTCCTGCCTAACACTGCAGCCGTTCATCTCCTCCATCAGCAAAAAGTCACTGGGGACATACCCTAGTGCTCAATCTTTGAGCCACCATGAAGTTTAACATCGAGTATAGTCTTCTCAGCCTTCCTGCGGTGTTCTTTACTCACATTGCGTAGCGACTTGCCCGTGCTATTTCCTTACCCAAGGATTTACCCAGGTACGCTTCAATGACCTCGCCTTCACACCGCGAATGCTAACATTCGTAACCTCCAGAGCAATATGCGTGAGTTCATTACACCTAAGCCTTTTACATATCCAGATAAGCTAAATATGTCGTGTTTTCAGCTACATGTGTGATCTCAAAAGTACGCCATTCCCGTCATTCACCAATTCATAGGTCATTTACCACTAACCTTGGCATTCTTTCAGAAACTCTGGATGCGGGAGGCCACTGCGTCCTAGAAATGCCTTCGGGCACCGGCAAGACGGTATCTTTGCTGTCGCTCATCGTTGCTTATCAGCAGTATATGCCCGAAAAGCGCAAGCTGATCTACTGCTCCCGTAAGCCACCTATTCGGTCATCTCTTTGTTATTATTAACATGCAACCGGTCAGGTACCATGTCTGAGATCGAAAAGGCGCTAGTTGAGCTCAAGTCTCTCATGAAATACCGAGCCGAGCAGCTTGGATATGAGGAAGACTTTCGAGGTCTCGGCCTCACCAGCCGGAAGAACCTGTGTCTTCACCCATCCGTCAAACGAGAGAAGAGCGGTGCCGTTGTCGATGCTCGCTGTAGAAGTCTGACAGCCGGCTTCGTCAAGGAGAAGAAGGATCGCGGTGAAAATGTGGATGTTTGTGTCTACCATGACGTAGGTCTCACATTACCCGCCCCATGTCCTTATGGCAATATACTTAGACGTGCCACAGAATCTTGACCTGCTAGAACCTCACAACCTCATCCCCAATGGTGTCTGGTCTTTTGATGACATCATTCGATACGGAGAAGAACAGAAGCAGTGCCCATACTTTACTGCGCGGCGGATGGTAGGCACCAGGTCAACGACATGGAGAGCGCGGATGGGGTGCTAACGACATCTTAGATGCAATACTGCAACGTCGTCATCTTCTCTTATCACTACCTACTGGACCCTAAGATTGCCGAAAGAGTGTCACGCGACTTCTCAAAGGACTGTATAGTCGTCTTTGACGAGGCTCACAACATCGACAACGTCTGCATCGAGGCTCTAAGCACCGACATTACAGAAGATTCATTGCGCAAGGCGACTCGAGGTGCCCAGAACCTCGAGAGTAGGATAGCACAGATGCGTGACACTGATCAGGAACAGCTGCAGAATGAATATCAGAAGCTGGTACAGGGGTTACGCGATGCCGAAGAAGCACGCCAAGAGGATGCATTTATGGCGAACCCTGGTAAGCGTTGTCTCTAAGAAGTTACTTTTCATCCGACACGCGTTGACCCCTCCATAGCTCTTCCAGAAGATCTGCTCAAAGAGGCCGTGCCAGGAAACATCAGGAGAGCAGAGCACTTTGTCGCCTTCCTCAAGAGGTTCATTGAGTATCTTAAGGTACCTCTACTCCCATGATGCAGGGTATTGATCGGACCTAACTCGTGTGCAGACACGGATGAAAATCCGCCAAGTTATTTCAGAGACACCCCCGTCTTTCCTTGCCCATTTGAAAGAACACACCTTCATCGAAAAGAAGCCGCTCAGGTTTTGTGCCGAGCGACTAACATCACTCGTCAGAACCCTCGAACTTACCAACATCGAGGATTACCAGCCACTTCAAGAAGTTGCAACATTTGCAACGCTTGTAGCGACGTATGAGAAAGGCTTTCTCCTCATTCTTGAGCCTTACGAATCAGATACAGCCGAAGTGCCCAACCCTATCCTTCATTTCACCTGTCTTGATGCTGCAATCGCCATCCGGCCCGTTTTTGACAGATTTTACTCCGTAATCATTACGTCCGGCACCATCTCTCCCCTGGAGATATACCCCAAGATGCTTGACTTCCCCACAGTCATTCAAGAATCGTACAGCATGACTCTCGCTCGAAGGTCGTTCTTACCAATGATTGTGACAAGAGGCAGCGACCAGGCATCTGTATCGACAAGTTTTCAAGTCCGAAACGAACCTAGTGTGGTTCGAAACTATGGCAACCTATTGACCGAGTTCGCCAAAATCACACCTGATGGCATGGTTGTCTTCTTCCCCTCATATCTCTACATGGAATCCATCATCAGTATGTGGCAAGGAATGGGTATTCTTGACGAAGTGTGGAAGTACAAGCTCATTCTGGTCGAGACACCTGACGCTCAAGAGACCTCGCTCGCCCTGGAGACATACCGCACCGCATGTTGCAACGGCAGAGGTGCAGTTCTCCTTTGCGTCGCCCGTGGAAAGGTTTCGGAGGGTATTGATTTCGATCATCAATACGGCCGTACTGTCCTGTGTATTGGTGTCCCATTCCAATATACTGAGTCAAGAATTCTCAAAGCCAGGCTTGAGTTTCTCAGAGAAACTTACCGTATCAAGGAGAATGACTTCCTTTCATTCGATGCCATGCGGCATGCGGCGCAGTGCCTCGGCCGAGTCTTGCGTGGAAAGGACGACTACGGAATCATGGTACTCGCCGATCGTCGATTCCAGAAGAAACGGACCCAGCTGCCCAAGTGGATCAACCAAGGTCTACAGGAGGCGGATGTCAATCTGAGCACCGATATGGCCGTCAGCAGCGCGAGGAGGTTCCTGAGGACCATGGCGCAACCCTTCCGGGCTAAGGATCAAGAAGGCATCAGCACCTGGGGGTATCAGGATCTGATGGAGCACAAAGAGAAGATGGATTTGGAGAGGATCAAGGAACTCGAGGAAGCGCAGAAGTCGCATGCGGCTCCGGTCCCGGCCGACAACTTTGAATATGACGATGACGAGCTTGACCAGGAGATGATGGAGATGGAGGGTTTTTAGCTTCTTTTCCCTTTCTTTTACACAATTGGGATCTTTACATGAGCGGGTCATCAACGAAAAGGATAGACGATGGTCAGGCAACACCGTGTAGTATTGTATCATAGTATTAGCGTAATCGGGCACTCCCCCAAGAACCATCTATGCAGGCCGTCTATGCAGTCGTCTCTCAATCCCAAGTAAGGGAGTCTAACTGAATCAAGGAAGTTGCTCTAAAAGATGCCCAAATGCCAAATGCCCCATCCAATTCCTTCACGCCTCGCTAGACAAAGGGGACATCGTCGACATTCATCAGCCTCTCCCCCTTCAAAATACGACGGATGTGCCATCTAATTCACCAAAAGCCTTTTCGCGGCCTTGGCTGCTCGCAGAGCGGGAAGAGCGTGAGCCCGCCCAGGCTTCCTCCCAACCTCGATACAGAGCATGCGGATAAAGTCGTGGTTTGTCCAATAGCTCGAGTGAGCGCTGAGCATGTTCAGGTACTGGATCTCCAAGGGTCCACCCCCAGAACGGAGGTACCAATCTATTTGCCCATTGTCATTGAGTAAAAAGGCCTTCTTCTCGGCAATCTCCTCTCGGGTGAAGTCGTGCACCTCAAGCTCCAGTTGAGACGGTAGACGAATCGTTGATGGCCGCTCTGGCTCTGGGGCAAGCGGATTGGGGGCTGGCGCCATGCCTGGCACGACGTTACGCATTGCGGCACCTACAGATTTCCACAGTGAGCCTGCGATGCTGGGAACGTAAGCTGTCTTGAGGCTGGCGGCGTAGTTGGGATCCACAGCGCCGGTAAGGAGATACGCGATCGGGTCCTCTTTTGCCAAGATGTTGTAGATATTGTCGACCGCCAAACAGCCAAACGTGCCGGCTTCTCCCACTACGTCCTTAGCCACAATGTCGCTTGAATCAGCCCCTGGCTTCATGCGGCCATGACGAGGCATAAGGGTGCCACGTTCAAGCAGGAGGAAGAATCCAGCCGGACTACCTGCGAGGAAGAGGTTATTTGTGTCGAATTCGAAGAAGCGTGTCTCGGGCTCCTTGCGCGTCAAATCGAGCCTGGGCACTGTGGTCGGCTGATGCGAAAGGACCTCAAGAGCCATGGCACTCCCCAGTGAGTGCCCAATAAGATGAACGCGTCCTCTCTCAGCAAAGCCTGGATTGTTGCGGCACCATAATCGATAAACTCGGTTTGCTTCAAACACGAGCGCCTTTATCATTTTCCCTTTGTGGTGGGACATGTAGAAGGGGATGTCAAACATAACGTCCGAGATTATGCTCCGGACTGCCGGGATGGTGTCAGGTTCAATATCTTTGAGACCAAATCCCTCCGGAATGTTTTCTGCTTTGTCTTCTTCTCTCATTGGACCCCCATCCTCAAAGGAAAGCCCTGTTCTCCAGTTCAATGGGAGAATCATGAGCCCGTTGTGATCCTCGCGGAGTACTTGTTTAACAATGGGACTCTGTAGCTCGATATTGACGGCTCGGCGGAAGCCACTGACGGCATGGGTAAAGTGGAAGCTTTCGACTCGCTCCGCAAATTTCTGCCCTATGCCATGGGCAACTAGTATCAGATCAGTGACCTGCCCTCTCTCTTTGTCGGCCCTGCAGGCAGAGCACACATCTTGGCCGCTGCTCTCATGGGACTCATCGGCTGCCGATGCGCCTGGTTTGTTTGGTGTATGCTTCTTATGATGAAGGTGTTCCCACGCTGCCCGATCGAATCCTCTGACAACGGGTACCCCGACAGTCACGCCCTTCATAATCTTCAACACGGGGCGTCTTCCATAGTAGGCTGAAGGCTTGAGACTTGGCTTCATGAGGAACGCCTCGGTGGTATTCTTATAGATGACGTGGTAGTTTGAGAAAGGCCGCACTGGTGTCTGAAAGTCCCCCGATGATCTCTTGTCAGCAGATATCGCATTTATAGTGCCCTCAGCAGCGGCCTCTCCGCGAAAGCAACGAGCGGCGCAGAATGGATCGGTCGGTATGGCTGGCTCCGGAAAACCAGCGTCATCTGCAGACCCTATTTCCGACTCTTTAGGCCAAAGCCTATGAGACACTTTTTCCTCGCCCAACGGCCCGACATCAATAGCGCATCGTAGTTCGTCGCTCCAAGTCTCTGTCCATGGTCTAAGTTCCTGGTAGCCTGCCTCAAGCTGGTTGGCTACAGCAGGCGGTATGGGGAGCATCGTGTCCCTATAGCTGGTTAGCGAGGTCCATCCTCCTTCCGAGCCCACGCACAGGAAGACCAACCTATAAAACCACGTCGCCCGAGCTACAACGGCGACGTCATTGACAGGAGACCAGTAGATTGGCTTCATTTGGAGCATTGGCAACGAAACCATGTGTAATCTTGACACTCCGACTGCAACTTCAGCAACACTGGGTCGATGGTCGGTTTCTGCCGACTTGTCACCTCTGTTCGTAGTCTGCCTTGCATCACCTAATTCAGTCGCAGCCTCAACCTGCTCAGGAGAATGACCAATGTCCCGCAATATGCCACTGGCCTGAGGAAGAGTAACAGAGCTTGGCTCCGATTGTGTTTCAGGGCTTCCGACTCGCACAAAGGGTTTCCCAGAGATCCCGTCGTCCAAGAGCGGTAGGCGTGCCAGAGCCGGGCTGCCAACGGGAGTCTGTGATCGGGGGGTCTGGGTCTTTAGCTGTGATGGCGAAAGAGGACTGGTCCTCGTATTAGCTTCACCAATGGTAGATCGACGTTTGGCGCTACGGGGCTCTGCTGTTGTTTTGGAGAGTCGAGTGATCGGATGGCTTGCATTGGTAGTAGAGGCAGTTCCTGGACGACTCGAAGCCCTGTCCGCCGAAGACGGCCGAGGCTCTGTCCCGTTGGTCGCTTGCTGTTTGAGGCGGCCAAGCGCAAGGACAACCTGCTGCGTTACCTCGTTGACGCTCACGGCAGGATTCCATCTTCTAATCAAAGAACAAAATGTCATTTCAAGTTCTTCGGTAACGTCAAGGACCAAATCGGAGCAGCAGGCGGGGACAGGGGTGGTGGGCAAGAGAATGCCAGCTGGTGCCGCCACGTCCTGTACCTGGTACCCTGCCCGATGTCTTTCCCAATGCTTGGAGGTGATGTCCCGAACTAGAGATGCTAGTTTTTTTGCGTCAAACTGAGGCGGACGGCGCTGGTCTTTCCATGCATCCTGATGGGCTCGGCGATCCGTCTCGGACATTAGGCTTAGCCAGGCCTTTTCGAGGGCATTGTTGTCTCCCCGGGTAAAGGGGCGGACTTGTCCCCTGCTTGCCTTCGCATCACTGCCAACCATCGAGGACGTCGAAAGGGGGTCATCTATGGGAATGATGGACGAATAGAAGAACTGTGCCTCGACGGGTGGCACATCGTCTTGTCGCCGAACGCGGGCGACGGGAGCCAGGCGGCACTTGGCCCCGTATGTGTGGTCATCGCCTGCCATGGAAACGGTCTTCGGGCGTGCAGCTTACACAGATACCCGAGGGAGATAGGCAAGGGCGTAGACGACGAAGAGGACTGGCTACAGGGACTCGATCGCAACGACGGGGTCGGGTTGGGCCTGTCGGGGCTGGTGTATGCGGCGCGGAAGTCGGTTGGGCCATAGAGGCAAGGCGGCGTAGGGACTCGTGGCTTGCCGTCCACGTAGTCGGGAGTGAGAAAAAAGAGCGACGATGGTGGAAAAGGTCAGAAGTTTAGTTGCTGCACGGGAAGTGGAAGCCTGCGGCGTCGTCGTTCACCGACCTCCGATCAAGGGCGCCATGACGTGAGAAGGCGCCGGGCAGCTTCCGCCTGCCTTTAAAATGTGGGCCCCCATTAAGTATCTAAATTAGACAATCAGGTATCTCACTGGCTGTCACGCTGGGAACTCATACATTATGATACCTTGTTGCATTTTTCGAGCTAGCATCACATGCATGCTGCCCTACTGCCACGTAGGTCAAGCATGTCACCACTGTCATCAATCTTTTGAAACAGCCAATCGATCTTCTCTGACACTAGCTGGAGGCATCTCGAAACTCCAGCTAGGCCAGCCCGGCGTCCCAATACTCCATGAGACGAGAGCACAGCCATGTCCGCTCAAATAATAATCGGTGGCCGTGCTGTAGCAAAGTGACATGACCCGTCGCGATACATTCACCGTAATCCAGGCATTTCATCACAGTCTAATTTCCCAGACCTGTGAATCCAGGCCATCAATTCGGCGACTCCATGCTATTCACAGGTCTTCCTCCGAGGCATGATTATTCCCGTCTGTTATACCGCCTTCCTAGATCTGTCCTGACGTTTCATCTCCGCATCGGGTTGTCATCATGAACCATGCATCATGCGGGGGACCTGAGAATACTGGGATATCCCTTCTTCATTGTAATAGCTTCCCCTCTCCTTAACAACCCTCAAATTTGGATCGTACCAATGTCTACATGACCCAAAACCCAGGGGATGAGAATGTTCAATACCTTCTCTAATATACAGCCCCTGTTCCAGTTGTTACAGCGTAGAGAGAATATCTCATCGAGTTCGTGTTTTCGATGACAGCCAAGATCGAGATATGTGGCATAAAGTCAGAGCGAATGTCAATCAGTCCCAGTCGTACGCCAGCAGCAAGCCCGGGCGATCATTCGCACCCGGTTTCTTACACGCACATTCCACGTGAACCTCGGTCTGAATGGCAACGCCGAAATGAGGGCAATGTGATTCGCCAACCAACGAATATGTCGCCGACTTAAAAAGTCTTCTGCATAGAGTGGACTTGGAGGCCCAGGGCCAGACTCCACTTGCGACAGGCCTTTTGTCAAAGACACGTTCGCAATTAACCTGTTTGACGAAATATTGATGGGTGGTTGCATCGCAGACGTCAGGCGTCCACGAAAGCCGCACTTCGAGTTAATGAGACATACCACACCGTTTCTTGCCCTCCCAACAGCGTTCGACGGGGTTGCACACGGGGATTATCCGGAATTGTCGTTTCCGACGTGTATTTCCAAGGTCCATCATTTCGTTGTTGTGTCGCTTTCGGGTGACGAAGTATCCTCAAAGGAACCCAGCCGAAAATCAACCAGGCTTCGCACTCGAGGACAGTCTGGTCATAACCATCAAACACAACCTTTCATGGTCTCTTGAGCTTGCCAATCGTAGGTGGGGTAAGCCAAGGGCGTGTTAGCTATCACAATGCGAATCAGTAAACCTCAGCCGCCCAACATTGCACCAGACCAAAGTCAACGAGGTTGATCTACCTTGAATACTCTCCAACCAAGGCCAGTGTGTTCCGCCATACCGCGGATTTTCAGACAACCTCAACAGACTGGAGTCCGGATCACATGTTTGGTGTTCAGCACAAAAGCGCAAGGTCAAAGCAGAGATAATGGCCGTAAGGACGCTTAACGCCTGCTCACCGAGCCAGCTATCCGGCACGACGAGAGTCTGAGTCAGGTGGCCCTGGTTGGCTGACGAGACCTAAGCCAGTGAAGCCAGGGCCTTGGAGGTTGAGTGTACCGATGTCGAATCGTTTCGAGCAGCCGTCTTCCATGTGTCTTGTAGGCCCATCAGTATGACAATTATGCCTATCACCACCTAGGAATAGCATTGCCTCACCTTCTGAGTGTATCTTTTCTCGCAAAGAGACGCCCACAGTAATCGCACTTGTGGTTCCGTTCCTTCATGTGGACGCTCTGGTGATGCCGTTGTAGATCGGTTTTCCGCACAAACTTCTTTGTGCACCCGTCGACCGTGCAGGGAAACGGATACTCGCGCTTCTCGTCGTGTGTCTCCAGGTGTGATTTGTAATTGTAACTGCGACTGAAGAACTTCCCACATCCCTTGACTTCACACTGAAAGTTTGCTTCCTCCTTTGATGTGTGTTTCCTAGTAGGCCTCTTTACTTTGTTCGCTTTCAGTAGCCGTCTGTCTTGGCCAAGGTCAGGCATTTGGGCCTGCGTGTTCGAATAAAACTGAGACACGTCATATTCCTGCTTAGGCCAGGGCGTCGAAGCACCGGCGTTCAGGTCCGACTGAATGTTTCCGGGAAAGGTAGTTCCGTCAGCATGATAGGCCGCACTCGCTGGGCCAGCAGCTGAGTAGGGCTGTGATTCAAAGCCTTGACAGTAGCCGCCGACAGAGCTATCCACCCTGAACCTTGTGTTAGATGGGTCTTGTAAGTATCCAAATGAGTGTCTTGCAGCAATGACTGGCGCCCGGCCAGACTGGCTGGTCGATGACGGTAACGAGGGGTGATGCACTGAGGGGTTTCGGGAGGTTGACATGTAGGCTTCGTGGGTCTGATATGGGGCAGGCAAGCAGTTGTCGTATGTTCCAAAGGTATTAAACTCGGTACCCAGGGCATCGGATTCCACCGAAGTTGAAGGCGCTGATGTGGTGGTCGCAACCAGGCCGTCTGGCGTAACCCAAGCGGTACTGCTATGATCCATGGGAGGTGGTGATAGAAGCTCGGTATGTGAGCCTGAGAGCCAACAAGGGTTGTAGCAAGGTGAAGTTGAATCGGAATGTGATTGTAAATCCGTCACCGAAACAACCCGTTGAAGGGGCGACTGGTAGCCAGGCGCCAGTCCTTCCGAGGGGTCTGAAGCGTCGGAACTGGACGAGCTAAGCTCAAAGAAGTGAGGATGCGATGATGCTGGAGAGTTAGATGTTGATGGAGGTGTAAGGTACATGTTGATGTTGTTGAATGACGCGGGGGCTGGGTTGGAAGCCGTGGGTAGGCCGGGGTCTCGAGAGCCATACACGTTCAGCAAGCAATGGAACCCTGGAGAACGACAAGACCACGGAGCCAGTAGTAGACTACTGCACAGAGGAGAGGTTCGTCAGCCAACTTGGAAACCACATGATGGGGCATGAGTTGGATAAATATTGTGAGTGCGCAACCAACACGAGCGAGAGTCCAAGAGTAACACAAGCAAAGAAGGTGGCGACAAAAGAAAAGATCTTCCAGACAGAGTCATGTACAGGGAAGGTCGATTACGGAGCATTCCGTTTGACGAAGCCGCCGTCGATGAATTAAACAAAGACGAGGGTGGTCGAAGGATCAGACTCCGCCTACATGGGGGTTGAAGAAACAGGCAGGACGGTGGGGAGACGGTTTGGCGTTCACGGACACTAGAGCCACTGGGAAGGTGTCGAGAGGCGGGTGACGGGGCCGGGTAGGAGAGCGAAATGAGGTCTAGGCAAGGATTTCGTTCGCCAACCACGGGACTGGGCCATCTTAGACTCGACCAGATCTCGCGGATGGGTTGAGGGAGATAACGGTGTTGCCAGGGCCGTTTTCTGTCACTCGTCCAGTCTGGTCGAACATGGGTGTGCCTGGGTACGATTACGGTCGTTAGATGCCCAGAATAGAGCCTGCACCAACTTGGTGTGAGCCAAGCAAGGTAGGTATAAAGGGCCGCATTCCGTAAGAACAAGGGTTCCTGAGAAGGGAAGCATTGGGGGGGTAAAAGGCAGCGGCAGGGTTGACATCGACCGAGGTAAAGCGCCAGCGTGAAAAGGCCAGAGGAAGTGGGTGACGATGATCAAAGCTCAGCATCCAGACATGAAGAATCTTCATGGTTCCTGTGCGAGCAATGCCATCGTCCCATTGTGGAAGCGGGAATCTTCTCCACCGCGAAGAACCAACACACTTCAAAACCGTCCGAGTGTACTCCGTCCTGCCTATTCAATGAGCATGTGCGCACAGCCCCCCCTACCTAGCCTAGTAGTCCACGCTCTTGGAGAGCCTACCTAGGTACCATCCGGGTAGGGGGCGGGTAGCTCTCTCTCTCTCTTTCTCTGGGCATGTGTGTGTAGGTGGGCTCTGCGCAAGTGCGTGCCTGACTGTCGGGATCCATGAACGGGCTGTTACTGCGTCTAAAGCGCGCGTATCGCAAGGATTTCCCTGTAGGCGAGTCGGCCGACGCTGGCGACGAGACGAGAATAAGTCCAATTGTACGTGCTTGGTTCATGAGCCTGGGCGCCATGGATCGCATCCAGATCCGCTGCTGGCCCCAGCAAGACAGTCCGGGACTAATCGACATGGCCCGGCCTTATCCTTAACAGTGCGTAGCAGCACCTACTACATACGCACCTGGTTACAGGGCCCTCATACCATGCCTCCATTGCCAGGAACCACTTGGACCTTGCGCTGGCGGGGTTCATCGAGCTGGAGCTCCTCGAGCCAACGAGTACGCATCGATCAACCGACAGATCGCAGACAAGCTGTCATCGCGGGAAAATGGCCAGGGACTTGGTTCCCCAAGAGCAGGGAGGTAGCGGATCCTATGGTACGACTCGTGCGACTCGTGCGAGTCCGGGCCAGTTGCAGACCAGGGGATGGCAGAGCCAAGACCAAAGCCGGGCTAGATCCGAAGAGCCGATACGATATTGTACGAAGGACATGTTGGAGGCCAAGGATAAGCAGCGTGAAATAGGAGAAAGGGCCCTGGTCGTGCCGGTGAGTAGCTTGCAGTTAAGACAGGGCCGTTATTCCGGTCTGGAGATGTGTGGAGTCGAGGTCCAGCGAGCACGTCCCATCCCTAGGTTAGCAGGTACGGAGTAATTGAGGGCAGGGTACGTACAGTAGAAGCGGGCGAGCCTTGCCCGCCCGCGAGCCAGGAACTTTAGTTGAGGAGGGGGTCATGTAACACAGAGACAGTGTCAAGGGTGGTGGGAATACGGACCCGGATGCATGTCTTGTCTAATGAACCGCCTCGGTCACATGCCCTTGGGGGCTCTAAGAGCTGTGGTGGTTATTGAGGAAGAGATCGAGACCATACGAGGCTGCTCTCATGAAGGTTGGTGAGACTTGCCCTGATATTGGGTTAATCCTGGGAGATGTGCGTTTTGTGTTCCGCGGGGCCGCCAACTACGAGTCTCGCTGAGCTGTGGGAGCTGCATCGAGTGAGAGTCCGGGTGCGCGGCTGTCGACAGTGCGTCTACCTTGGCCAGAGATCAAGTCGACGTCGTCCTGGGTTCAGCGGCCGGTGGCGCCCCGCAAGCGCCCGGCTTCTTTTACAGCTCCGTCCCACGATCCAGCATCACTCTCTTGGATACAACCCAGCACGTCAGCGATGGAACGGCCCCCAAGCCTCGGGAGGCTTACGCAGGAATAGCCCTATAGCGTCGGCCCGGTCCTTCACATCCTGCTGTCACCTGTGGATGCCTCGCAGCCTTTCCGTTCCCAGCTAATGTGCACCATGGACACAGACGCATGTGCATCATCCACGGCCCGTCATGGTCCAATGGCCGGGTGGATGCTGATGCTGATGCTGATACTGATACTGATGCTGCAATTGGCAGTGCCCGCCTCCAGCATCAGATCAGAATTGGAACTGCGCTTAATATTCGTCTACCCAGTCGAGAGGAAGCCAAACCCGCACCCGGAAGCCAAAGACGCGCGTTCACTCTCAACTACCTATTCGGGCAGCTTGTGCATAGGGCGGCCACGGAGAAATCGTTCTCTGCTGAGCATGCAACTTTAATTGTCATTCTCCTTGTTCGCAGTCCTGTTACTCACCCGTCTCTAGCCTCCACTGACCTTCGACATACCAGGTAAAGTCGCGACCAGTTTGCCCGAGTGGGCATGGCCAAGAGGTGCCGTCCGAGCGTCCAAGGGTCCCTTGATGACAGCTTATTAGGCGCACCAGTTTTTGCCGCCAGGGCGCCAGAAGCCCTGACAAGAGGCTCATCAGCAGGGCAGAAGACTTTTGATTCATGGATTGATCCCATGTCCTCCAGCATCTCATGCTACCTAGGTAGTATACACACGCGCATGCCAAATGCCCATTGGTCATGAGCCGTGAACGAGACCCAGGGCGAGGTTCGTGAGCTTAATGCCCCTGGACTTCTCGCGGCTTGTACGCTTCCTCGAGATACTTGACCTCGCCATCCGTGAGCCGAACCTGGAGCGCTTCAACCGCCTCCTCGATCCGCGCGGGCTTGTTCATGCCCAGGATCGGCCAGCATCTCTTGTGCAGCACCCACGCTGTCGAGAGCACCGCCATGCTGATGCCCTTCTTCTTCGCCAGCTCTTCTACGCGTCCTACGACCTCGCTGCTCGCTGTCGCGTTCCATTTCGCAGCATTCTGGTCGTTCTGGGCGCGGTCACTCTCGCCGCTACCCCAGGGCCGGGTGAGTAGGCCACGAGCCATCGGGGACCAGGGGATGACACCCACGCCGGTGGCCTTGCAGAAAGGAATCATTTCCCTCTCCTCCTCTCGGTAAACCAAATTGTAGAAGTTCTGCATCGAAATGAACTTGGTCCATCCCTTCATCTCTGCAATGTGCTGGAGCCGGGCGAACTCCCATGCGCACATGGAACTGGCTCCAATGTACCGCACCTTGCCAGACATGACCACATCGTGCAGCGCTCGCATGATCTCCTCGGGAGGTGTTTCTCGGTCCAGGCGATGAATCTGGAGGACGTCTAACCGCAGAACACCGTCAGCCACTGTCGTCAACCTGGTCCAGCAGGGGAATCCTCATTTGTGCAATCATGATTGCGAAGGCGACGGTGCAGGACCGTCCCAAAACCGTAATCCCCGACTGCAAGCACACGAGCTGCCACTCAAAGGCGGCTCTTAACAACCAAGGCTCGAGAGTCGAGACTCTCTTATGTGGAGCAGGGGGGAGAGGGAAGAGTGCATAGGCACAACCCCATCTGGGATTTCCCAATGCCCCTGTTGCTATCACCTGCAGAAGTTTCTGCTTTTGGAATGCCATGGGCCGTGGTGAGAGTGACAGCCATTTACGGTTCCACTCGGACCGTCGACGTTGGATCCTGGATGCCTGCCAGGATTTCAATGCCCACCACGTTGGTGACCAAATGATTCTTGGCAGAGTAGTTGACAAGAGTCAAACGGCTGTTGACAGACGAACCAAGATATAAGCGCATTTACTCACCGATATAGTCCAGCCCGAGTCGTCTCAAGCACCCATCGACACCATCAAAGATGTGCTTTCTCGAGAGTCCCATCTGGTTGACCATCGGGCCATCGTTCGCCACAGGAAGCTTTGTTCCTTCGCCTTCAGCAATGGGGAAGTAGACTTTGCTAAGGATGACGACTTTACTGCGTGGAATGTTGAATCTCTTGAGCGCCTTGCCGACAATCTCCTCGGAAGCGCCGTTGGAGTAGAAATCGGCTGTATCCCATGTGTTAATCCCCAGATCGTACGCCTTTTTGAGCAGCTCAAGCCCTTCTTCCTCGTCAAGGGTCCATGGAGATCCCTCCCACTTGGAACTCCCAAAGACCATGCACCCCATGACGATCTTGGAGATCTTGAGGCCGCTCTCGCCAAGTCTGGCAACATACAGTTAGCATTGAGATCCAGTCACTGGAATAGGAAAGTCACCCGCCTCGTGTATTCCATCCCGGCTTGCTGTAGTTGTGCCCCTGTTGATTGTCTATATGTGTTGTGGCCCAGGGATGGCAATTTGTTTCTGGGAGACGGACGTTGGTTCAAGAGGAACAACCCTTCTTATCCTTCCAAGCCATTATTTGACTTTGTCCGAGTTACAGTACTAATGACAAGTTGACTCATTTCAGTGCCTATCAACCCCCCACCTCTCTTCCGAGACCCAGACCCCACAGCGGATCGTTCCTGTCCGTGCCAGCCGAGGAATGAGACCGAAAACTAGCAACGGCTTTTGATATCGGCGTTGAAGCCGACGCTGAGGCTGCGAGACAAGGCAAAGAGTGGGAGGTGTAGTTGCCAGGAGTGTCCTATCATGAGTCATTTGCTTGGAAAGCCGGCATATCAGTCATCAAACACCCTGGGCCCATACTATCTGCATCATTGTCTCACCGCATGTTTGAGTCCAGTATCAATCATGGCTCCATCATCCATTTTGACGACATGTCAGGGATGCGGGAAACTCAACTTCAAAAACACCACCCTGCAACTTGGCGAGAGAGGCACGCCATATTGATAAATGCCGTTGACGCATACTCGCAAACATTCTCACACCCAATAGCCAGAAACAGCCGGGCCGCATGGAATTTCTCCAACGGGTTATCTAGGTGGCCTCCAATCTGTCCTTCCCTGCATTAAACAAATCCCTTGGCGAGTGACCAAAAGTTATCCATCTTGGTTCGGGCCAGTGCCTCTCTCGCCTCTGCATCCGTCTCACACACCTTGCTTCCCCATTTCCTGAAAGCTCGGACCTTTTGCTCGCCCTCAAAAACCAGTTTGCATTCGTTCATCGACATATCCTTGAGCTCCCCATTGTCCTTTTCAGCGAGGAGCCAGTCACGTACGGTCCCCTGTTTGCCATCACGGTCCCTTGATGGTGCGTTCTCGGTCCAATCAACGCGGTTAAGCATGAGCTTCTTGTACTTCTTGATACTCCATTCACCGCCCTCGACGATAACCAGGTTGAATTTCGGATGCATAATACACGTTCCTGTGAGAGCCAATTGCTCGGCATTGACACCAATCTTGTATCGATGCTGTCCGTTGGCCAAGCTTCCGATCTTGAACACCAGGATGTGAATTCCTTTGTCAGCGTCTTTCTGTTGATTTGTGGCCAACTTTTCGTGTTTTTGATCCTTCGTGAGCTTTCTCTCTTCGTTGGTTTCGACATGCTTTTGATGTCGCTCAGCAATTTCGCGGTTTACTCGTGCTTCGACAGCCGTTGGGTCCTTGACGGCAACTAAGAAAAGATTAGTTTGAAATGGCTACCAGAAGACGGTAAATAGAAAAGAAACAACTTACCATCACCAAGAACTCGCATGAGGTTACCCTTCTTCACTTTGGGAGGTGGGGCTGGTACCAAGCCCAGGCGAATCTTAGCTTGCATCTCCTTCAACTCCGCCATTCGACGCTGGCGTCGAAGTTTCGCCTGTTCCCTTGATGTCAAGAACATGGGCTTGGCGGCCGGTATATGTCTGTCTTGCGGTGGCTCAAGAGCGACGGGGTGCTGAATGTATTCGGTGATGATACTGTCAGGCGTGGTGAATTTAAGCTTAGAGAGATCGTCTATCACCTCGTAGTTCGTGCCTTCGACAAGTCCTTCATCCCACCATTCAATTTCGGGGGGCGCATCCACGACAAAATTCCGCTCCACGTCAAGGTCTTCATCTATTCCGGCCTTTCGCGTCTGCTCCGCAATTCGCTTCTTCATCGCCTCAAGTGCGGCCTGTCGGCGCAGAGCATTGGCTTGGGCAATGTATTTACCCTTCTGGTTGAATACCAGCGATCGAGACTGGCGTGACTTTGCGCCAGCCGTTTGTGTTGCCAGGCTGGGGTTGTAGTAGGGGTTCTCGCCGCTTTCTCGCTTGATGAGTCCTGACTTGAATCCATCTTGTGATCGATGCTTATCGGATCGTGCGCTCGAGGGTGTAGGTGTCAAATCCTTCGACTTGTTGGGCGGCTTCCAGGATCCGAGGTCTTCTAAAGCTGGATGAAGGCCGACATTCAATCCGCCCTTTGCCTTGCTTGTGCCGATGGCAGCAGCTACACGGGCCTTGAGCGCAGCCATCTTGTCGGCGGCAGACTCGGTCTTTTGCACTCGTGATGAGGCATCGTGACGCGGTCCGAGACCAGGAGACTGGCCCTGGCGGTCCATGGCTAGGCTGAACTGGAATGTGCAATCCGACTACCTGATCTCGCTCTAGGTGCTTGCAGTAGCCCGTCCGGATCGCAACCCAAAGCGTCGAGTCGTTTTATTCGAGTAGTTGACAAGTTGAATTGCGGTGGGTAGTGTGAGTGGTAGAGCGTGTTGCGTCGGTGAGCGCGATTGTGTGGAATGGGGAAGTAAAGGGATGATGTAAATGATGAAGTAAGGCGCGCCTGGACTACCTACCTAAGATGCGGCGCGACACAGTCGCTGCGCATGGGTCCAGCCTAAATTTCTGCCATGCCAGACCGCCAAAAATTTGTTCACTGGCCAGCCTTCCCCCACCACTTTTACCTTCACTTCGCATGCTGCACCGGGCAATGGAATCAAACAGTTAACCCGGGGACGTAGCCAATTCTCCAATTTCTTCCCCTCGACAGAGCGGTGGCAGCATCACCATGAATATCGCCCAGCCCGTCTCTTCCGAGGTGGAGAGTGTCGAGTTTGCATTCCTGTCGCCAAAGGAAATCCGATCCATTTCGGTGAAACGAATCGAAAACGACAGCACCTTCGACAACCTCCTCAATCCCGTCCCAGGCGGTCTATACGACCCTGCGCTCGGATCATGGGGCGACTCACCGTAAGTTTCGGTCCAATCTTCTAGAAATCGACAAAGGCAGGCTCTTACAGTTGGATCGCAGATGCACAACCTGTAATCTGAACCAGTCCACGTGCCCTGGCCATGCCGGTCACATCCAACTACCCGTCCCAGTCTATCACCCAGTGTTCTTGGACCAAGCCTACCGGCTTTTGAGGGCCACTTGCGTTTACTGCAAAGGTTTCCGGTTACCTCGGAAGGACTTGCACAAATACGTGTGCCAGTTGAAGCTTCTTCAACATGGTTTGATCCAGGAAGCTCACCTCGTAGGAGCCATCGGCGAGAACGACCTGGCTATCAGGCTAGGTGACTTTTCCGAGCTCGAGAGCGAAGCCGAGGAAGAGGGTGGCAGCAGTTCAATCGACAACGTCACCCGCGCGAGGGACAAGTACGCCGACAAATGTCTCAGCGGTATCAAGGTCAAGAGAGGTGACACGAAACGAGGAAAGCACGAAGGCGCGAGCGAGATGCGACGTGAAATTATCAAGGAATTCCTCGCCGAAATTACCCTTGGGAAAACATGCTGGAGCTGCAAAGGTATCTCCCCAAAATATCGCAAGGACCGATTCGTCAAGATTTTCGAAGGTGCTTTGTCAGACAAGGACAAGGCCAGGATGGCGCAGAAGGGCTTCAAGCAGGGCGATGCCATGGCTCGGGTTCACCAAGCTACGACAAAGCAGAGACCAGATGGCTATGCATCCGACGAGGGTGTTGCAGATGTTGGCTCTCCGACTCGCGAGCAGTCACTGGTTGACGGAGATGGTATCGACCAAGATGTCGACATGCCTGATGCCGACACTGGAGCTACTTCAGCCCCGTACAGGTATATCAGCGCGATGGAAGTTCAGGCACGTTTGAACGAGCTGTTTACCAAAGAGCAAGAGCTGGTGTCTCTCCTATACAATGCGAAACCCCCAACCAGAAGCTCCGCCAAAGTCACCCCGGAAATGTTTTTCCTGACCGTCATTCTTGTTCCTCCGAACCGATACCGTCCAGAGGCTCGCACTGGCGATTCTCAAATCTCGGAGGCTCAACAAAATTCGTTGTACAAGAACATTCTGAGAGGGTGCGGGAGGATCGCCCAGCTGCACGCGCAGCTTCAGGAAGAGCGAGCAGATGTTAATCAACTACATCAGGCCTGGACGGAATTGCAAGAGTCAGTCAATGCGCTCATCGACAAGAATAAGAACCCAGTTCAGGGTGCGGCGGCGAAGCGTAATGAAGACGGCATTAAGCAGAAGCTTGAGAAGAAGGAGGGTCTTTTCAGAAAGAACATGATGGGCAAGCGAGTCAATTACGCTGCCCGTAGTGTCATCTCTCCTGACCCCAACATCGAGACCAACGAGATTGGTGTCCCACCCGTCTTTGCGAAGAAACTGACCTACCCCGAGCCGGTAACGAGTCACAATTTTCGGGATATGCAACAAGCCGTTATCAATGGTGTGGATAAGTGGCCCGGCGCTTTCGCAATCGAGAACGAAAACGGCCAAATAGTCAACCTTCGCAACAAGTCTGTTGATGACCGCGTGTCTCTGGCTAACCAACTGCTCGCTCCCACGAGCAGCAACGCTGCCCGAACCAGGAACAAGAAGGTCTATCGTCATCTCACTAACGGCGATGTCGTCTTGATGAACCGCCAACCGACATTGCACAAACCCTCCATCATGGGTCACCGAGTGCGAGTCCTTCCCGGCGAGAAGACAATTCGAATGCATTACGCCAACTGCAACACGTACAACGCCGACTTCGATGGTGACGAAATGAATATGCACTTCCCCCAGAATGAAGTTGCCCGAGCAGAAGCCCTGCAAATTGCGGACACCGATCACCAGTACCTCTCTGGTACCGCCGGCAAACCCCTCCGAGGCCTTATTCAAGACCACATTTCAGTGTCTGTAGCGCTCTGCAACCGCGACACGTTCTTTAACCGAGGCGATTACCAACAGCTAGTCTATAACGCCTTACGTCCCGAAAGTGGCCACATCGTTGGTGAGAGGATTGAACTTGTCTCTCCGGCGGTGATCCGACCAGCTGCCAGATGGACCGGAAAGCAAGTCATCACGACCATCCTTAAGAACATGCAGCCTCCTAACTGTGGCGGACTATGTATGAAGGCAGAGACTCAGATCAAGGCCAGCCAGTGGGGCAAGAGCTCGGAAGAAGGCACAGTACTGTTCCAGGATGGCGAATTCATTACCGGGATTTTGGACAAGTCACAGATTGGGCCCAGCTCCGGTGGTGTTATCCATGCTGTTCATGAAATCTACGGTCCAGCTATTGCGGGCAAGCTGTTGAGCAGTCTTGGCAGGTTATTGACGCGATATCTCAATGTGCGAGCTTTCTCCTGTGGTATCGACGATCTGAGGCTCACGCCTGAGGGAGAGCAGGCCAGACGGGAAGCCCTTGTGCCTGCTGACACTGTTGGTCTCAATGTCGCCTCCTCATACGTATCCCTCGAACAAAACCCCGGCCCTCGAGACCCCTTGCTACTTGAGCGTCTCGAGGAGGTCCTCCGTGACGACAGCAAGCAAGAGGGCCTCGATCTCTTGATGAAGGAGGGCCTCAGTGGTATCACGGATAAGATTCAGACCTCCTGCGTTCCCAACGGCCTAGAAAAGCCATTCCCCAAGAACCAAATGCAAGCCATGACAACATCTGGTGCAAAGGGCTCTAGGGTCAATGCATCCCTAATTTCCTGCAATCTTGGCCAGCAGGTCCTGGAAGGTCGCCGTGTACCGATCATGGTTAGCGGCAAGTCATTGCCGTGCTTCAACCCATTCGAGACTCACGCGCGAGCCGGCGGCTACATTGTGCAGCGCTTCCTTACAGGTATTCGGCCCCAGGAGTATTACTTCCATCACATGGCCGGCAGAGAGGGTTTGATTGATACCGCTGTCAAGACATCTCGATCAGGTTATCTGCAGAGATGTATCATCAAAGGCATGGAGGGCCTAACCGTTGCTTACGATACGACCGTGCGCGATGCGGACGGCTCTATGATTCAGTTCTTGTACGGCGAGGATGGCCTCGATGTGACCAAGCAGAAGTACTTGACCGATTTCAGCTTCATTCTTGAGAACGTCACCTCGGAAGCGGCTCAA
This sequence comes from Fusarium sp. JS1030, assembly GCA_000966855.1. NCBI lineage: Eukaryota > Fungi > Ascomycota > Sordariomycetes > Hypocreales > Nectriaceae > Fusarium > Fusarium sp. JS1030. Next base: position 22,226 of record JWIW01000004.1, on the reverse strand, counting down.
CTCAGATATGACCCCAGCATCGGAGAGTGCCTTGGCATGCATCGTGAATCTATCACCAAGTATATGAAAAAGGCTGTCAAGCACACCAAGTCTCATGATCCCAAAGCGCAAGATCCGCTTTCTAGCCTGTTTAACCCTGCCACCACGGCTTTCGCGACATCGGAGAATTTCTACCGAGCCATGACCTCGTACCTCAAAGAAAACAAGGATGGCCTGGTTCGAGATAAGTCGGACAAGAAGAAACTCGCCCTTTCGCGCGTGAGCCTCAACCGGAAGAATGCGGAGATGCTATTCGCAATGAAATATCTGCGTTCCCTTGTCGAACCCGGGGAGGCTGTAGGTATTGTGGCGGGCCAATCTATCGGTGAGCCTTCGACTCAAATGACACTGAACACCTTCCATTTGGCTGGCCACTCGGCCAAAAACGTCACACTCGGTATTCCACGACTTCGCGAAATTCTCATGACCGCAAGTAATAAGATTTCAACACCAGCCATGTCTCTTTATCCCATCGATGAGATGTCTACGGCTGATGCTGAGATATTTGCAAAATCCATATCGGCGTTGCCCCTGGGTTATATCCTAGATGGTGTAACTGTGGAGGAGAAGGTTGGGCATGGCATGCACTATAGCTCGGCCAAGATCTACCAGGTTGACCTCAAGTTTTTTGCCTCCGAAGAATACACCAAGACGTACGCCATCAGCGTGTCGGATGTCGCAGACAGCATCGAGAGGAAGTTACTCCCTTGCCTGTTGACTCTGTTGCGGAAGGATATCAAGAAGCGAGTGACCCAGTCTACCATGGCCACGCCCAAGATTGGCGAGAAAGCTGGCGTTGTTGAAACGGCTGCTCCCAACAACGGGACTGAAGGTAACGGGGATGAAGACGACGATGATGACGAAGGCGATGACGATGCAACGAATGCCAAGCAGCGGGCCAACCGCAGTGAAGCAGTATCGTACGGCCCCAATGACGACGAGGATGATGCGGTTCAACATGAGATGGAACTAGACGCTACCGATGTCGATGTCGATGATGAAGGGTTTGGGGGCCGTCCGCCCCTCGAGGCAAACAACGAGGATGGCGAAAGCGATGGTGATATCGACTACACGGCCAAGGCACGCATCGAACGCGTTCTTGAGGCGAATGATTTGGTGACAGTCTTTACGTTCAACGAAAAGCGTGGCACTGAGTGCAGCTTCACACTCGAGTTGGACTCGAGGACCCCGAAGGTCCTCATGCTAAATCTTGTACAAGATGCTGTGAAGAGGACAGTTATCCAGGAGATCTCGGGTGTGGGAGCCTGTACCTTTGTCGAAGAGAAGGGGACACGAGTCATCCACACATCAGGGGTGAACCTACAGGCAATGCAGAGGTACAGCGACTTCATCGACCCCCATCGCATCCAGACCAACGATATCGCGGCTGTGTTGTCGGTGTACGGTGTCGAGGCAGCCCGTAACAACATCGTGCAGGAGCTGGCAGGCGTCTTCGGATCCCACGGCATCAAGGTGGACAACCGCCACCTAAACCTGATTGCCGATCACATGACAAGGAACGGCGGATTCACGCCATTCAACCGAATCGGTCTGAAGGGCAACGTCAGCCCGTTCACAAAGATGAGTTTCGAGACAACGTTGGCGTTCCTCAAGGACGCCGTGCTTGATGGAGACTGGGATGATCTTACGACGCCAAGCAGTCGGCTGGTGATGGGCAGGCTAGGAAAGGTGGGCACGGGAGGGTTTGATGTTTTGGCGCAGCTTCCTACATATCATGTTGATTCTTTGGCGTAAATAATAGGTCTGTAAAAGTGTACATGCAATCAATTTCTTATTTAGACAATCATCACAAGCAGCCGAGCTGAGGTAGAGCTTCCGCATCCTATCCCACGATGGCAACCTAACAACCTGATTCAAACCTTCGCGCATAATCAACCATGATGAATAACTGAGATGAAATGTCCAGGTTTCAATAAGTCATCTGGCGTTGGTACAGTACTGTACAACATACACATAATTCAAGTAGCGCGAACTCAATGACGGGTCAGCTGACTGTCAGTCAGGCACCAGTCTACCAACACCCGATGCATCAAAACACACGGTGCCTGGTAGGCTTCATATGGAAAGGGCGCGTCGGGTCGGTATGTTTACGCGTCGCGTTGAAGGCAGTCACTGCGTGGTATGGTGCATCGGGCGCGTGTTTGGGGATAAATGAGTTTTTGCTAGCACGTCACTAGGAAATACGGTAGGGCAAGAAGTGATCATAGACCGTCGGTCAATTGCATGCGACAGCTGTCATGATGCTGTGCAATGTAGTGTACATCCCAACTGTAGAATAAAGCATTTGTTCCTCGCGAACGCCTTTGATTATCCCCCTAAACCATGATATCCCTCGTGTCAAAGCAAAGTCGTGATCCTCCCAGTTACTCCCATGTCATCTGCTTAGTTGCGCTCGCCACGGAGGCGGCGGGCGAGCTGGATGTCCTTGGACTGGATGGTGACACGCTTGGCGTGGATGGCGCAGAGGTTGGTGTCCTCGAAGAGGGAGACGAGGTAAGACTCGACGGACTCCTGGAGAGCACCGATAGCAGAGGACTGGAATCGGAGATCGGACTTGAAGTCCTGGGCAATCTCACGGACCTATTTGTCAGATGTTAGCGGTGATCGAGTGGCAATGGGAGCGGAGCGATGGATGCTTACCAGGCGCTGGAAAGGGAGCTTTCGGATGAGAAGCTCAGTCGACTTCTGGTATCGTCGAATCTCACGGAGAGCGACGGTACCGGGCTTGTAGCGGTGAGGCTTCTTGACACCACCGGTAGAGGGGGCGGACTTGCGGGCTAGATGAAGTAGTTAGTAACGCGGTGCCAAAGACGCGTGTCGCGTCGAAATGCAGAGGGAAATGACTCACCAGCCTTGGAAGCGAGCTGCTTTCGGGGGGCCTTGCCACCAGTGGACTTGCGGGCAGTCTGCTTAGTGCGAGCCATTGTTGATGGTTGATGTGAAGATGGGGATGTTGATAGAAGAGAAGATGATGTTGTTGTTGATGGTTGTGGTGGGGGTGAAGGCTGAAGTGGGTGTGTGATGCAGGAGGAAAAGTCGGAAGAGAAGGCAGGCGGGGGGATTGCTTTAATACCTGTGGCTAGCTACTCGCAAGTGCGGCGGCTGATCTGAGGCAGCGTTGGACCGTGCGCAGCTGATTGGAGTGCATTTGCAATCACCCACCGAAAAAAAAAGGGAAAAAATGGGCCAACCATTCGCGCGCCTGCCATTTTCGAAAATGCGCGACTGATTAAAAAAAAAAGCAGCCCGCGTGCTGATTTTCCATTGGCCACAATTTTCTCCACGCCGTCTCGCCGGAACGCCCCACTGCACGTCGCTTTGCTCTTTGTTGTGATGGCAGGTAGCCAATGGCGAATTTCATGGGTAAGGGTCAGACGAACAGTCAGGCACGGTATTTGCTGTGAGCGGAAGAGATGGGAGACTGCATGATGCCGCTTGACACTGGGGAACTTGTATCTCTGCTGCGACTTGTGTATGGTCAGGTACACCTGCCAGCCGCTAATGGCTTTCATCCGGCTGTTGCCTTGTGTGGTCCTGTATGTCTTGAGCTACGTATGCCATCTTTCTCCCATTTCCCTCTGCCCTGTGATTTATGATGTTTGTACAGCGATGCAGGCTGGGCCTACGTCAAGATTGTAGCGAATTATGCATATGTGAAGTCGAAGCCTATCGCAATGTGCAAATGCACTGTTGGGTTGGTGTCCTATCTGCTCGTGGTTTGGTTGGGTGGTAAACCAATAACACATTGAATCACGAGTCCCAAACTTGACGTAACAACGATCATAACGACCAAGAAACATTACAATGTCGCCACAAAGCGTAAAGAAGATGAGTCACGTAAAGCGGACACAGGCATAAAGTCACAGCCAACACGAGAAGCGTATCGCCACACTACAAGGTGATTCATTAACGAAGATACTCTATCGATGCCATGTCTCGACATCTTACCCTAAACAAAGCGACTCCTTCCTCACATTTGGCGGTAGACACGGCCTAGCCGGGAGCTTAATTATCATTGGCCAGAAGGTTGTACTCCAGTGCGCCCCGCTTTCAAAAATCGACGCAGGTCGATTTTTTAATTCGTCGTGCACCTTTTTTTTCGCGTCTGGTTTTCAGATCGCGTCTGACAGGGGGCTGGATCACAAAGTGGGTATAGTCCAACTGATCTGGAATCTGGCCCACTCGTACTTAAGCTCGCCCGCTCCCGCCTCCTCTTGCTACATCTAGACTCTACCATTCCATCTCACCACCCACATCTACCTCAACAACAACGTATACACCAAGCGTGTAACACTCTATCCTTCTTCCAACAGCTTACCTTTATCACAAATAAACATGACTGGACGTAAGTGCCCATCTTGCCTTGATCTCTTGTGCTCATCGCGTCGGCAACCCGACGCGACGCGTGCTGGTCATCGTACTCTCATCTGCAACACGAAGCTAACCACGAGCAGGCGGCAAGGGCGGCAAGGGCCTCGGCAAGGGCGGTGCCAAGCGCCACCGCAAGATTCTACGTGACAACATTCAGGGTATCACCAAGCCCGCCATTCGTCGTCTCGCTCGCCGTGGTGGTGTCAAGCGTATCTCTGCCAGTAAGTAACACGCACATCGGCGCACGAGCTCCGTTAACATGCCACCCCACAGTGATATACGAGGAGACTCGCGGTGTTCTGAAGACCTTCCTCGAGGGTGTCATCCGCGACGCTGTCACCTACACCGAGCACGCCAAGCGAAAGACCGTCACTTCGCTCGACGTCGTCTACGCGCTCAAGCGACAAGGCCGTACCCTGTACGGTTTCGGTGGTTAAGCTGATTTTGTTTTGCATATATGTTACGAATCTTTGCGACCTGCTGTGCCTGACGCGCAGGGCAATGTAGGGTGTTCATGATGACAAATGGGTCCGGTATTGTTTTTGGGTGTTATGTATCATAAGGGAAACGGGGATTACAACTGGGGATAATCAAACATGCCCTTGAGGCCACCTTGATCACTGTGCTAGCCCCGCGCCGATACCTGGCCTGCCCGAGAATTGCCATTGCATTGACCCTTGCCGCCATCAGTGACGTGACGCGTCGCGACCTTGTGTCCACCGCGCTGGCGAGGGCATGTTACTCCCAGTGCCACGCAGAGGTGCGTCGGGTCATCAGTCGTATTATAAGTGTGGTGCGTGGCGAACCTCAGCAGCAGGAAGTTCGTGCCCTTGTCGTATCTAGATAAATACATGTGTGGTGACGCTCTGTGGCAACCAAGCATCGCTTGTCAGCCTCGTTGATTTTCTTAGTTCGTGTTTGTGGTCTGTATCCAGGTAGCTGCCGTCGTAGACCTTCCTCAATGTGGGCGGGTCACGATGACTTTGATCACTGACCTAAAGTTGTTTTTCTACGCACGACAGCCATCCGCCTTCAGATGCTTATACGCGCGTAGTGCTACGAGCGAGAGTGGACTCATACATTCTGCTCACTCCTCATGCGTGCTTTGTTTAACAACAAGATTTTGGGCCATTCGCAACTAACCGGTATCTTTTAGTAGATGTTTGCGCGGGTCCGGAGAAGTCGCACTTACGCGTACGTGAACCCGGAAGCATTACCTAGCCCACAGTAGAAGTAAACACCGACGAGAACAAAATAAATTCGTCAGCACTTTGTGCCCGGGACGTGACGCGTCTCCTGGTTTACTAGATAGATGAAGCATGATTGGCTACCCTATAGTCAGTCGTTCACAAAGGCTGGTTGTGGTTGAAGAGGGATAAGGTACGAAGAACGGCCAACGTTTCCCAAGTGTTTGGATGCGCAGAGCATTCCGTAGTGGTCGGAACTTGTAACTCCTACCGCATTCCTAACACTTATGCTGTGGTATACCGCCTCGAAAGGCATACGACTTCCCGGAAGCGCGGTAGGCTAGAATGGCGCTTCTGTTGACTCACGTTCGGTTCACAGCCTGACTCGAAACTACCTCTATGTTCCAAATGGGCCCCGGGCGAATGAGTAACAGGGGAGCAGATCGATCTTTAGCGATCGATGACTATTTACTGTAGGATGTAAGATCGTCTCTAGTAAGCAATACGAATGCGATACGTGCTACGGTGCGTCAACCATAACTAAACAATCATCGTTCTAGAACGATCCTAGCCTATCTTGTGACCTCGATCCCGGTAAGGAACCAGTAGACAACAATGGAGAAGGGGACGACAGATCCCTTGCATTAGACGAATCTAGAGCACGAGGGATAGGAGGACTGAGCACTTGTCCGGGTGGTTGGAAAGCCGGAACTGCGCTCACGTCTTGTCAATCGGCCGAACTTTTCGGGCGGCAGAGCGAACGGGTGGCGAGACCGAGGGATCGCTGGGCCTGGACCACGTGGACAGTGGGCTAAAATTAGAGATGCTGCGCCAGGAATCCGGGGGGTGGGCCTGGAACTGGAATCGATTTGTGAGCAAGAGCGGAGTACCGAGGTACATAAAATCCGGGACCACGTCGAAGATCGGATTCCTCATCACCTGGGCCGGTGGCTTCGGAAAGGGGCCAAGAAGATGACGTGGAGGTGTTTGCGTGCGCAAGACAAAACGAAGATGATGCTCATTTGTTAGTGCCAGAGAGAAAGGAGCTGGAAATGTACGTTGTAGCTGCCTGTAGTCAAACTAAACACCCCTGTACTGCTGGGGTTCATGTACCTGTATTTTGGTTGCAGTTTATTTTGTCGATGCGAGGCCCCAAGAACCCCCACCACAGGCTGCCCCACGCGGACACACCGAACCGTGCTAGCTGGGTCCAAACGGCTAAAGTTTGAAGGTCCAGCGGCCAAGAATCGCGCAAAATGCGGAATGCAAATGTTAGATCCGTCTCCAGATGATGCATGGAAGCCTCATGGAAGGTGGAATGTGGAATTCCTGGAAAGATGCCTCCCCCACCTACTGTACCGCCTGTAGCCCTACCGTGGAGACGGAGCCGTTATCAGCGGCCCGACCGCCCGTAACGTAGCATGGGGAACATGGGTTTTGCGTCGTGGGAGCTGTTTACTTCAGCTCTTACCTACAACTTAGTGGCACCGTCAGTGCCGTCGATCGCTGACTCGGAGAGCTGGAGGGCCGGATGGTTGAAGACTCGGAGATCCGCAAGTTTGCGTGGCTGCTGAGAGCTGACAAATTGTTCCTTACTCCCTTTGCCGGACCGACAGAATGCGGTGGTGCACCCTGCTCAGCAATACCGCGCGCTTTGCTTCACCCGGGTAAAAAGTAGGTAGGTTATCTTGTGGGACAAAACCAGATTCGCCGAAATAATCGTGCCCCGAAGGCAGCCGGCGGATCGCCCGGCTCCAGCCGCCTCCGGTGCGGGTCTTTCGGCCGCCAGCCCTACGCGGCCCCCGCGGGCAGTTTAATGGGCACCTCAAGGCTATGCTTCGGACGGTATGGTTCACACACCCAGCTCAACGGATAATGTGTCGGCAATTCATATAGGCAAATTTGCCAAGTCCGAGATTGAAGACGGGCCTTAGATCGAGATGTGCATCACGCGCAGCCCGCATCGACCTGTTGCGGCCGCCTACCCACATCAAGTCATGAGCTTCTGCTAAGGTGACTATTTGAAGGAACTCTCCCGATCCAAGCTTGGCATTCCATAAGTGTGAAAACGTAGCCCCATAGCCTCGTCTCGTGTGAACGGGCCGGTGAATGGTCATTCGTAGTACGAATACGACGGCAGTGTTGAAGATTTCCGACCCACTCCTCCGTATCAGTCTTCCCTTAACGCTGTTCCTTAAACCCATACTTTCTGTTTCACATCCTCAGCTGGAAGTGTTGTCCGGCATGAAGAAGCTATCTTCTGTTGTGGAAGCAGGGTCAACAATTAGCCGCGTACATCGGCAGGCCCGTTGTCCTGGGTAAGGTAGCTGGAGTGGTTCATTCCCGCAAAACAGCGAAGAAAGGGAGCTGTGATGGACGGACTGGCTTTTCGGAGATGGGTGGGACGCATGTTGGACGAGATCGATCTGGGCGGCCTGGCACGCTTGGATTTTGCAGGGTTGTGGCTTAGCCGGGTCAAGCCACACATATGATTGGCCAAGAACGCGAACCCGATCAAGTCCGAAGGCCGGAGCGGGTCGGTCAGGCCGAAGAACCTGTCACGTATCCGCGGACCTTGTCAGCGATCTTGTCTACCTATCACCATTGCACCTTTAGACGGCGCTTTTTTGTTGCGCACTCGAGCTGGGGGGGATGGGGAGTGTGACTGGTTCCTGCGTTGCGCGCGCCCAAGTCTTTGTTCCCCCCTACACAGACAGGATGGATGAAAATTTTTTCGTTCCCGTTAACCTTCACCCTGTTCAGCCATTGCTCCGTCCCAGGTGATTTTCGTTGGGAATCGAGATGCCGGGTGTTGAGCAAGGCAGAGACGCATGGCCAGTCACACCATTGGATGTGTCATGCGACGGGTGGCCGAAGAGATTTTTTTAACTGACAATGCCATCCTATTCCCGTCCTTAGCTCAGCAGACTTGTCGAGTGTTGTCGGCTTATCTAAGGTTATAGTCAACAACCGATATGGATGAAACCACATTCAGGCAACATACGACGGCGAGCTCATGTGACCTCGACTTGGCATCGTCATGTGACTGCAACGAGTGGAACGAGATGGAGTGTGGCGGAAGCCGACGGATTGTCCTTTGACAAAGCATTACCAACGACGAAATGTGGCTGTGCGTGGCATTCCGCGCTGGGCAGGGATACCTTGAAGAAGCGCACAAAGATGGAAGATCGGCGGGGCCAGGCTACGTCAGTGGACACGGCCAGCACGCACGAGAAAAACTTGAGTCGCAGAGGAGGGCGGGCTAGGATTTCCAAGGAGCGGCAGAGGAATTGGGGGAGGCCATTGGGCGCTGGGCTGATGGGCCGTGTTGGCGTCAGAACCCTGCAACCTTGAGTGCAAGCTGGCCTTGGTCCTTGAGGTGGGATTGAACCTACTACAGTACGAGAGCACCTCACCCAGCCCAAGGTACGTACCTGCCTGGTCCGGGGAGGGCTTGTTCCCGTGTGCATGCTGCGTGCATCAAGGAGGCTTGGTTTGGCTTGGGCATCGGCTCTGGGACAAGAGGGCTCTCGCACTTCGTCTTGCGCTCGTCTCGCGAATGGTGAGAGGGCCCATACATCCAAGTATATCTGGTACTGCATCCTCGGCTTGGACTTAAGCGATGGAAGACGTATTTGAAATCAAGCAAATCATCATCCTCTTGACACACTCTCGGAGCAAGAACCAGAAGCGACCCGAACCATCGAGAGAACCAGCAGTCACCCCCATCATCCAGCATCATCAATCATCAACACACTAGCCCGCCAGCCCGCCCGCCGCTGACCTAGCAAAACGAAGAAAACGGCTTTCAAAACCTGACGACTGATTTACGGACCACCGTGCTCACGTCCCACACCCAACCACACACCCCCTCAATCACCACGCCCACACCACCCTTACAGTTCCCGGGTTACATACCGCAGAGACCTCACGTCTTTTGCTTTTTTCAGTCGGTACCCGGGTACCACCCAGCCAGTCATCCCTCCCAGATCCCGGACTCGGGCCTGCCCTGTGCATCATCGAAAGTGGGCCCAAGGGTCTTAAGTCTCGGCCTGCGGGGCCCTGTTCTGCGACTGCATCGACGCCGTCTCCATCATCTGTCTTCTGGTTTCCATCTGGGTATTCCATCGGCTCTGGACTTTAAAAGGCCAGCCATCCCGTCTTTTTTGCCACTTCTTCCCCAACCTTAAACACAATTATTCTTTGCTCCATCACCATGTTATCGATCCCTCGTCTTCCTCAGCAACAACATCAACATCAACACAACTCTTCCAACTCCCAGCAGTATCCCTACATCCAGGACTGTCAATCCGAATACCATCCCGCCATATATTCGGATTTCTCGAGAACGAATTACGACGACGAGCTCGCTGCCTTGAGCCACCAACTCCCCACCGACCTCATGCAGCCCGAAGCCTGGGGAGCACTCGCCCAGCAGACTCCCAGATTGTCCCGTGCGGCCCATCAGCGCGAGTCTTCTTTGTCGTCCCTGGGATCATCTACTGCCGGTCCTGCCTCACCTTTTACCCACAACACCTCAAATCCTCAGATCGCCATCACCGACGCACACGACCAAACAGGCTCCAACTCATCATATTACCATCTCGCTAAATCAATGGCTCCTTATTCGGGCTACCAGACTTGTGGAGGAATAGATCATGCAATGCCGGAGATGGCATATCCCTCTGCGCTTTCAGGCCCCAGCGGCAAACCTCGGATGGACCGGGGAATGATGCATGTTCCCGACTTTTCCAACGGCTCAACTCGATCACATCCTACCTCGGTGGCGAGCTCCATCGCAGGTGACTCTCCCGCAACTCCGACTGTTGGCGAAATCGAACACTCGGACCGGAGGCGAAAAGGTACGGGTTCCCTCTTTGACGGAGGCCTCAGCGACGAGCGCTCACAGTTTCTCTTTTTAGGCTACCCCAACGCTCCCAAGCTCGACAGGACAATGACCGATGTGTATGCCGATGAGCTTTACAGCCCCAACTTTGCCGTCACATCCACTCCCCTTTCGCAAACCCAGATGGCTGTCTCCCCAACCAACGACGTCTTCAACCAGCGGCTCCACGCTGCCAATAGCCAGCATCTCAGCGCCGCCCACTCCCCGGCTTCAAGCACCTCCCGGGATAGGTCACCCTTCCGGGCTGGCTCTCCTTTAGCGCCATCACCCGCTCATGATTTTGGCAATGCCGCGTTTTCGCAGAATTTGCCTTTCAATTCTGCGCAGCGCATGCGTGAGCAGAATAAGGCGCAGCAAGATGCGCAGTTCATGCACCAACAAATGAGTCAGAGGCATGAGCCCGAGACCCCCAAGACAATTTCGCCCAAGGATGCTATTCTCGAGTTTAACGAGCCTGAGGGAGAGTCCAACTTTCCCTTGTTTCCCCAGGGTTCCTCTGGTTTCGAAATGGATCATTTCAAGGGCATGGTCGGCCATGGCTCACAAGACCCGTCTATGCACGACGCCAATACCAACGGCCATTTCAACTTTTTACCTTCTCAGGCGCCGAGTGGCATCCCCGTTCCTCAGCAATATCCGTTCATCGCGCATTCACGACCCAGTCACGAGACCCCTCCACGTCTGAGCTCCGCTGGATCCAGCTCCAATGAATCGCGAAACACCACCCCTGCAACTCGACCCAGCAGCACTGCGGCAGAGGGAGGCACTTACACCTGCACATACCATGGATGCACTTTGCGATTTGAGACACCGACCCTTCTTCAAAAGCACAAGAGGGAAGGCCACCGCCAGACGCAAGCTCTGGGAAGCGCTCGTCCCCGCGACATAGGCGGCATGACATCGAACCTGCTTAATAGCCAAGCTGGGCCTCATCGTTGCGATCGGATCAACCCGAGCACAGGCAAGCCCTGCAATACAATCTTCTCGCGGCCATATGATCTCACCCGGCACGAAGATACGATCCACAATGCCCGCAAGCAGAAGGTGCGCTGTGATCTCTGCACTGAGGAAAAGACATTCAGTCGAGCAGATGCTCTAACCAGGCACTACCGGGTGTGTCACCCGGACGTGGAGCTTCCCGGCAAGCACCGGCGACGCGGCGGCGCCTGAAGTGGTCTCTGCAGATCGCGAGACTGGCATTATCCCCCGAAGAATTGACTCCTGCCACCCCTGGTTTCGCTCCAAGTTCCCAGATGCTACGGAGTTCAGGTCCGCTCTCTCACGCAACAGATGATGCTGCATGACGTGGACCACCGTCGAACAAGGCTTGGCACCGGTGGGCCGGTCGATGAGGCTTCAACCTGCTCAAACCGGGTTGGCTAATGACGAGGAAAAGCGACAGGGCGGGCGGGCCCCAACGCGGGCGGGTGGGTCTCAGGGTCCTTCCTGCAGGAAGGGTCCTCCCAACTGACGTCATGGGCTGCCCATCAACTCCTGCTCTGACATCACTCGCCCCCGCCCGAGCATGTCTGTCAGCCACCAGCATCGCTCCCCAACACACCCTGATGATGACATGGCGTCCGTCATGGATACGGCACATTCATTACTGGGCGTTCTGATCCCGATTTTTCTTTGTTTGGCAGCTAATCGAAGGGCATGGAAGCGACACTGGGTGTACTCCCATCCGCCCTGATGTAACATGTACATTACAAATCTTACAAAACAATACACGAAACGACCATCCGGCACAGCACCCAAGCTCGACTTGGCCGGCCGGGAATGCTTGGGTTTTTCTGTGGATGCGTCTAGGAATCGGAAACCGGGTTTAGACAAAAAAAAGAGAGAGTGACAGGGTCCTTTTTTGTTTTCACAGCGTTATTATGCCTACGCAATTGGGTTTGCATGTTTATCTTATCGGAAAATTTGGGTCTGTTCACTACTGTTGGCCGTTTTGGCCTGGGTTGTTTTTATTGGCAGCGGATACTTGATCCGTATGCGCAAGCGCACAGCGGGGTGGTTTTGGTGTCATGTTGCAGCAAGTTGAAAGATTATGGGTTGATACGATGTCATGACACGAGAAAGACGACCAAGAACAGACCGATCAGTTGATATGGTTTCGATTTCTTCCCCTTTGGGGACTAGCATGGGTTCATCTAGTGGACTACAACGATAGATGATGATGTATGATATAATTTGAAGAGCGATTGACGATTCACAACCATGTCTAATTTCGTCCGTCAGGGTGTGTTACGTAGGAGTAGACTGGAGGGTGATCAAGTTGGGACTGCTAAAACGGTTGACGCTAAGATTGCAGATCCAGCCGCTTCGAGATCGATGATTGACTTGCGCTTGATGATGGAATAATGCTGGAGCTTCAAGCTTCCCCGGCCGGTGATCTGCAACAGCTCACGTTCCTCCACGCAGTCAGCCACTGACCCTCCGGGGGGGATTGAGACACATTACACAGAGCGAGGCACACCCTTCTGACGTCGCCAGCCCTTGCATTTCGATGAGCGCATCGAGCTTGGATACTTCGATCGTAGTGGTTTAGTCGCCAGTGACGGTGGACCCACCAGTAGATGAAGAGTGTAGCATGTAATAAAGCATGCCGCTTTCGACATGAAAAGCATACTGTAGTATTCAATTAATATCATGGCACACAAGTACTGTAGATACTCCACCATTGACGCAATATCGTCACCACATGTTGGGTGTGAGATATTGTTGCGGCACAGGCGCGGTTAACATAACGTCACAACTTTTTAGACTTGCCCACCTGGGCAGTTGTCCTCGACAGCTGGGTTGCATCACGTTAGACCGCATGATGCAGCGTAGAATAAACGTCCAATTTCTCTCTATTATTTTTGGTATTTTCCTTTCTTTCCGGTCACCCCCGCCATCATTTTCTACTGGACCTCTTTTCCGTCTCTCGTGATAACGCCCAATAAATGTCACTTTCCCAAGTTAAGCTGGGAGGCCACGACTGGCCGTCATCATCGTTGTTCACACGGCCAAGAACAACCTGCCCCCCTCTGCTCTCGCGTTAGAGGAACTTGTTTAGATTCCTAGAACAGCAGCGCGAGCGTCACGGTACAAGGGTGTAATACCCGTCCATAGTTCAAACTAAGAAAATAAACAGTTAGCAGCTTGGAAGGAATATGACCTGTTTGTGATCCGCGATGATTAACTTACCTGATACCACCCCTGGGATGCCAGGACTTCAAGGCCAGGAATGGTCGTCCAATCACCCGCATCCTCCGCGAGCTGCATTATGGGAGTATGGCTGGGTTTGTAGGCCATCTCGAGCAGAAACCGGCGGCCGGTGTCCACCGCCGGCCGGCGGAGTAGGGCAGCGACGAGTTCTCCTAGGCTTGGATCAATAGGACGATCGGCTGGAATCGTGCTAATTACAACCCTGAGGTTTGCCGACACCGCATCCGCGTCCGAAGCCTTGCTTAGACCTTGAAGTTGGTAGTCGGTTGGAAAGTCTGCTGCCAACGCATCCGCCTTGGTCTGGTTTCGAGCCGCGATGTAGATCGGGCCGAAACCGAGAGAATGTAGGGCAAATATGGCAGCTCGGGTAGTCCCTCCAGATCCAACCACCATGGCGGCTCCCTTGGCATCCGAACCGGTTTGGCTCTCAACTCCGGCGTCGCGAAGAGCATGAACCATGCCCCTCCAGTCTGTGTTGTCGCCCACAAGCCGCCGACGACCGCTGGCGTCAGCCTTGCCTTGTGGCACAATGGTGTTGACTGCACCAATGGTGCGAGCTGCATCAGAGAGCTCATCAACTTGGCCCATGACGTCTAGTTTGAGGGGAATGGTGACAGAGGCACCCCCAAAGTCAGGAGCGCGCAGGATATCACGGGCATCTTCGATGTTATCCGTCTCTAGACGATGATACTGATGAGGCAGGCCCGTCTGGCCGAATAGGGTATTGTGGAGAGCGGGCGATCGTGAGGCCGAAATCGGCTTTCCAAACAGGTAGAAATTGCATGGATCTAGGTCACCCAACAAAGCCAGCCCGCGACGGATCTCAGCCGCAGACATTTGGCCAGGAGCGGCCTTGAATGGCAGAGATGGATGGGACACGGGTGTCAGGAATTTGTTGAGTACACGGCTTAGCTTGCCTGCCTGCCCCATGTTCATGGCAATCATAGGCGTCTTCTGAGCTTCTTGCATCCTGGCCTTGAACTTGGCTAGGTCAAAATTGTCCTCGGAGCTACGAGCAACACCGACGAGTTTGATAATATCACCGTACTGCAGGGCGCGGTTGTAGAACGGAATCCACGAGGCGTTCTTCCACGACATAGTGCCCTGAGGATCGTGGTGCGAGGCAATGATGCGAGAGTAGCCGCGAAATTCCGTGACGGCCTGAATGATGTTGTCAGGCAGGGTCATTTCAACGTCGACATACTCCATCCCCATCCGTAAAGCCAAACGGTAGAGCTCAAGGCCATCCTCGAGAGCACCATCAGGGAACTTTCCGCCCTGTGACTCGGCCCGCAGAGTGAAGACAATGGGCTTCTTGGCCAAGGCGCGCAGAATAGATACCTGTCGCGTAACGGAGTCAACCGATCGATCCCGGAGGAGATCGACTCTCAGCTCAACGGCATCAGATCCGACTACAACCTCCGGAATCAAGCTGGCCGCCTCGCTCAGTTCGGGAACAGTCAAAGATACAAAAAAGCTGTGCTCTTTCTCCATCACATCCCTAAGCGGCGTGCTTCGGCCTGAGATGGACGACACAAACTGCTGGAAGTCGTGGGGAATCTCGCTCTTGGAGCCAGATGATTCGGAATGGGGGCTGTAGTAAAGAAGGGTGCTGCACTCATCGTACCACACCTTCCGGCGGAGATACACATCTCGAATTTCGGTTGTGTAGGCTGGTCTGGTTGTGTCTCGCATCAGGTACTCCACAACCTGCTCTGTATCACGATGAATCAACAAGACGTGGCCGCCGTTTCTGCCATAATCCTTGAGGAGTTGCCTGGCTGCAGGCGTCTCGACAAGACCGCCACCGCAGGAGAAAATGTGGCCACGCGAGTTCTTTTCCATGACGTCCCGCAAGAGCGCCAATTCGTCTTCTCGGAAGCCTTCCCATCCACGGTTGCCTCTGATCATTTCGGGGATCGTGCACCCGGCCCTTCTCTCCAGCTCTTGATCCAGGTCTATGAATTTCCAGCCCAGCATCTTGGCCATCCAATTGCCGGCAGTAGTTTTCCCGGCACCTCGCATTCCGATGATGAAGACGGATCGTTCCATGATGGTGTCCTCGTGAGCCTCAGCGTTTACATCAACGTCTGGCTCGTCACCGATCATGTCAACCTTGAAAGCCTGCGACAAAATATCCCACCAGCCAGGCCATGTCTTGCCCACACATTCGCGCTCACTGATGATGACGGGCTTCGGCGAGGCAACAGCCAGAACGCTGAAGCTCATGGCAACACGATGATCGTCGTAGCAGTGTATGCTGGCCTCGGGCGCTGAGATACCGCCATCTTGACCCTTTCCGAGAACCTCAATGCCATCCTCAAGCTCATTGCACTGCACACCGAACTTGGCCAGTTGATCCTTCATGGCGGCGATTCGGTTACACTCCTTGACACGCTGGTTGGCGATACCAGTGATCTGAGTTTTGCCGGAGGCTACGGCAGCTAGGACTGACGCTGTGAGGAACGCATCTGTCATCGGTTCCATGTCCACGTGGGGCAGTCCCTTGAGTTCACCAGGCGCGGGGCCTGTAACCGTCGTAGTGTAGTCAGATTGGTCCACGATACAGCCCATGGGTTGCAATACATCGACGGCAAAGCGGGCATCGCCCTGAAGCGATTTTGCACCAATGTTGGGAATGGTGCATGTAGTGCCAGTGATAGCAGCCAATGCTAGCGGGTAGGTTGCAGAGCTGGCATCGCTCTCAATGGTGTATTCGCCTGGGTTTTGGTATGCCCCCTTGGGAATATGATAAGTGTTAGGCTCATTAGCGGAGGCCGTCACTTCAATGCCAAATGTTTTCATCATGGATATGGTCATGTCGATGTAAGGCTGGGAGATGGGTTTACCTCCCACGAGCCGTAGTGTGACCGGTTTCTTAGCGTAGGGGGCTGCCATGAGGATCGAGGAGACATACTGGGACGACACGGTCGCGGCCAGTTCGATATCGCCTCCCTTGAAGCCTCCGGCTGCATCCACACGCAGGGGAAGACTGTTTTCCTTGCCTAGATACTCGATGTCGACGCCATTTGAACGTAGAGCATCGACCAGTGCACCAATCGGTCGGACTTTCATCCTCGCATTCCCCGTAAGAATACTAGACTTGATATTGTCACTTGGAGAGCAGAGGGCAACTACAGTCGTCAAGAAGCGCGATGCTGTTCCGGCATTGCCCAGGTAGAGAGGCTCCTTGTTAGCCTGCAAGGCACCTCCCTTGCCCTCGACGACCAGGACCTCGCCAGCCTCCTGCCAAGAGTAGGACGCGCCCCCGAGTTGATGGATGGCTGAAAGCATGTACTCCGTATCGTCGGAGTGAAGAAGGTTCTTGATGCGGCAAGTTCCCGAACCCAGAGCGGCCAAAATGAGGGCTCGATTGGAGATACTCTTAGAGCCCGGAGGCGTAACTATGACGTCCAAGTTACTTGGAACACCGGGTGTCACTTGAATCGACGGCGATAGGATGGTCCGGATGGTCTTGTCTTCAACAACACTGGCACGCGGCTCGTAGCACTTGCCAATGGCTGATAGAAGCACAATCTTCTTCTTTTTCCCGTCATTTTTCTTGTCCACTCCCATCTTCTCAAGCAAGACGTCGACCGGGCACTTCTTTGCAGCTGTCAGCTTGATGACACGCTTGTCATGAAGTGAGGTTGGGAGATCGTAGCTGGCGATGCATTTGACCAGTCTGGCGACGGCGCCTGGACGTAAAACGCCTAGGTAACGGGCGAGCTCCGCTTCCTTGACCATACCAATCGCGACAGCCTCGCCGTGAAGAAGCTGGGGGGTTAAAATGGCTTCAATGGCGTGCCCAATCGAGTGGCCAAAGTTCAGGAGATTGCGAAGGCCACCCTCTCGCTCGTCGCTCGAGACGACCTCGGCCTTGACGCCTGCTGAGCCGATGACAATGCGCTTCAGTACATCTTTGATGGGTGCTAATCGACCTGTGCCCTTTGATCGGACACACTCGAGAATACGGGCTGCTGATTCCTCCAGCACGGTGAATTCAGCCTCATTCCAGATAGCCGCCGTCTTGACCACCTCGGCCATCCCGTTGATGAATTCGCGGACGGGTAGGGTCTCAAGGAAGGTCAAGTCAATGTATATGCGCTTAGGCTGCCAGAAAGCGCCGACCAGATTCTTGCCCATTGGAGTGTCAATGGCTGTCTTTCCGCCGATGGACGAGTCAACCATGGCAAGCAAAGTAGTTGGGACCTGAACGAAGCGGACGCCGCGCATGAATGTTGCCGCGACATAACCGATCATGTCGCCCATAACGCCTCCTCCGAGAGCGACGATAACCGTGTCACGCGTGCATTGTTGCGAGAGCATCCAATCCTCAATTTCCCCTTTCGTTTCTCGGCTCTTGGATGCCTCCCCAGGAGGGATGGTGTATGTGAGGAGGCGGGTCGCCTTTCCTTTGGCGGCAGTTTCAAAGCGAGCTTGAAAAGCGGGCACATAGGTATCGAAGAGGTTTGTATCGGTGATGAGGACGTAGGTCGACGTTGGGATGTTCTGGACGAGGTCGTCTGCGACAAAGTTGAGCCACAGGCCGTGGTCAACTACGATGTTGGCCTCGCCGAGAATTGAGATCCGTTCAGGACCGTGTTCCTTGGCTTCCACCATATCGGATTGCAACAAGCCCCACGATAGAAAAGACTTGGCTCTTCGTCAAACGGCGCAGCTGATTGAGGCGATATACCGACGCTTGGTTGGGTTGAGCTTGGGATCCTTTAAGCTTGGAGGGACCCAATGGGCGGCGAGGAAAAAAAATATGGAGGGGTCTCCCCGATTGCGGCGTTGGGGATGACTCGATGACGAGAAGAAAACTTACAGGGCACTTGTGGGGGTCCTAGACTTTAGCCCTTACCCCGGTCCTGGCGAGTAAGGATAGGGTTTTACTTAATTTAAAAAGAGTTTCTTTTTATTTTNGGCTAATAGTCTCTCTAAATAATATAATTAGACTATTAAGATTATATTATATTTTTACTATATTAAGAATCTATATACTAATTAGACTTATTTACTCCCTAGCCTTTAATAAAACCTTAATAGCGCCTTTAAAATAAGAATAAAGACCTTTATACTTGAATATATCTATAGATTTAAGCCCTAAGGACTTTTAGATATTTTAATACTTATTAAAAATATACCTAACTTACTATATCTTTAAAAAGTAATTTATAAAAATACTAAGCTAGCTATAGACTTTATAGCTATAAAAAGAAAGTAATATTATAATAATAAGTATTAGTTAATTATACTAAAAAAAAGAAACNATAATTAGCCTTTATATATAAATATAAAAAAGCTATAAGTTTAATTCTTATTAAAAATAAATAATTTCTTATTTTTTATTAAAAAAGTAAATAATAAAAAAAAATAAATCTTTATTTTTAAGTTAATAAAGATAATTATATTAATTATTTAATTAATTTAANAAAGGCGCTATTAAGGTTTTATTAAAGGCTAGGGAGTAAATAAGTCTAATTAGTATATAGATTCTTAATATAGTAAAAATATAATATAATCTTAATAGTCTAATTATATTATTTAGAGAGACTATTAGCCTATAAGTAATATATAGTTATTATTATTAGTTATATATTAAATTCCTTTTAGAGCTAATATTAAAAAGGGGAGGTAAACTTAGTATTTTTATTAAAAATAATAACCTTAAGTATTCTTTAATTAAATAATATTAACTATTAAGTTAATACTATAGCTTAATAATATGCCTTATATATAGAAAATCTAAGGATTAAAAGGTTTTTTTTATNTTAAAAAAATACTTTATATATTATAATACTAAATATAAAAAACCTTATATTACTTTTAATACTTAGTCTATTTATAATATATTTATTATCTTTTTATTAAATTTTTTATTTCTTTTTTCTATTTTTTATTTATAATTCATTTCTTTTAAATTATTTAAAATAATAAATATAGAAGTTATTAATTATTTCTTTTATGATATTTTTTATTTTTATTTATTAATTATATTTAAAGCTCTAGGCCTTTTATTTAATATAAAATCTTTTAAAAAAAATAATTTTTTAGCTATAATATTATATTTCTTTTTTAATAATAAAGTTAATTTTAAAATATTTTTTATTAAATCTTTTTTTAATAAGTCTTAGCTCTTTTTTATAAAAATTATTAATATAAAGAAATTACAAGTAATAAATTAAAATTATAAGATAGATTTTTTATTATAAAGAGAGATTAAGTTTATAAATAAGATTATTAATAATATAATTAATTTTAAAAAAGCTAGTTTTTTATTATAATTATTTATATTATAGCTTATTAAAAAGGTAATA